>JALIZF010001812.1:600000-840678 GCA_029948255.1 Telmatactis stephensoni
CAATCTACATCTGGTCGAATGTCACATAACGGTTATGATAACTTTATATATGTTCTTTATATCAGTATTGCGTGATCAAACCACTTAACAGTTCAATGAACAGTTATAAAGGCTGTTTTAAAATTCACACACGAAATCCTTAATTCAAGATTATTCCATGGTGCAGTGAGTTTTAAGCCATAGTCAAGTGATTGCTTTCTTTCTTTTTTAAGTCTCTCCATTGCACGCAAAAGTTATCCAAGGCACGTATGCAAAAATCACCATGAAACTAAACAAGTGCAAAATTTCATCTGTTTCCTACTGCTCAATCATTCCGAAGAAACAATTTTCAGCAGTAATACCAATCTTTCTGAATTGCGAACATCCTCTACCAACCATCCGTCTTGGAGAGGTCTGTGTATTAGACACACTTGGAGAACAGGAAAAAAAAGAAGAGATTTTCTGGAGATCGAAGCCACAGGTGTCTACACTAAAGAGGCGTTCATTTTACGATGGTGTAGATTTTGGGAGTTTTGATTCAAACTCATTATCATTAAATTCCCATATAAACAATAAATATAATGGTCTAGATAGCGGGATTAGAGATAATTGATGGTTATTACCGGATAATAAAAGGGGCTTATAGGTTAATGGCTTTGTGTTAAAGATATTTTGAGTATTTCTATTTTAGTTCAAAAAATATCTGGGCATAATTTCTATGATTTCACAGTGCACATGCGCGCAAATGGCTTAATCTTCGTAACACTTGATATAAAGTTATTGGTCTTCTTGGAACACTTTGGCTTTCAAAAGCTACATTATTCTAACTATCCGTCGCTATCAAGGCTCTTACAGATTTTGTTGTGCTTGCGTGACATTCATGATTACGTGACCGTTGCATGCAATGACGTCATTGTGACGTTCGATACTTATTTGCTGGTACGTGACAAGACAATTCACACGTACGACATGAAATTAAAACTCAAACAAAAATTCATAGCAGAATTCTTATGACATTTGCATTCAATCCGATGAAAAACTTGCACCCATTACTTTATCATAAAGTCAAGGACTCTAATCAATATTGTCAGCATTATCTAAATACCAGAGTAAAGGGCTTTTGCGTGAACACGATTGTCCTTGCCTGCGTCACATACTGAAAAAAAAAACGTCTGCGTAACATCGATACGAATCGTGTTCAGCTACAATCCTTGACAAAACTGTTGGCACGACGGTCATTTTTGAACCAATTTTGAGAGGGCTTCCAGGGCACAAGCGCACATTCTTTCACCCAGCAGATCACCAATGATACCTTTTAATGAATGAATGAATGAATGAATGATCGATTGAATGAATAAATGAATGAATGGATGGATGGATGGATGGATGGATGGATTGATTGATGAATGAATGAATGAATGAATGAATGATCGATTGAATGAATGAATGAATGAATGAATGAATGAATGAATGAATGAATGAATGAATGAATGAATGAATGAATGAATGAATGAATGAATGAATGATGGATGGATGGATGGATGGATGGATGGATGGATGGATGGATGATGTAACTGGCAACAGTCTGAATATGAGGCTACAACAAGCCTGAAGTTTATTGTTTTCTTGTATATTAAAACCTGATTTTTTACAAGCAACAGAAGCAATATACACAAAATCAGTATGGCATTAATCACCTCAAAAAAGAAAATGGCTGTAGACATTAGAACAGGTATCTCACCTTTAACATTGGTTGTCAACATGGTAACCATTATTAAAGGTGGATTAATGATAATTAAATGTTTTGATGAGACCATGGCCAATCTTAATGTGCAATATATTACTGAGTCTGTCACCAGTAAATTAAACAAGCAATGCTAATGAGCAGTACATCACTGAGTCTGTGTGTTGCTTGTGCTTATGTCATTAGTGAAAAGACAAGCATTGGTAAAGAGCAGTACATTACTGAGTCTGTGTATGTTGCTTGTGCTTATGCTTATGTCACTAGTGAAAAGACAAGCACTACAAATAAGCAGAGCATCACTGAGTCTGCATATGTTGCTGGTAAAAACCTGGCCTTTTTACTTATTCCAGTATTTCCAGTAAATGTTTTGATAATAGTTTCTATTTTCCCTTATGCCTTTTCACTTTAGTTTTTTTGCTTTTTTGTTGTCGCCTTTTCACACTTAGACGGATAGAAGACTGACGCTTGGCCTTCTTATGTCGTTCAATAATCTTATCTAAATCAAATGTGAGAATCCTGCATTTTTCACAACAATCTAACAAATCAGGTCTACGTGCACGAATATGATTGTCACGGTTGTACCAAACTAAACACCCGATATGTCGATTCACTGTCCAGGGCCAGTCCTGAGTAAATAGACTTTTTGGCTTATAGCCCAGCTTGGTCGGCAGGTTTTGGTACTTCTCAGATGTTAGGCCTTTGCATACAACATAGGGGCTTGTTGAGCTTATTTTAAAAATCAGCTCATGGAGTTTACTGGTGTCTTCAAAATCAATAATTCCAGTCTCTACTTTGTCAGTAATATTGACACGAACCTCATATTTGCCATCTGCCCAAATTAATAGATGTACTTTGTGGTACACCCCAGTAAACTCACTAAAGTCTTTCAACTTGCTTCCACTGATCGACAGGACTATATCACCACAAGTGAGAAATTCTTGTGTCATAAATACATCATGATTAAATGTTTTAATGGTTGCTTCCAGATGTTTGAGAATTTCCTCTTTGTCTTCAATTGAGGTTTGAGTCACAGGAATTGGATCTGGTGTTTCTTGACACTTGTTTGTCAAAGTCTGTCTTAACTTTTGTAACACCTCACGTCTTTCTATCAATCGGACAGAAAAAGATAGAAATTAAGGTTGGTGCCTACTAATGGGAAGGTAATTTTTTTGGCCAAAAACCACATGGGTATCAAAGAGCCCATCATAGGAAGCTAGAATCCAAGGAAAAAATTGGGGGTCACCGTGCATATTAATGAGTTACACGCCATCAAATGTTGCAAAATCTGCCTATTCTTGAGGCCCAAAGAAAAAATCATAAATACCCCATATTTTGAAAAAATGTCAAACTTTTTTACTAAAACGTTTACAACACAATTCTCTTACTTGTCGATGCCATACGAAATATGAAAAACCAGAATAACAATTTTTTTCAATGAATTTTTACTAGTTTTAGACCTGTTTTGGTTCATGACCGCCAAATGAAAAGTCCAATTTTTGCAATCAAGTTTCAATTTTAAATTCATAAAAATATTTTAAAATAGTAGGTTAATCTCCACTTTACAATTTACAGAAATAAAAAATAGGGGTATCCGTGCGATTTAGAAAGTTATTTGCAGATGAACGCGCGAAAACTGATCAGAATTCGCCAAAATGATCAAAAATTCCCTAGCCCTCCCCGGAAAGTAGAGCGAATTATAATGCATTTTGGGAAATTTTCAAGATGGCGGCGAAAACAGATCGTTTCTGGTAGAAATGATAGTCAAAACAGGCGTTGTAACTCAGGTTCTATTTATCAACTGTGAATTTCATTCAAACACAGAAGAGGCTAAATGGTTTTCCTTTAATTCTGTAAGTTTATTTTTTCAAAAAGTTGTAAAAAGGCCTTGCTTTTACGATTGCTTTACCGACAAAAATTCAGTGTTTTTGCATGCGCAGAAAGCAGTGCGCGCGGACAATAGTAGGCACCAACCTTAACTATTATATCAATTATATATCACTCTTTATTTCTCTAGTAAGTCATCTGCCTCTATACAATGGCCCTTTCCAAAATCCTAAGGGTGGGTATTGTAAAGAGGTCGGTGTCGTAATATAGTGTGCCACGTTTAGCCTCGTCACGCAAAGCGTTGCGTGACAAGTGAACTCGGTTGCGTGACAAATGTCACGATGCCATTTTTAATACTAGGAAACTCATTAAAAATAAACCTCTACTTATCATCTTCTGTATGAGCTAAAAGGTATTGTCAAAATCTATTTTATTAGTAAAATCCCTAGCTTGAAGAATTTCTAGTTTTGACACGTGCATATACAGTATATATATTAGTCGACAGTCGTCTACTCGGGGTTTCATAGCATAATAAAAAGTTAATTTATTCATATACCGCTATTCGTGGAACTTGAATTTCCTGCAACAACGCCATTATCTAAAAATAAAAAAATAATTCGGGATGTGTATGAAGTTGTTTTGATAAGTCATGCCACTGAAGCGGTGACCAACAGTGTCCGAAAAAAATACTTGAAAATTTACCAAAAATCTGCTCTTTATCTTGTCGTCCTCGCTTTTCGATTGCTTCTCCCTCTTCTAAGCTCCTCTCTGTACTTGAATTGTTTTTTCTTTTTCGTAGAATCGAATCTCGGAGTATGTCGCGAAGACTCATCTCTTCACAGACAGGCATCGCTCCGCTAGGCATCACTTCATGCACGATCAAGGTTGCCGCGCGGGCATGGAAACGAGTTATAAATAAATACCGAGAGTTAAATCAGATCGATTTCACGTGACGTCACGAGAGGACTAAAATCTAAACTAAAATTCGGAAAAAGCTGATTGCCTGATATTTTGTATGTATCATGAAAAGAAGTCGTCTCTGGAAATTTGGTCTGATTCTGTTCATCGCTTGGCAAATTATCGGCACCAAAATTGTGTCACGCCATGCAGTCACGCATTTTCAAACAACGTAAGAACACATCAATTTGCGACAAATTTCACCTCATTTGCTTTGGCAATGAACTTAATTGTCATTTTCTATATATATAATCAATAAAATGAACAAATAAATGTATTTTTAATATCATTTCGATGCTTGGTATTTATGGTCGCCATATTGGTGTACATATTGGTGTACACCAATATGGCGGCCCCATACATTCTTACCAACAACAAGCCCACATTCAAACATTCGTATCTTCGTGGTGAAAAGCTCTTTTGACTCAATATTTTCTAGAGTTGCAAAGATTTAGTTGTTCTTTGAGGTACAAGTATCTTTATTTTATTTGATGCTCTGAAACCGACTTTATTTTTCTCGATGACGTCAGTGAAATCGATCTAATCCACTCACTTACATTGCACTTACTTCATTTTCTCTTAAAAACATATTTATTTTGTTCGTCCCTTTTTTGTAACACTCGATCATGTATAGAATCATTTGTGGGCTTCCTGTGTGTAAATTCACAACGCAAAGTCCTTTGTCACGGATTCAGAGAAACCAACGTGAACCGAAATCATGCACCGAAAATATTTCCACGCAAAAGCTTAAGCCAGTGCGACATCAGTTTTTATCAGGGACGGAATTGGCATCCGAGTTTGTTGTTAATGTTGTTGTTGTTGCTGTTGCTGTTGCTGTTGCTGTTGCTGTTGCTGTTGCTGTTGCTGTTGCTGTTGTTGTTGTTGTTGCTGTTGTTGTTGTTGTTGTTGTTGTTGTTGTAACTGAAATAGTATGAACAATGATAAATAGTTCAAATAACTTAAATACCTTTGATATCATCGAAGTTTAAAAAACGAAAGTTTTACAATAATTCCTGAAAATCCCAAGGGGGCATTTTTTCTCACTGAACGTCAAGTGTACCAAAGCATGTCAAAAACAAAAACAAAAAAACAAAGAATCCACTTGCAGGATGGTATTTTTGCTCTGTGATTATCATCTAAATCTGTATTCAGCTATCTACTTCATTGCTACATAAGATCACTGATGAAGAGTCTTTCATGATGGAGGCCTTCATAAGTCTAGATTCTTACGCAGCACAACTGACGAAAAAGCTCCAGGATCAATTTGACAGTCCTGGTACTGGTAACATCTCTTACAACGACAATCACAAACTCTTGATTGAGCTGGTAACTCATGACGAAGTTGAGAAAATTCGCCAGTTTTTCACCTGCAAGAAAGACTTTGGCAAAAATTTGGATCGTGAGTACACTCGCGCGGTGATTGCCGTCGCTATTGATCACAATCGGGAGGACATTTTGGAGCTTTTGCTGGGAAATGAGTTTAAGGCTGGAGGGGCATTGTTTACGGCGGTTCGCGAGGATTCCAAAGAATGCGTTGCCAAACTCTTGCCTTACATCAGGCCCTATAATGATCAGGGACCAGAGGACATCACCGCGGGGTTATTTCTAAGTCCACTGATGCTTGCTGTTCATATGGAACACTTTGACATCATCGAGTATTTGGTCAATCAAGGCTACAAGGTACGACTCCCTGACGACGAGACAAATCAAGCGAACAATGTGTCAATAAGCATCGATGGTGATGATGATGATGATGATGATGATGATGATGATGATGATGACGATGACGATGATTCTAATTTGAAACGCCGAGAGGAAAGTTTGATGCTCTCATCGTTGATTCGTATTCATTACTACCGCGCTCTGGCAAGCCCTCTTTACATATGTTACTCATACCTGAAAAATACAGACCCGCATCCGATGTACCGCATCTTTCAACTGAACAGAATCCTCAAGAAACAGGGAGTCGTCCATTTTGAGTTCAAAAAACAATACGAGCAGCTCTCCAAGGACTGTGATAAGTTTGCAGTAGATTTACTCGAGCAGTGTCGTACAGTGCGTGAAATCCAAGTCATGACAAATGTCAAAGATGAATTCAAAGAAATGGATGAAAAGGATCAGAAATACATTGAAGTCAAGAGAGTGGGAGCCGAGGAGTTGACTGTGATGAATCTTGCAATTAGCAGTGGAAATGTCGAGGTATGCATAAGTAGAGCCTTATTATTGAAGCATATGTAGAAATTAGATGGGAGGGGAGAGAGAGGATTTTTTTGCAGCTCAGGTGTGCATGTCAAGCAGAGTGATTTAGCAAACGCGTTGTGAAAAATAACAGAACGTCACGCGCGCTGACGAATTTCGTTAGAAAAGACCATTGTCAAGAAGGGGATGTTAAAACAAATGAAATGCATGGCTTCCTGAGCATGGCGTCGTCGCGATGTTGTCATGGTAACAACGTCGGTTGGAGAAGCAAGGATGACACAGTTAATTAGTGCGCGGCTTTCTTTGCGAGGGGTCCCGAGTTCGATCCTCAGTGATCTCACATCCTTGTTTCAACTTCTTTCCTTTCCGTGTAGCTTTAATTAGCTTTAAATACCCTTAAAACGGAGCACTGATGGAGAGAGGGGAGTAGAATGAGCGCACCGTCGGCTTCCTGGAAGACCAGCTTCTAGCTGAAGGAACTTCCGACGTTAAATAAAGTGCTTTACCTTTACCTTTACCTTAGTCACGCAACGAATGAATGTGATAAATTCGTCATCTAACGTCCGGTTCTTGAGTCGCGTCGTGTTTGCTAAATCACTCTATTTTCTTGTATGTGTTTCAGCTTGTGGCCCACCCCTACAGTCAACTACGCTTGAACGAAATCTTGTACAGAAACCTTTACACTATGTCATCCTGTGAGCCGTCGTCATGGCGACAGCGTGGGTTTGCTAGTAGGATGGGCTATGTCCTTCGCCACACCTTTCTCCTGCCCTTCCTTAGCCTGATCTTCGTATTTTTCCCTGATTCCCATTTCGGTCGTGGGATGACAAGCCCCATAGTGAAGTACTTCAGTCATACGGGGTCGTTTTTGATGTTATAGTCCTTCTGATGGTGGCATCGTTCCAGGATGGGATGGTCGACAATATTGCTACACTAACTGCTATAGGTGAGTGTGGATGAATGGTGGATGAGAAATAGTGTGAGAAATAATGTTGCACAGATGACGTTTCTGATATCCACTCCTATAGGACACGATCCTCAACGTCAAATGTCTTTTACATTAAAAACTCGAGAACTGACCATCGATTCAGTCTCGCGTTTTGGCGCAAGGATCTGGAATGAGATACCTCACTCTTTTAAAGAATTACCAAAAAAGCAGTTCAAGAAAAAAACTGCATGAGACTGTATTGAAACTTCTTCACCAAGAAGACTCCTATCGTGTATTTTGACAAGAATGGGAAGCATGACTTATGAATAATTGAAACTTGGTATTTTCCTCTCTTCTTTCTTCTCTGCACCATATATTATTATACTATTTGCAGGTCACTCTTATTTTGTAAATTTTACTTGTACAATATATAAGATGAATGAATGAAAACTCTGGAAGATATAGAGCACTCTAAATATAAGAGAAACATGCGCGTGATACACCTCGAGTTCCTGAGCTTGTTTTCCTAGTGGATTATATTTCCCAGCGTTTATAGTTACATTACATAGACATGCGCGCGCGTTTTATATTCTTTAATTATTTAAGGAATATAAAACGCGCGCGCATGTCTCTGTACTGTGATATAAACACGATGGAAGATGTAGAGCAAGAGAAAAGCAAGCTTAGGTGCTTTTCTCTTACTCTACTTCTTCCATCGTGTTTATATCACAGTACAGAGACATGCGCTAAATAACTTACAAGTGACTACCATTTCTTCTATCAACAGATTGGTTGATTTTGGTATGGGTCATCAGTCTAATGGTCCAAGAAATGAAGGAATTCTACTTCCAAGGCTTTCATCGCTACGTTGACCAATGGTGGAACTTCATCTCTTGTATCATGCTGCTACTCTTCATCGTCTCTTACATCCTGCACTTGGTCGCTCACGGTATCTCTGTTTCCATTAAATTCGCAAGCACTATTAAAATTGATTCTCTGCACATCCACGTCACGCCTACTACAACGTGGTACAAACTTATGCTAGTTTCCAACGGTTTATTCTCCGTTGCCATGGTATTGAGCTTTATCCACATCTCCAGTGCATTTCAAGTGAATGACCTCTTTGGCCCATTGCAACTTTCGCTTTACAAGATCATGGTGGATGTAGCAAAGTTTTTGGTGTTCTTTTTCACATTGTTTATGGCTTTTGGCTTTAGTTTAAGGAGGTTGTACTCACAGTACATTAGCACTCAGCGTCTCATTGAAGAGGCCATAGCAGCTGGGAAAATTAACATGAATAATAATACATATGCACCAGATACTGAGCATCCATTTGCGAGGTAAGTCAAAATCAGATACAAAACAGGGTGTTAATTTGCAGGAAGGAGAGGGATTTAAGATACAATAGAATACAAGATACAATACGTATGGATGTGCTAGAGGGTATAGTCAGGGAGTACAAAGAAGGCGTAAATGTTGAATTGGGGCAAGAGATCAGAGTACAAAACAGGGTATACGTATGAATTCGCGAGGAGAGGGAAATGGGACGATGCGCGAATGAGAGGGTGTGGTCAGGGGATACAAAGAAGGTGTAGGTCTTGGGGGTAGGGATCGAATCAGAGTACAAACCAGTGTATGGAAAAACTGTGTCCCAGTATATTAGTCACAAGCGAGGAAGGCACCACAAAGAGTTCGCAACATGTACAGTGCTAAGAATAGCCAAAAAAGCGCAACATGTTACCTTCAAGTGAGGTGCGTCTCTTCTAGGTTTGTTTTCTATCCTACAACAAACCAAAGTTAAATCTATTTATGTTTTCTCTTTTTAGTGTGTACAATAGTCTGTATGGCTTGTTCTGGTCCTTTTTTGGCATGACAGATGTTTCAAGCTTTAAAACAAAGGGCAAAAACTATAGGATTACCGATATCACAGGTGAAGTGCTGTTTGGTGCATTCCAGATCTTGATGGTTATCATAGCTGTAAACATGCTGATTGCAATGATGTCGAGATCTTATGAAAACATAGCCGTAAGTAAAGATCTTTTTAAAGCTTGTTCTTAACCTGTGAAGAGAGGGGGAGGGGAAGGAGGAGGGGGAGGGGAGGGAGGGGAATGGAGGCGAAGTGAAGAGGGAAAGGGGAGAGGCTCTCTATAGATATTGTTTCAAAATATCTGTTCTTTTTGATAATTACACAGGATGATGCGGACAGCCAGTGGAAAATGTCGCGAACTCGAATGTGGATGAATTGGATTGATAAAGGCAATACTATTCCTCCGCCTTTCAATATTTTCCCAAGCATTAAAATAGTGTTCAGCGCTTTTGCTAAGATCCTGAGCTGGTTGAAAGATGTGTGCTGCTGCTGCTATTCTAATCCCCCTAAGGTAAGTGGCCTAGTCTCCTTCGCAGCCGTTATTAGGGTCGGGTTCCCTGTGGTCATTCCTCCCATGACCACAGGGAACCCAACCCTAATAACGGCTGCGAAGGAGACTATAAGTGGCCCGGCTGTTGGCTATGCGAGAGAGAGAATTGAAGGTGTGGTTATGCTACGAGGTATAACATTGGACCTCATCACCCGTAGACTTTGCTCTACACTTGCGCCTATTCGCATCCGCGCTGACCGAATAGGAAAGCTGGCTCAAGTGGATTGCGCTACTTGTTGGATGAATCTGCGCAACGAGCTCGCGCGCGATGTCACACAAATTTGAATAAAAACTGTTTTTCGAAGATCGTGTTCGCGCAAAAACCTTCGTGAAAACAAACTCGTTTTACGACTTTTGGAAAAGAAATTTCTGATTTTGAGAAGAAAAAAACATGACTTCTCATCCTCTAAAAATTAAATTCATTTTAGATGACTTAAAGCGCACAAACAACGGCTCTTTTGACCACCATGTACAACCTACCGTGCAACAAATCGTATACATTTTGTAAATGAGCCGATTTACAGGGAAATACGCTACTTATTATAGATTTCATACGAAACTACATCCGGGACCCATGCAAGTGGATATTTTCCACATCTTCACTAGTAAAGATATCGATGACGTCAATCATTATTATTAGCACTATTATTATAATAATAATAATAATTATTATTATTTATTTATTTATCTATTTATTTATTTATTCATTTATCTATTTATTTATTTATTTATTTGTTTGTTTGTTTGTTTGTTTGTTTGTTTGTTTATTTATTTATTTATTTATTTGTTTGTTTATTTATTTATTTATTTCGTAGTCATTTTGTAAATAAAATTTCCCAGTAAAACACTCCGCGGCTTTTACCACTCGAAGATAAACTCATATCCTCCGTCTCCACCGTATAATATCCTCTGTTTCTATTGACAAATAATAATTATATCATAGGAGCGTCAACTTGACAAAACAGCTAACGGTATAGAACTAGGGAAGCCTAAAACACATGAAGCAGCCAAACGACGCGCAAAGATCCGACGAATCTTACTACGGTATCTGCGCAAGCGTAGATCAGAGGCCAATCAAGAAGACTCCCAAACTGTAAAGGACATCAAAGAAATACAGGAAGCCATGTATACGCAAATGCAGCAACATTTGAATAAGCCTCTTGATTCACCATTACGTAGGAAAAGAGCTCGGAGTATTTCCCGTTCCCCAATAAGCATGGAGGTATGTATATGTCAAGTCAGTTTGTATAAAAAGTCTGCAATCTCTCAACCTCGTTCCCAGGCTCTTCCTTCTCACTTTTTTTCAAAATGGCGGGCGCGGTTACCTATCTCTTTATCAGTGCTCAGTGACACGTAATCAGCATTGGCCACGTTCAGTTTTTATTTTGGACGACGAAAGTTTCGTCCAAGACGCAGTTTTTGTCCGAGACGAAATTTTTAACAAGCTAACTGCATACAATAGATGAAATTTTTGTCACACGAAATCTTGAGAATTGTGCGTCGTTTGGAAGCACAAAATAGTCGAAATCTTTGTCCTGGACGAAATTATGCGTCTTACATTTATTCTGACAAAATTTATCAAGACAGAAATTACAGCATGGACGAAACTTTTGTCGTCCAAGATAAAAACAACCATTGCATCCTATGTCAACGAAGCTACTTGGGTTTTAATTCAAAATGACACAGCTACAGTAACTTTAAAGTGCATCAAGATTACTGCAAAGTGCGACGTCTTTTTCACAATTCTTTAAAAGTGAGTTGGAACAAACGGACAATGAAGATATAGAGAAGGCTTCAGGAGTTTGAGGGTTGCGTCTCCCCTATACTAAGATTACTTATAGGAGGGGCATATTGATGCCTTATATCTTATATTGTGTAGGAATTACTTGTCGCTTTTGCAGTACTCAACAAACGGACAATGAAGATCGACAGAGAGAAGGCTTCAGGAGTCTGAGGGTGTAGCGTCTCCCCTATACTAAGACCAATTATGGGAGGGGCATATTGATGCCTTATATCTTATATTGTGTAGGAATTACTTGTCGCTTTTGCAGTACTCAACAAACGGACAATGAAGGCAGAGAGAAGGCTTCAGGAGTCTGAGGGTGTAGCGTCTCCCCTATACTTAGACCAACTATGGGAGGGGCATATTGATGCCTTATATCTTATATTGTGTAGGAATTACTTGTCGCTTTTGCAGTACTCATCTCATATGGTTTTTGTACTTTTGCAGGGAGTACAGGCCCGTTTACCATCTGGAGGAACAGTCGGGGTCTGATTTCGTCCGCTCAACGTTGTCAACCAAATACCGAAGACTATGAAGTGATTGCTGAAAAAATCCCACTTAAAGAAGTGTGAATATTGTCTATAATATATATTGTTAAATCATTGAGTTATCAAATTTAGGCCGCTCATGGTAGAACGCACATGTCAAGCAAACAAGCTAATTTAGATCTCACTCTCGTATCAACAATAGCCCTTTGCCTGCGTCGAATGACTGTCGAGGGAAGGGGAAGGGGAGACGAAAGAGAGGATAGGATATGAACTTTTTATCGATTATAAAGGGCGTGGCCAGATGATATGTATTTTAAAGGCCAGTCACAATAGACCAAATCGGCTACCATTGGCTAACGGACCTAACGAGTTGCTAACTTTTCTTCCAAAAATTTCCACATGATATCAAAATGCTAAAGACAAAGAATCCTATTCCAGAAGTTTTGATTTGGGTAGAAACGTTGATCAGCCGATTTGGTCTTTTTTTTGCCGATTTAGTCTATTTCTCCAACCTTCATCTTTCAAAGACCCCTTATTCTATATCGAAACTGATTCATAAATCTTCACTCATTTTGTATATTCTAATATTGTTTTGTTAATGTTTGAATAAACTAATTGAGCAAATGAGTTGTTGCTTGTTCCTAACTGATGACTAAGATTTGGGTAGCCTGTGTTACACAGGGAACCCATGAATGTAAATAACAGCAAAATGGCGGACAGCAAAAATCCAAAAGGTCCTCGAGTTAGACAGTCAACGTTTGCCTTTAGGCTTATAAATCCTGAGCTTTTCATCAAACCAGTGAGTATCTTGGAAGAAATTTGCTCAACCCTTTAAATACAAAGTACCTTCTACGAAGTCTACCTTTAGAGCGATTATTGGTTTCGGTTGTGTGATGTATTTTTGCTCTGCTATGCTTTCTAGCCTGGATGCATCCAAACTCACCTTCTACTGATTTAACTGATGATTGTTAGGGATGCACACAGGTTTTTCTTCCATCAGCAAAATGTGAGTTTTAATGTTGTTTGTGTGAAAAAATGAATTTAGTGGAAGTGCAGCATTACCCTGTGAGCAAAAATCTCTGCTCGCAGTTTTGGATGGATGAACAACCACTTTCGATCTATCACTAAGGAAAACGTGATGACCATGATGGTGACCAAGATGATGATGGTGATGATGATGATGATGATGGTGATGATGGTAATGATGATGTTAGCTAATTTTTTTATTTTCAGAACAAAGTTGTGATGTACTGTGGTACTGCAGTTCTAGTTGGTTGTCTTGCATATATTGCGTACATGAAATCATCATCTTCAACACCTGACAATAAAACTTCATCATCAAGCAGTCGACAGCGAAAGAGCAAGTGGGATTAGATAGCTTGTTAATCCCTTAAAAGACTCAGACTAGACTCTGACAACATAATTCTTGTGTGACTATCAATCAAGATGAAAAATTGATATTTTTTTTCCAAGTGGGTTAAAATTCAAGACTTCTTGAGATGTACAGAGTCCAAGGCTGTAGTAAAATTATGCCAATGATACATATAGTTTACTTTTTGTTTAACCAAAGGATTGATTTCAAGGTGATCACAACTACAAAGCACGATGTCAAGCTACAGCCCAAAACCCCAAACCAGAAATCTTTCTTCCTATACTTTGCAATTGTCATGTTACAATTAGGCTGATTATACTTTTGTAAAATATGGAAAATAAATAAAACAGGATTTAAAAGTGTTCCTAGAATGTTTGGTTTTCCTGTGGTATCTTTGGAAGAGAGATACTAGAACTAGAACCTACGAGGAACGCCTACTATTTTTTCTCGACAACTTGTTGAAAACCATGTTTGTGGGATCTCAAGCAAGAATTTTATTATTCATCCGTCACATTTCCACAACAAGATTTCTTGATATTTCATACAAGAAACATGGAGCCATCGTCACTGAGACAGAGGACAGTCAACACAAGAGAAGCCCAGTCGTTCTTCTCCTTGGCTGGAATGGATCTAAAGATAAACACTTAGCCAAGTATAGCGAGATTTTTACAAAGAAAAATTATGCCACTGTTAGAGTCACAACTAGTCCATTCAACACCTTCTTTAGGGGTGGTACGAAAGTCAAACAAATCGGTCGCAACATCTTGAATATCTTGACTGAAATGAACTGTGACGAGAGGCCGGTGTTTCTTTATGCATTTAGTAATGGCGGAGCAGCTGTGTATTTCCATATTATGGAAGCACTGACAATTCCCCAGAGCAAATACAATGGTAAAGTTAATGTAGTAGGCTCGATATTTGATAGCTGTCCTGTTAATCCAGATATCAAAAGTGTTAAGTTGGTCCAAGAGAGTGTCACAGATCAAATACGAAATCCTATTGTAAAAACACTGGTTTGGTATAGTTTGGGAATCTTTGTGCCATTTGTTGTCTATTTGAACCCAACAGTTAAACGTTTTATGGAAGGCATGAAGAAGTCACCACTGTTGTGCAATCAACTTGTTTTTTATTCAAAAGCTGATCGCTTAGTACCTTGCTTAGATGTAGAAGAGTACATAGATGCAAGAAGGAAGATGGGTGTTCATGTTGTGGTTAAATGCTGGGAAGACTCTTCTCATGTTAGCCATTATAGGGAACATGCAGATGAGTATTTGGAAGCTGTTAACACGTTTGTTGATGAATGCCTTGAAAAGGTGTAAATTTAGTAGATGTAAGGGTATAAAAAAGCCTAAAGAATACTACCTTTAATCTTGAGATTCTGATATCTGTGGAATAGTTTTTTCTCTTTGTCTATACAGGGGTGTACAGGGTTTTTTACGTGACGCGTGATCAAGCATTTTCATTTTTCGTGATTCGGGAATCGAAGAAAACATTTCTTGTGATTCGTGAAAAATATTATTTACATGACACGAGAAAAACAGAAATAATTGTTCAAGATTTGGGATTTTGTGGTCTTTTTCGTGAATCACTGAAAAAGTAAATGAAATTGTCCCAGTTCTGCGCTTTCAGTTTAGTTTCATTCAATCTCAAAGCGCTTATGTAACGTAAAGAATGCATGAACGGTGTACTAAGAGCATAATTAAGCAGTTTTCTAGTTGTCTTTCCTTTTATTTCGGGAATATATCAGACAGTTGTCCGTGATTCGTGATTTGATGTTTTTATTTTTCGTGAATCGTGCCGGGGACCCCCCTGTATGCCCCTGTCTATAGGTGGGTAATAGACAAATTTACACAGTAAGCCTAAGCTTGCAAGGCAAGGGTCGGCAAGGATGTCTTTCAGTAAGATTGATTCCATTTTTCTTCAAGGCAAGGATAGTTTTGGTGTGTAAATTGTAACTAGCATTTTGCCATGCCTTGCTGATCCTTTTCAGACTCTGTGTGGACTGAGGCACTTTTAGCAGGAAAATAGCACCTTACCAAATTACTTACTCATATAAATGTCTTATCTTGCCTGGATGATAGAAAATTGTCTCATGGAGCATGCATGCATGCTCAGTTGTAAAAGTGTCTCCTGGCCATTTCCAAGAAAAGCAAGAGCTATAGACAAGTGGTTGTAAACGATATTTTGCCTTGCCAAAAAATAGAATCATCCTTGCCTTGCCATATATTTTTCTGTGTAAAAAATGAAAAGGTACCCTGATATAATTAAACTAAGAATTTCTTGAGAAAATATTGAAAAAACCTCTGCCTGGACTCAGCATATTTCCATTTTAGAATGAGCAACCCTGACATCAAAACACTAGATGCTTATGTGTGTACACATAAATGAAGCACAAAGTTCTTTGAGACAAACGAGTCTATAAATATGAACTGCATGATTGTTTCCAAATTTGCAAGCATACTGCTGACTACAATTTTGGGCCTGCAAGATGTTGGGGAGACAGCATTTTACTGCATTCTGTCAGATCAAAGGCGGGTATAAGTGAGCTTTCGAGAGTAACCGATTTTGAACAAGATTAGACAGAACACTCCCTCAGGAGTGGGCTGGGACAGACTGCCCCTGTATTACTTCAGCAGTTGGTCATACAGGACCCTGAGTTACTGCTAATGTGCTTTCAAATAACTGGGCCCAGTGCCACTTGAATTGCTTTAAAGAAATCATTATTTGAAAACTTTTCAGATAGTTGTTAGGGTAAAGATAATTTAATTGATAATTTTATAGTTTTATATTTATTTAGACATATTTGTAGTAAAGTAGGAATCACAATGATGACATTGATTTTGTTTTATTCGCACGACAGTGTTGTATCGAAAGGACCAATGTGGGACCTTTCGAAAACGTTGGCCCTTTCAAAACAGCAAGGTCATGCAAATAAAAGAAAATCAATTTCATCATTGTGATTTCTACTTTACTACTATAAAGCTCCCTTATTAAAATAGAACACTTTACAATCAAAGGAACAACCTTAGTTTATTTACTATACATATTTATTTTATTTTGTTATAATTCATTGTACTTTATTGTATGTCAGAGGGCGACAAGTTCATCAGTTTTTACAGTCATGTGTTACCCTCTTTAAAACTTAAATTGATTAGATTATTATTAAATGGTTGGTCTTCAACAGGATGCCTGTATGATTTATTGTTTGGTGGTGTTGCCTTGATCTCAACTACAAGAAATAACTTTCGTCGTAGTGGTATAGTGCAAAACTCAAAACTGTGACCACTGTTACTGATTCACACATACTTTTCTCACTATCCTCCAATTAGCACTTAGATAATAGATAAGATAACAGAATTCTCAGACGCTGATTGGATGAAGACAGCTGGTGATACTTTTGGTTTTCGCGCTTTAAAAGCCAATTAGCGCTAATATAGGATTAACTAAATACTCATGTGTAATCGTGTTAGCCAAGGATTAACACTAACCTACTTTCGCCGGGATTTGCGTCATGTCTTGGCTCGTTGTCTGAACATAAACCAAACCATGAATAAACCAAAAGCGAGTCATCAAGCTGTTTTGTTAAAAAAACGTAAAATTCACAAACGGTTGTTTTTACGAAAAGAACTGGTGGTTTAGAAATGACATCACAATTGAGGAAGAGGAATAATATATACTGAATGCCAAGTTCGATTTTACACCCACTGGCTGTACAATATGCCATTGTTAAGGCTCAAAGTTTAACATTACCTTAGTTAACAGCTGAGAGCATGCTGCATTATTTCTCTTCTCCATATGTGGCCTCATTTCTGAGCCGTGGTAGAGTTGGGCAGTTCGTTTATTGATAATTTTGTCACATCTTTGTAGAGTGACAATAGAAAAGAATGTTCATATTACTAGCCCGCGCACAACGTATTTTCCTTGTTGCAAATGGCCGAGTTCTACTCAGTGATTTCGGCAACTTTCTCATGTGCAACGTTGCGACATATTGTGGAAACACGGTGCAGCTGTGTTGCGTGTAATGTTGCAGTAAAAATTTATCTGGGCCTGTTACGCAACAACTGAATCGTGCAACATTTTACGCAACACTGTTGCGTCGTATTACTACTCCGGCGCGAGTCAATTTTTTGTGTACGAGCAAGTTAAGGCCCGGTAATACGAGCAACAAAATCGTGCAACTTGTCGCGCAACATTGTTGCATTGCAAGTTGTAGAGCAAATGTTGCTCGTATTACCACCACGCGCGCAACAAATTTTCTTTGTTGCACGAAGTAGAAGCATTGTCTACTTTCCGCAACAAAGAAAATTTGTTGCGCGCGAAGAGGGAACTAGCATTTAGATATTTCAAAGGACTAATTGGAAGTAGCGGACTGAAAAAATCAAGATATTTTACCACATCAAGATATTTTACCATATCAAGATAGTTTACCATATCAAGATATTTTTGCCATACAGGAGTGCATATCGCATAGAACTGCAAAGAAAGCTAAAGGCGCGCGGTGTTACACACGACGATTTTCCGCGCAACTGACGTTGCAACAACTTGCAATATTTTGCGCTGCGAGTTTCTGACTTGGATTCAAAAACTCGCAACGCGTTGCCGAAGCGAAAATTGGGTAATACGTCCATGTTCACATACACCAATGGGGAAAAATCCACAATAATTCTATACCGTCACTCCTACTACACATAATTGAACATCACTAGCCATCATCAGACGTTAGTATGTATCACTACATGTTATCATCCATCACTATCCATCACTCTCCATCACTACGCATCACTATCCATCACTCTCCATCACTATCCGTTTCTGGGCATCACTATCCATAACTATCCATCACTATTCGTCAGTATGCATCACTATGCATCACTATGCATCACTATCCGTTACTAGGCATCAGTATCCGTCACTAGCCATAATTATCCGTCACTACGCATCACTAACTGTCACTACGCATCACTATCCGTTACTATGCATTACTATCCATCACCAGGCATCACTATCCGTCACTAGGCATCACTATCCATCACTATCCGTCACAATCCATCACTATCCATCACTATCCGTCACTACGCATCACTATCCGTCACTATGCATCACTATCCATCACTATGCATCACTATCCGTCACTAGGCATCACTATCCATCATTATGCATCACTATCCATCACTATCCGTCACTATCCATCACTATCCGTCACTACGCATCACTAACCGTCACTACGCATCACTATCCGTCACTATGCATCACTATCTGTCACTACGCATCACTATCCGTCACTATCCATCACTATCCGTTACTAGGCATCACTATCTGTCACTAGCCATAATTATCCATCACTATGCATCACTATGCATCACTATGCATCACTATACGTCACTATGCATCACTATGAATCACTATCCATCACTATGCATCACTATCCGTCACTACGCATCACAATCCATCACTATCCATCACTATCCGTCACTACGCATCACTATCCGTCACTATGCATCACTATCCATCACTATGCATCACTATCCGTCACTAGGCATCACTAACTGTCACTATGCATCACTATCCATCACTATGCATCACTATACGTCACTATGCATCACTATGCATCACTTCGCATCACTAACCGTCACTACGCATCACTTTCCGTCACTATGCATCACTATCCGTCACTACGCATCACTATCCGTCACTATCCATCACTATCCGTTACTAGGCGTCACTATCTGTCACTAGTCATAATTATCCGTCACTATGCATCACTAACCGTCACTACGCATCACTATCCGTCACTACGCATCACTAACCGTCACTACGCATCACTATCCGTCACTATGCATCACTATCCGTCACTGCGCATCACTATCCGTCACTATCCATCACTATCCGTTACTAGGCATCACTATCTGTCACTAGCCATAATTATCCATCACTATGCATCACTATCCATCACTATGCTTCACTATACGTCACTATGCATCACTATGCATCACTATCCATCACTATGCATCACTATCCGTCACTACGCATCACTATCCGTCACTATCCATCACTATCCGTTACTATCCATCACTATCCGTTACTAGGCATCACTATCTGTCACTAGCCATAATTATCCGTCACTATGCATCACTAACCGTCACTATCCATCACTATCCGTTACTATCCACCACTATCCGTTACTAGGCATCACTATCTGTCACTAGCCATAATTATCCATCACTATGCATCACTATGCATCACTATCCGTCACTATCCATCACTATCCGTCACTACGCATCACTAACCGTCACTACGCATCACTATCCGTCACTATGCATCACTATCCGTCACTACGCATCACTATCCGTCACTGTCCATCACTATCCGTTACTAGGCATCACTATCTGTCACTAGCCATAATTATCCGTCACTACGCATCACTAACCGTCACTATCCATCACTATCCGTTACTATAGGCATCACTATCTGTCACTAGCCATAATTATCTATCACTATGCATCACTATGCATCACTATTCGTCACTATGCATCATTATCCATCACTATCCGTCACTATCCATCACTATCCGTCACTACGCATCACTAACCGTCACTACGCATCACTATCAGTCACTATGCATCACTATCCGTCACTACGCATCACTATCCGTCACTATCCATCACTATCCGTTACTAGGCATCACTATCTGTCACTAGCCATAATTATCCGTCACTATGCATCACTATCCATCACTATGCATCACTATCTGTTACTAGGCATCACTATCTGTCACTAACCATAATTATCCATCACTATGCATCACTATGCATCACTATCCGTCACTATGCATCACTATCCACCACTATGCATCACTATCCGTCACTATGCATCACTATCCATCACTATCCGTCACTATCCATTACTATCCGTCACTACGCATCACTAACCGTCACTACGCATCACTATCCGTCACTATGCATCACTATCCGTCACTACGCATCACTATCCGTCACTATCCATCACTATCCGTTACTAGGCATCACTATCTGTCACTAGCCATAATTATCCATCACCGTGCATCACTATCCATCACTATGCTTCACTATCCGTCACTATGCATCACTATGCATCACTATCCATCACTATGCATCACTATCCGTAACTACGCATCACTATCCGTCACTATCCATCACTATCCGTTACTATCCATCACTATCCGTTACTAGGCATCACTTTCCGTCACTATGCATCACTATCCGTCACTACGCATCACTATCCGTCACTATCCATCACTATCCGTTACTAGGCGTCACTATCTGTCACTAGTCATAATTATCCGTCACTATGCATCACTAACCGTCACTACGCATCACTATCCGTCACTACGCATCACTAACCGTCACTACGCATCACTATCCGTCACTATGCATCACTATCCGTCACTGCGCATCACTATCCGTCACTATCCATCACTATCCGTTACTAGGCATCACTATCTGTCACTAGCCATAATTATCCATCACTATGCATCACTATCCATCACTATGCTTCACTATACGTCACTATGCATCACTATGCATCACTATCCATCACTATGCATCACTATCCGTCACTACGCATCACTATCCGTCACTATCCATCACTATCCGTTACTATCCATCACTATCCGTTACTAGGCATCACTATCTGTCACTAGCCATGATTATCCGTCACTATGCATCACTAACCGTCACTATCCATCACTATCCGTTACTATCCACCACTATCCGTTACTAGGCATCACTATCTGTCACTAGCCATAATTATCCATCACTATGCATCACTATGCATCACTATCCGTCACTATCCATCACTATCCGTCACTACGCATCACTAACCGTCACTACGCATCACTATCCGTCACTATGCATCACTATCCGTCACTACGCATCACTATCCGTCACTGTCCATCACTATCCGTTACTAGGCATCACTATCTGTCACTAGCCATAATTATCCGTCACTACGCATCACTAACCGTCACTATCCATCACTATCCGTTACTATAGGCATCACTATCTGTCACTAGCCATAATTATCTATCACTATGCATCACTATGCATCACTATTCGTCACTATGCATCATTATCCATCACTATCCGTCACTATCCATCACTATCCGTCACTACGCATCACTAACCGTCACTACGCATCACTATCCGTCACTATGCATCACTATCCGTCACTACGCATCACTATCCGTCACTATCCATCACTATCCGTTACTAGGCATCACTATCTGTCACTAGCCATAATTATCCGTCACTATGCATCACTATCCGTTACTAGGCATCACTATCTGTCACTAGCCATAATTATCCATCACCGTGCATCACTATCCATCACTATGCTTCACTATCCGTCACTATGCATCACTATGCATCACTATCCATCACTATGCATCACTATCCGTCACTACGCATCACTATCCGTCACTATCCATCACTATACGTTACTATCCATCACTATCCGTTACTAGGCATCACTATCTGTCACTAGCCATAATTATCCGTCACTACGCATCACTAACCGTCACTATCCATCACTATCCATTACTGTCTATCACTATATCTGTCACTAGCCATAATTATCCATCACTATGCATCACTATGCATCACTATCCGTCACTATGCATCACTGTCCATCACTATGCATCACTATCCGTCACTATCCATCACTATCCGTCACTACGCATCACTAACCGTCACTACGCATCACTATCCGTCACTATGCATCACTATCCGTCACTACGCATCACTATCCGTCACTACGCATCACTATCTGTCACTAGCCATAATTATCCGTCACTACGCATCACTAACCGTCACTATCCATCACTATCCATTACTATCTATCACTATATCTGTCACTAGCCATAATTATCCATCACTATGCATCACTATGCATCACTATCCGTCACTATGCATCACTGTCCATCACTATGCATCACTATCCGTCACTATCCATCACTATCCGTCACTACGCATCACTAACCGTCACTACGCATCACTATCCGTCACTATGCATCACTATCCGTCACTACGCATCACTATCCGTCACTATCCATCACTATCCGTTACTACGCATCACTATCTGTCACTAGCCATAATTATCCATCACTATGCATCACTATCCGTCACTATCCATCACTATCCGTCACTTCGCATCACTAACCGTCACTACGCATCATTTTCCGTCACTATGCATCACTATCCGTCACTACGCATCACTATCCGTCTTTATCCATCACTATCCGTTACTAGGCATCACTATCTGTCACTAGTCATAATTATCCGTCACTATGCATCACTATCCATCACTATGCATCACTATCCGTCACTATCCATCACTATCCGTCACTATCCATCACTATCCGTCACTACGCATCACTAGCCGTTACTAGCCATAATAATCCGTCACTACGCATCACTGTCCGGTATTGACCATAACTGTCCGTCACTAGCCACCACTATCTATCACTACCTATCCCTTTCCATCATTACTCATCACTAGGCATCACTAGCCATCGCTATCAGTCACCGGCCATCATTATCAGTCACTGGGCATCACTATCCATCACAATCCATCACTATCCGTCACTATCCATCACTATCCGTCACTATCCATCACTATCCATCACTAGACATCACGTTTCATCATTACCCATCACTAGGCATCACTATCCATCACTATCCATAACTATCCATCACTATCCATCACTATCCGTTACTAGCCATCACTTTCCATCACTAGCTATCACTTATCATTATCCACCACTAGACATCACTATACATCACTGTCCGTCACTATCCGTTGTTAGCCATCACTATCCATCACTATCCTTCACTGGCCATCACTACCTATCACTTTCCATCATTATCCATCACTAGACATCACTATACATCACTGTCCGTCACTATCCGTTGTTAGCCATCACTATCCATCACTATCCATCACTGGCCATCACTACCTATCACTTTCCATCATTATCCATCCCTAGACATCACTAGACATCACTGTCCGTCACTATCGGTTGTTAGCCATCAGTATCCATCAGTATCCATCAGTATCCATCACTATCCGTCACCAGGCATCACTATCTGTCACTAGCCATCACTTGCCATCACTTGCCATCACCATCAGTGACTAGCCATCACTATCCGTTATTAGCCAACACTATCCGTCACTGGCCATCACTGGCCATCATTATCACGACTTCGAACTAATCATTCACGAATCACGTACATTTTAAAATGGGAATCACGCGTCACAATTAACATGGAATTCACGAATCACACATTAAATTTTGTTATTTTCACGATTCACGCACTTAATTTAATCCATCACTAGACATCACTAGACATCACTGTCCGTCACTATCGGTTGTTAGCCATGACTATCCATCACTATCCGTCATCAGGCATCACTATCTGTCACTAGCCATCACTTGCCATCACCATCAGTGACTAGCCATCACTATCCGTTATTAGCCAACACTATCCGTCACTGGCCATCACTGGCCATCATTATCCGTCACTTGGCATGACTATCCGTCACCAGGCTTCACTATCCGTCACTACCTATCACTATCTGTCACTAGCCATCACTTTCCATCACTTGACATCACCATCAGTGACTAGCCATCACTATCCGTTATTAGCCAACACTATCCGTCACTGGCCATCACTGGCCATCATTATCCGTCACTTGGCATGACTATCCGTCACCAGGCTTCACTATCCGTCACTACCTATCACTATCTGTCACTAGCCATTACCGACATAACTGGCCATCACT
Source organism: Telmatactis stephensoni (assembly GCA_029948255.1). NCBI lineage: Eukaryota > Metazoa > Cnidaria > Anthozoa > Actiniaria > Isophelliidae > Telmatactis > Telmatactis stephensoni. The sequence continues at coordinate 624,510 of JALIZF010001812.1, forward strand.
ATACATAGATATCAGTCATCCGTTAGCCATTTCTATTTGTCACTTCCCAACACTATTCGTCACTAGCCGGCACTAAAGTAAGGCGTGTTCCGTTCTTTGTCTATTTATATTAGTTTCGTGTTTCACTAATCAAAGCAAAGGCAAATCTCGAAGTTTAGTCGATTTTTGAGAACAACTACGTACGTGTGGCAGTGGTATATAAATCGACGGGGTATGTTTAGATATTTTTGTAATAACTATTATTTAGTTCTGAATTTTCATTGATTGTTCATTTATCATATTGTAACAATTTAATTCAGCTTCACGGCTGCAATTCTTAGTTCTAAGTTCTAGTAATAAACTATCTATCTATCTACTCTGTTAAAAGATAGCTTCAGTATAATCCCATGTAGCCCATGTTTGCAATGTTGCCTTTCACCCTTTTTAGAATTCATGATTTGATAAACGATACTAATAGCTGCCATCAAATGAATTACGTATTATTTTATGGCAAACACCGCAAAATAGCATGACAGACCATGACAAATGCGGGGCAGACTAATGACAACAAATGACAATACATTAACACGAAAACACCGCCAACCTTTGGTTCCCCGGACACCAATATTAAAACAATACAATAATAAAACATTCAAAATCAAAACAATACAATACAATATAAAAACAATACGATAAAATATTTGAACTTAAAAACCGCACATTGCAACGTTTAGCTTATTAGGCATGCATTGCAACACCGCATCTTTCCCGGAACTTTTCAGCCTTTCAGCACCGCAACAACCAGGCAAACACCACAAGTCCTTAAACCATACATAATGTTGGACTATCGGCTAAATATATGTAAAGCAAGAAAACCAAAATATAATTAGTTTGTTGTTTTGAAACGGTTCTTGTTCACAAATCTAACATCACATTTTGGTCAATTTACGCATCACGTACACGCGCTGCCAAATTATGTCAATTCTCGAATTACGAGCAAATCACGGAAACCTATTTTCCCGTCTTTTTCAGGATGCGTAGATTAATTCATACCGAATGTAACTGTTGTCAGGTTGCAAGTCGCACGATTGGAAATTTGCTTTTTAAAATCACGGACTAATTATAATTTTAGCCTGAATCACGCATCAAGTGAATTTGATTTTAGTTCAGAATCATCGACTTTTATTGACCGAACAATAGACCTTGGATGGCTACCCTGACAATGCTCCTAAGTAATAATTCGCGCGCTTGATACACGCGACTCTAGGCAGTTGTTACATCCGCCATGCTGGCGGGTCAGGGTGGCCCAGGGTTAATGCGTGACGCGTGATTCGGCCTAAATTAAGTGCGTGAATCGTGAAAATAACAAAATTTAATGTGTGATTCGTGAATTCCATGTTAATTGTGACGCGTGATTCCCATTTTAAAATGTACGTGATTCGTGAATGATTAGTTCGAAGTCGTGATAATGATGGCCAGTGATGGCCAGTGACGGATAGTGTTGGCTAATAACGGATAGTGATGGCTAGTCACTGATGGTGATGGCAAGTGATGGCAAGTGATGGCTAGTGACAGATAGTGGTGCCTGGTGACGGATAGTGATGGATACTGATGGATACTGATGGATACTGATGGCTAACAACCGATAGTGACGGACAGTGATGTCTAGTGATGTCTAGTGATGGATAATGATGGAAAGTGATAGGTAGTGATGGCCAGTGATGGATAGTGATGGATAGTGATGGCTAACAACGGATAGTCATGGACAGTGATGTCTAGTGATGTCTAGTGATGGATAATGATGGAAAGTGATAGGTAGTGATGGCCAGTGATGGATAGTGATGGCTAACAACGGATAGTGACGGACAGTGATGTATAGTGATGGATAATGATGGAAAGTGATAGGTAGTGATGGCCAGTGAAGGATAGTGATGGATAGTGATGGCTAACAACGGATAGTGACGGACAGTGATGTATAGTGATGTCTAGTGGTGGATAATGATAAGTAATAGCTAGTGATGGAAAGTGATGGCTAGTAACGGATAGTGATGGATAGTGATGGATAGTTATGGATAGTGATGGATAGCGATGCCTAGTGATGGGTAATGATGAAACGTGATGTCTAGTGATGGATAGTGACGGATAGTGATGGATAGTGACGGATAGTGATGGATAGTGATGGATAGTGATGGATAGTGATGCCCAGTGACTGATAATGATGGCCGGTGACTGATAGCGATGGCTAGTGATGCCTAGTGATGAGTAATGATGGAAAGTGATAGGTAGTGATAGATAGTGGTGGCTAGTGACGGACAGTTATGGTCAATACCGGACAGTGATGCGTAGTGACGGATTATTATGGCTAGTAACGGCTAGTGATGGATAGTGACGGATAGTGATGGATAGTGACGGATAGTGATGGATTGTGATGGATAGTGATGCCCAGTGACTGATAATGATGGCCGGTGACTGATAGCGATGGCTAGTGATGCCTAGTGATGAGTAATGATGGAAAGTGATAGGTAGTGATAGATAGTGGTGGCTAAGTGACGGACAGTTATGGTCAATACCGGACAGTGATGCGTAGTGACGGATTATTATGGCTAGTAACGGCTAGTGATGGATAGTGACGGATAGTGATGGATAGTGACGGTTAGTGATGCGTAGTGACGGTTAGTGATGCGTAGTGACGGATAGTGATGGATAGTGACGGATAGTGATGGATAGTGATGGATAGTGATGCATAGTGACGGATAGTGATGCGTAGTGACGGATAGTGATGCCTAGTAACGGATAGTGATGCATAGTGATGGATAGTGATGCGTAGTGACGGATAGTGATGGATAGTGACGGATAGTGATGCATAGTGACAGATAGTGATGCATAGTGACGGATAGTGATGCATAGTGATGGATAGTGATGCATAGTGATGGTAATTATGGCTAGTGACAGATAGTGATGCCTAGTAACGGATAGTGAAGCATAGTGATGCGTAGTGACGGATAGTGATGGATAGTGACGGATAGCGATGCATAGTGACGGATAGTGATGCGTAATGACGGATAGTGATGGATAGTCATGGATTGTGACGGATAATGATGGATAGTGATGGATAGTGATGCCTAGTGATTGATAGTGATGCCTGGTGATGGATAGTGATGCATAGTAACGGATAGTGATGCATAGTGATGGATAATTATGGCTAGTGACAGATAGTGATGCCTAGTAACGGATAGTGATGGATAGTGACGGATAGTGATGCGTAGTGACGGATAGTGATGCATAGTGACGGATAGTGATGCGTAGTGACGGATAGTGATGCGTAGTGACGGATAGTGATGCGTAGTGACGGTTAGTGATGCGTAGTGACGGATAGTGATGGATAGTGACGGATAGTGATGCATAGTGATGGATAGTGATGCCTAGTGACGGATAGTGATGCATAGTGATGCATAGTGACGGATAGTGATGCATAGTGATGGATAGTGATGCATAGTGATGGATAATTATGGCTAGTGACAGATAGTGATGCCTAGTAACGGATAGTGATGGATAGTGACGGATAGTGATGCGTAGTGACGGATAGTGATGCCTAGTGACGGATAGTGATGCGTAGTGACGGTTAGTGATGCATAGTGACGGATAGTGATGGATAGTGACGGATAGTGATGCATAGTGATGCATAGTGACGGATAGTGATGCTTAGTGATTGATAGTGATGCACAGTGACGGATAGTGATGCATAGTGACGGATAGTGATGGATAGTGACGGATAGTGATGCATAGTGATGCATAGTGACGGATAGTGATGCTTAGTGATTGATAGTGATGCACAGTGACGGATAGTGATGCATAGTGATGGATAGTGATGGATAGTGACGGATAGTGATGCGTAGTGACGGATAGTGATGGATAGTGATGGATTGTCACGGATAGTGATGGATAGTGATGGATAGTGATGCCTAGTGACGGATAGTGATGCCTGGTGATGGATAGTAATGCATAGTAACGGATAGTGATGCGTAGTGACAGTTAGTGATGCGTAGTGACGGATAATTATGGCTAGTGACGGATACTGATGCCTAGTAACGGATAGTGATGGATAGTGATGCATAGTGATGCATAGTGACGGATAGTGATGGATAGTGATGGATAGTGATGCCTAGTAACGGATAGTGATGGATAGTGATGGATAGTGATGCGTAGTGATGGAGAGTGATGGATAGTGATGGATGATAACATGTAGTGATACATACTAACGTCTGATGATGGCTAGTGATGTTCAATTATGTGTAGTAGGAGTGACGGTATAGAATTATTGTGGATTTTTCCCCATTGGTGTATGTGAACATGGACGTATTACCGAAAATTGCAAGGAAAATCGTTCCAAGTGTCATGTTACACGAGAAAGATTTTTAACGCAACGCCAACTCAACGCCGTTGCGCTGAAAAACGTCGTTAAAAATCGTCTCGTGTAAACACCGCCTAAATGATCGACTTTCTACTTTCACAATTTATACAAAATACTGAGAAATTTTAGGTGGTCGTGCTGAGACCACCACTTCACCAGTTATAACACCAGAAAAACTTTTTAATCCCTCAGTTGGCTTGGTATTGTCAGCATAAAAGCCACGTTGTGAAACTTTATACTACACAAGCCACACTTGAACAATTAACACCTCGACTTTTATCAGTGTTACTTGATCCTTGAATAGCAGTCAGTTGACCACTGAAGCTATCCTTATTAACTGGCGTCTTGAATCGATGGAAAACCGGACAGTACTAATAATTTCAGCCTCAATAACTATCGTTTCAATCATGTTTTTCCGGTTATTGTTGCGGATAATTAGCCAGTCCGGCTGTCTATTTTCCATCTGGCGTCTGCTCGCTACTGAAAAAAGGTCAAGGGTTTTTCCAAGAACCGGACAAACAAGCGGGTTTGATTCCTCGAATTTCACGTTTGGCGCGCATGTGGAGGTCAGCCACGAGGAGTACACAAATGGGCCCATTGACTGCATGTGGTTTTATTTACTCAGCTTAAAGCGCGGGAAAAATGCAATGTTGACAAGTGATTGACAGATGAGGTCTGTGTTTTTAGATGGACTCCAGCCAATCCCAGTGAAGCGAACGCTTACGAGCACGTATGGACAAGAACGGACAAGTCTTGAATGGATAGTAACCACACGTTGGGAGAATTTGCTACAACTATTATCTTTATAACTTTAATTTTACTCTCGTTCGGATAAATTTATTCAAAATACTAGGGGAAATAAAAAGAAAAACCTTTCTAAGATCAGAAGAATTTGTGAACGTATTTTCTTTTAATAGGTAATATTTTTATTATTTTTTTTGACTCATTGCTACTGATTCGTCAGTAGTTTCTCCCAAAGCGATGCGTGGTTTGATAGTGGCTTAGTTGATTGAGAGGGGAAACCGTGGTTGGAAAGAGGTTTTAGCGAAGAACATGCAAGTAAGAAAGCATGGGGTAAAAAGAGATGGAAATGGAGGAAGGGGCTTGTGCTGCTTTGGTAAGTTGTTGTTTAAAATATTGAATCAAACGCCATTGTTGAAGGGGCTCCTCTTGCTTAATAGGGTACGCTACAAGATGGCCGTAAAATTACGTAAAACTGTAGTAAGCTCTTGTTATTTCGCGTTTATGGATAAAACTGTAAAAGAAGCGAAATCTGTCAATAGAATGCTACCCCATTTTGACTGATTTGAGTTCAGAATCAGCGTAATTTTGCTTGCCCAAGCAGAAGCGATCGTTTCTTGAACAGCTAGGCAGTTCTTGTTTAGCGTGGATCTGTAGTCAAGATGCTAGAGTGGTTGTTTTTCCTCGTGGTAGCTTGTATTCAGTAGATTTTCTTTATGTTTTGATCAAAATGCCGGCTTTTGAAACTGTAGAATTAAAACAGCTTTTTTGCTGGACTTATTTTTTTCGCGAATGCCAGCCATATATTGATTGATGAGGCCATATCGAGTTATTTTTTATTTTATTTTTTTGATGTAACTAAAATTGAACGTTTTTCAAAAAAATCTTTTTTTGGATGTGTTCTGAGTTAGTTTCAAAAATATCCTCGCATAGAAAAAATTATTTTAGGTTCAAAGAAAGTCTAAATTTATCATTTTATATTAATTATTAATTTTGTTAATATTTTTCTCATTTTATTCCCGGTGACAGTTTCTTCCTGTGCTTTCTAGTCCTTCTTTCACTTCCACTTTTAAACAAAAAATTCGTCAATTAATTTCTTATTTCGTTTTCAATGTTTTTTTTCTCTCCTTTTTCTTTTGTGGGTGTTGTGTGACTGTTTTCTGTCATACTTCACTAAGCTTTCCTTGCCAAAGGTCACTTTCCCACGAAATTGCAAACAACTGATTCGAGCGCGTCTCACAGCAAGTTTAGGCATAGAACTCTTGTTGATTGCTGGGTAACCATTTTTTACCATTCTGAAGAATTCTTGGAAGACATATTCCCAGAAATCAGCAATCCCATTGGTTCTAAATTTTTACTATTTTATTCTATTTATTTATTGATTTGATTTGATTTTTAGAAAAGGCATCTAGAGAATCTATAATCAATTTACAAGTTTTAAATTTCAAACCTTCAGTGTGCTTGTCAACAGTGTTTTGACCCGAGAAAATGATCCAATTTTTAACATTATTTTTTAAATTAATAAATTCAAACACTGAACTGTACAATGGTTCATTGCAAACCTTTGTATTTTGTTGAATGACTCATTATTTGCAGTTGCATAAGAAATGCAAATAGCTACTTAATATCTTAAAGCTGTAATATACATTTCTCTAAGACAGAAGTCCTAATCTAAAGAGAATTGTTCAAGACTCTCAACCTGAAACATATATTGATCTTATCTTTAGGTTAACAAATTGCTGTACTCCGTATGCATGTTTGGGCTTGTGCAAATATGTCTGGGCATATATCTTTTTCTTCTTAGATACCCCATAGTATGCTATTCAAAAAGTCTGTCTTTACAAGACTAACATATATATCCTGCTTACTACTTAAAGAGCTTATCAATTTGAATATTTGCAAACAATCAATTTGCAGACACAGCAACTGAATTCCATAATTTTCTGTAGTCATCAAAAATTGTATTTTTGTTATCGATTTTATCAATGCAAGCTTTTGGGGTGGAGTGGTATTTTGAATATGTTTATCTACTGTAGATAAAGTTCCATTGAGTCATTCCTTATCTCAGGTTTAGTTTACTTATGTTGTTATAACTGTCATCCTCTTCCTTTATTTGCTTTCATAAAATCTCAAAAGTCTACAGCCCTGAGAGCCTGTGAAATATTTCATGGAAGTTTTTGGCAGTTTGAACACTTGGACATGTAAATGGCTTGCCTGTTACAAATTTAGAAAGAATACTTAATTTTGCTGTTGCAATGAAAATTTTGCTGGTGTTTCCAATTTGGCACTTAATTAAAGGAGTAAAACATGTCTACAGTAGTTTGCTTATATAAGCTCTGACTAAAAAGTTACAATCTAAGAAGAACAGTTTTGCTAACCCCTCTTTGCTTTTATTAACACCAACTATGGAGAGAATTCAAAAGAGGGTTTTATTAAAGATTTTTAATCATAATCCAATATAACTTTTCATACCAAACAACAATCTTTGAATATTTTTCTGTTACAGAAATTTCAAAACAAAGAGCTAAAAAGCTTCAAGTTGACATTGATTACCTTAGCTGTTCAAATTTTTATACCGAAATGTCTGTGTTGGGTGTGTAATTTATTTATTAATTTCATCTATTTTTGTACTCTATCAAGCCCACTCAAATATTTGACATTTCTTGGTATTTATAAATTTGTACTTGTATGGTTGTAGAATATTCTGATACCCATATAACTATTCCATTTATTATCTTAGGTCACCAAAAATTTCAGCAACCATACCTATGAAACACATTATTGTCTATTTTTAATTCTGTCAAAATACAATTAACTAAATGTAAAATGTAAAAATGTGCAAAAATGATTTTTTCTATTAGCAAAATGTCAAAGTATGACATTTTAGAAATTCAAATTACTAGCTTGATACCCAGACAAGCAAAAGACTCTGTTGCAGTTTCAAATAGTGAATCTTTATAAAATTATTAACTTTTGAAATGTTAGAAGAACATTAAGACAGTTATATCAATAAGACCAAGTTGATAATCTGGAATTTCTTCTTAATATGTACAAAATTCAGAGCTATATTTCTCAAACTTTTTAAAAATATTTTTCTCTTAGGTTATTGTTTAACAAAGTATAGTTTATTTCATTTGAAATAAAGCTTTCTGACATAAAATACTGTATATACCAGATATAAAATTCTGTGTTTCACTGAAAACAAGGTTTTTGCTTGAGCCATGTACTCAAAATCCTCATGTTAAGTCATCCCTATAAACCTATACAACGCCCAATATCGTGCCACGCTCCTTGAGGTCACTGAACATGACGTCCCGTGATGAATCAGCAGTTTAACTGTTACCTGTGTGTGCAGAGATGAGATATGTTTCTGCAGACCTTCCATAAGTCTTTGAATAAAACCAGTAGGCCATGATAGTGGTTTTAAGGTGATTTTGCACGGGTCGATTTGCAACAATGTTTTTCTGCGCAAAACTTGGTCAAATTGATAATTTTGCATTAAAAGTTTTTAGAATTCATATCAAACATTTGCAACTTGTTCACTAAGCATATTGCTGAAAATAGTTGCATTTTGTATTTTCTACGGCCTAAACTTTATGAGCAACATTTGATGCATGGAAAATCATTGTTGCGAATCAACCCATGTAGTATGCAAGCTAAGTGATTGAAATGCTTTGAATTGCTTGCACAGAAGGTTTTTGTCATGTTGGAACCAATTGTTTTTCAGTGATTTTAGGTGTTTCATGTACAATGATAATATGCCTTCTTTAGGAGATGTATCGACTACATTTATTTGCAGAATTATTGCTAAGCTCACACAGTCACCTATAAGCTAAAATAAATCAAATTCAAATCAAAATGGTAGGGGAAAATTAAGCTGGTTTCTCTGTGATCATTACAACTACACAAAACTGTTCAGTGATTGCAGCGATCAAATTATTAAGCTTTACTGATACAATCACGATAGCTGAGATACAGTCAAACCTTTTTAAGTGACCACCCAAAATGTCAAGTTAAGATGGTTGCTTAATGGATAAGGTCTCCCCATAGGGTGCCTAGTCATACAAAAACTGTAGATAATTTACTCTCATCAATTGTCCATGTAAGAGGCATGTACAATTTGCCATGATAAGAGACTTTCCTCAGAATAGTACAGTATTATAGACTACAATGATGAAAGAGTGACACGTAATCCAATTTTCACCCAGTGTGAGAGGGGATAATGTGTCATGTGGTTGCCTACTGGAAGTTAAAAACAAAAGAAATGACAAACAATCCACTCTAGAAGTGGTTGTGGTCGCTTACGAGAGGTGGTTGTCTGAGAGGTGCCAACTATAGTTACTATAGACAACCACCTCTCGTATAATATATTATTTTTATGTGAAACTTTTGGGATTTTTGAAAAGTGGTCCAATCTTGAAGGTGGACACCTATAGGAGGTGGTTGCAAGTAGAGAGTTGCAAGTGGAGGTTCAACTACAGAACAAAACCTACAGTATCTTTGTAATTGTGATCTCAATGATCACTGCAATCAATAACTAGTGTGGTTTCCATGCTGTGCTGAACACATTTTTCTGCAATTGTAGCAACATGTACGATGATGTGCAAACCAAACTTTACTTATCCTTTGATGTTAACTTTAATTGTTCAAGGAATTCAGTTTTTCTGTCATAACCTTTCTGTTTTATCTTCTTGTAGGTCGTCGAACATCTGCGTACAGAAACATTTAGGTAAGACTATGCAGAGTAAACCATATTAAGCATTTTTGCTAATGAGTAGTGTTTCAAGTACAAGCTAATTTTGCTGCTGTTCTGTGTTGACTTCACGTGGTTTCATTGTAAAGAAAGTTCAAAAAAGATTGTAGGTTGTACAGTGCACATGTAAAATAAGGTCTATAACCACTGAACTGTTTATTTATCATTTTTTCAGTGAGCTTGTGAGTGACAATTCAGAAACAGAATTGACAGGTAGGGTTTTTTTTTCAATCTAATGAAATTAATCAAGTAAAACAAAGCTCTATAATAAATTTCTGATCAAAATCCATCTTTGAGGCTGATATTCAAAGAACACAGAGGAGAACTTTAGCACCATTTGCATAGTTATGACCAGAAGTGGTCAGCAGGTTACCAAAAATGCAAACAGAGATACATGTAGAGTTTTCACCAATGATGATACACTTCGTAATGGCCTGTCACCCAATTCCCAGTCAAGGCTTCTGCCTGGAAGGACACATAATTATGCAAACGGTGGTAAATTAAATCAGAAATCATTTGAATTTCAAGTTATAAATTGGAATTAATGTAACAACCATTTTATTTCTTTTTCTTCAGGATTTGCATGTTTTACAACTGAAAAGGGTAAAAAGAGAAAACGAGGAAACTTAACAGATGTCAGCTGTAGTAGCTATAGTAGTGGAGCTGGTAGCCCACTAAACTTGCCATTCTCACTGGGATTCATTGGAAAATCCGGCTTTGAAAGCACAGATGATAACTCTGATAGCTCACGATCAAAGTCCCTAAGTGGACTTCCAGGCTATCAAAGTGCAACAACCGCAGTAGTTAGTGACTCCGAAGATGAAATAGATTTTCCAAATGGTTAGTATTTCTGTGTACTGAATATAGCAATGACATGAAGCTATTTTCTCCTTTGGAATGCAAAAGATCTCTAGGAGAACTTTGAAATTGATCAGAAATTGATCAGAAATTACATGTACAATGGACTATCTTAGTCCCAGAGGTTTCTCAGTCTATTTACTGGTGAAGTATCTCTAAAACCAGGGTAAATACAGTTTCAACAACCTCCCAAAGTATACAAGAAGGAGAAGGAATGGAAGGTTGATATCTCTCATGGGAAGTGCCCACTTACTGCAGATGTCTATTAGTGGAAGTGTCGTGTTCGTTTTCACACCCTTTATTCATGACGTTCTTAAGTGTATTTCTATTTCTAATTGTTCACCTTTATCTCTTCAAGATGTAACAGATCTAGATACATTTGCTGTGGAGTTTGAACCCCCTGAAACCAACAGTGAAGATGATGATGATGATGGTGATGATGATGGTGAAAGTGATGGAGGTTAGTTTATCACAAAATTAATCAGTGTCTCCAAATTTAAAATCTTAAGTAAGCTTTTATCCAATTGAAAACATCGATCTTTAGTATCATCAAAACATCCCATTTATAGTATGGTCTGGTCATAAACTAAAGGAAGAGGTCCCTGCAAAAATAGCATATTATTAAGTGATTGGGCATGTCAGTATACAAAGGTGTGCATGGTAGTGACACAGAGTTTTGATGCCCTGTCAGTTTGGTGGGATCTGTAGTAGTGCGAATTACCTGTGGGACAGCTAAAACACTTTAGGAGGAACCAAGAACATGAACTATTCATTGTAATCATACTGTATAATTAATATAGTAATAATATAATAAGATAACTATTATCTTTACAGAGCCAGTTATAGTAATTCCATCATCATCAGATGAAGAAGATCCTGGTGCTGATGGTGGTGATGAGTATGATATAGATAGTGATAGTGAAGACTCTTGGGAGTGTCCAGAATGTTGGACAATAAACCACCCAATGACAACAAAATGCTTGATGTGCTGGAAGGAGAGAGCATCATGGGTACCTCAGTTAAACAGGTGAGAATATTCACTTGATCAAAACTTGAATTCTTCATTATCATTTATGGAATATGCTGGAGAAGTTGCATTTTGATCAGTGTACATACAAATGCTGCATGTTTAGAGGGAGATGTGAGAGTCTTTGCAAAATGTTTGAACTACCATAACTATTTTCCGAGTGGCAAAGTGGCTAGAAAATGAATATGCCATTAACTGCTTTTTTGTCCTTTTAAAAACTGCATTTGTTTATATGTCGATGTGTACATTCCTTACATTACCATGTGCTGTAGTCAATTTCTAAAGAATATAATATTACAGGCTGTTGAGGCTGAGGTTGAACGACTTGAACCATGAAATGGTCTATTGATTAGAATGCTCACCAAGTTCTGAGAAGCACTTGTTTACGTCTTGTTGAATGTGATATTATATAATATAATAAAATATTTCACATTTATCTTCAGGACAATGTCTGCTCCAGAGCCAGGCACTTCTAAGGACAATGCTGATCATATAATTCCAACTTTAACAAGATCTAAAACCATCCCATCTGCTAATGCTGAAGTCAGGCCAGGATCAAACATGCTTTTAGAAAATAAGATTGTGGTATCTTTGTCACGGTCATCAAGCAGTTGCTCTAGTACAACACAAACGTCTTGTGATAGTGGCATATGTATATCGTCATGTGAGACGGACACAGAAAGGACAATAATTCCTTTGGACAGGAAAAATTTGTGTGGTGGGACGTCAGGCAATAATGAGAAAGATAGCGAAACCACAAAAGACTTATTTGCTTCTAGTGCTTCAATCATTACTAGTGCTTTAACATTAGAATCACATGAAGAAACAACTGCAATATTACCTTCTGACTCCAGTAACACAGCAAGCACTTCATCATCTGATTCTCAGATCAATACTCAAACAACTGAAGAATCTTCCAAGGATAATGACGATTCTTTGCGCTTGTGTGTGATTTGCTCAACTGAACCAAGAAATGCCAGCATAATCCACGGTCGATCAGGTCACCAGGTTTGTTGTATCACTTGTGCTGAGAAACTTAAAGCGGCTAAAAAGCGCTGTCCTGTTTGCCGCAGAAGAATTAATTTGGTAATTAAGAATTTTCTTTAGTAGCTAGGCTCTGCTGGATAACCAGAGTTTCAAGGCAAATTCTGGATTACTGTGAAAACATACATGATTTGTACTGTGCAATTACTTTCTTATTTGCATATGACTGTGAAATTTGCCTGTGCTATAATTTGCCATCACCGTACTATGTGTAGTTTTTCACAGTTTTACAAAATGTGCTCTATTTTATATTTGATGCCCACCTTGACATGTTTTCCCAGTCATCCAAAATCGTCCCTTTGTATAAAATAATCTCATGTTCAGTGGATAGGCTTCCATTACACAAATTTATCCACTTGTACAGTTTGTACAGTAATTGTCAGTCTTTGTGTGCACTCCTAAATATTTTAATTACATTACCAAATTGTGAATATTTTAACATTATCTTTTCACCAATTACAATTGAACTAAGACCTGATAGTTACTGACCTTCTGTACTTTCTTGTGCATGGTAGCTGAAAAGCTTCCATATTATTTTATTTAAGCCCATAAAACTTGGCCTATTGCACATGGCACTCTGCTCAAATACCTTACCTAATTTGCTGAATCATTTTGTTATGGCATGCTTTTTGCTTTAACAACTTTTGTAAGTTTGACACGATGTGTGGTTTGACTACAGCACAGAATATGTTGTCTGGAATCACCCACCACTCCAAAGCCTCAATAGTCAAACTTCACTGTATTAGGTAGGGAACAGTGAAGTTCTATACGGAATGGGTCAAAGCGGCTTTTATATAAATGCACTCCTTAAACAAAAACTTTACTACAAGGGCGGCTTTAGCACATGGCTTTTCGAGTGAGTTTTGCAGCTTAATGTCATTGGCATGACTTGCTGTGCCCTTGTTTTGACTGCCCTCTTCTGCATGTGCATGAATACCTCACTGCAGTTTTAGATACAGGTGTTACAACAAAGAAGGGGTAGAAGGTGCATTGGTTAGACCTTATGTCACATTTAGGTGAAAAAGTGCACTTCATTGAATATTATGAACTTTACTGCACATCAATTCACTGCACGCCAGTTTTGCTGTACCTTTGCCTAAAGTCACATTTAAGTGAAAAAGTGCACTTCATTGAATATTATGAACTTTACTGCATGTCAATTCACTGCACGCCAGTTTTGCTGTACCTTTGCTTAAAGTGCATGCAATAATACTGTCTTACACTTTATGAAACTTTTCCTTGATTGACAAGGAGTTTCATTTGTTGTTGAAATCTGCCAACCTTATTCCTTGTGACACACAGTCCCTTGTAATGGTTCATAGAAGTCCAATTTGCAGTGACCCTGAATAAAACCATTGATTTTAGCCTGAGTTATGACTATATTATTGGCCTCCTAAGAACCAATTATTACCGACTGTTGTCTATTAAATTCTTAGTTAGGGAACTCTGTACAAAATCTAGGTTTACTAAAATTACTGATTGATATAATTGTTTTTAATTAATTGCACCCAGTGCATGTCTGTGAGTACTCAACCCTCCCCTCTAGGGAACCCCAAAGGGGAGGGTGTGTGTTGTATATGAAGGACAATGCCATAGATATATTTTCTATTTACATGCATTAAAAGTTATATCTCATATAAGCAATAATACAAATGCACACTTTCTTACATAAAAACAGTAAAGGTGACGTCTGACCAGAATATGAATTCTCTTTTTGATAGCCTTATTTTCAAAGGAGAAACTAAATTTTGATCAGAAATCACAGCAATATAACTTAAGCATAGCAACAATTATCATAGCAACGTAAATTTGTTACTGCTTGTCTGTTAATAAGGCATCAGTCACCATGGCAACATCTTGCCAAAGCAATAACTGGTGCCATATATGTACTTACTTGATGCTGTAGCAACATAACTTTCAATAACTAATTACTACCATAGCAACATAATTTTCGTATATCCTGTCATTTACCATATTTACATTAAATTACAAAGTCATTGCTAATAGCAATACATTCTTTTCCATCAAGTTTTATTCAGAAAAAAATAAGAGTGAGAATAATATAAAATTATTATTGTATAGTGAACTACTGAAGCATGTCTAGCATAAAGGCCGACACACACTAGGCGTCAGGTCGCTGTGACATGAAGTGGCGACACGTCGCTTCGTGTGCACTGTGCTGCGAGGAAGCCACTTTTACTGATTTTGTTGCTGCGATCGTATGCACGAATTTAAACCAGTTTGAATTCGTGCGACGTGTTGCAGTGAAAAAATTCTGTCGCGGCGACAAGATTTTCACAGAAATTCCACAGTACACACGAGGGGAATTGTCACCATGACGTGTCCACGCTTCATGTCGCAGTGACCTGACGCCTAGTGTGTGCCAGCCTTAATAGTAGCTTTACTTCATACACCCTAAATAGAGCCACTGAGAGATGTTGGCTGCTGCTTTTATGTTGGATGAAGTGAGGTGGTTGTAGTCTGGTTGTGCATTCATTTTTGAATAGCTTTTTACTAAATAGATATTATTTATTGTTTTTGATTGTGTGTTATGTAGTATTCTTCACAGCTGAGTTTAGTCCTGTCCCACAATTCTACCTCATGAAAAGGAGAGTATATTTTATGCATGTTAGATATCAAGAATTAAACCATTAAAACAATTAATTTCTGTAGAATGAAAAAAGTAGATGGCTGCAGAGTTCTATAGGATCTTATTTAAAAACTTGTATACTTGGTAGTTTGCAGCCATTTAATTTGTAGCCATCCAACACTTTGTCCAATAGCTGTTGCATAACACTGTTGTATAATTTCCAAAGATAATATTATTATCAGTTTTAATTACCATAGGCATTC
The DNA here is from genome assembly GCA_029948255.1 of Telmatactis stephensoni. NCBI lineage: Eukaryota > Metazoa > Cnidaria > Anthozoa > Actiniaria > Isophelliidae > Telmatactis > Telmatactis stephensoni. Next base: position 640,176 of record JALIZF010001812.1, read on the forward strand.
CTTATCATTGTCTGTATTGCTGTGCAATGTTTGATAACTTTTTGAAGTTTAACTTAATATTTATTGTTGAGGGTTAAACTGGGTTAGCATTGCCATAATTTTATGTCTTTGGTTGTCAGTTGCAGCAAATAGCCATTAAGAAATACTTCTTAGCTTTGCATGATGTTTTACATAGGCTATTATTAATGTGCTGAATAGAAAGCTAGGACGTAAAAATAGGCAGTACTGCAAAGCTGTCTCAGCATACAGAGCAAATTTTGTATGAGTAACAACAATATGCTTAGAGCAGTTGTGTGTATGACTGTGAAACTGGATGGCCATGGAACAGCACAGTTATGACAGAAATTTCATACTTTTTATAGACAACATGGTACAGGCACAGTCACGGCAAGGTGCAGTCCATTTCACACTTGTATGCAAACTGCTCTTTACACTGCAGTCATGGCTATTGTACTACAACCAATTAGGAGTCCATGATCAGCTCTTTGGTCTGTCAAAACTTGGAGTTATGTCTACAGTTCTGTCAAGTACATTACAGAGAAAATAATTCTGTATCATTTCCCACTCATACAAAATCTGTTCTAAGCCTCTTTGCTGAAAGTTACGCCACTCCAAATTTTATGTAGCCAGTTTTTCCCATTTGCTGGCATTTGAAGGGTTCCCTGTGAAAATGGCCTAAGTGAGTTTTTGATGGATGTCCTGAGATAATTTTTCCAGCATAAGAAAGTTTATTATACCACTTTATACCACTGAAAAATATCAAAAAAGTCACTTTGGCCGTTTTCATATGGGACCCTTCATTTATAAGAATCCCAAATAGGCATGCATATTATGAATTGCTTAATGAAATATGTAGAGCAACTTTATAGGACGATGAGCAGTGTGCAAAAAATTCTTGTGATTGTGGCCACTCCTATAAAGCATCTATATGTTAATAGATATTAATAATATAACAAAAATATAATATATGCCTTTATAAGGCCACTAAGTAAAACCCATCTAAGTTTGGGTCAATTATGTATTTTTTTACTTTGCATGCCTTTTGTAGCTGTCTTGCATGATTCTCCTGATTATTAGCTTGTTTCTCAGTTTTGTGAATAATTTCAAGATATGGTCGAAGTGAACAACTACCATAAAATAGATGTACTAAAGTGCAGGAAGATCAGCCTGTCACTTACTGATGCCGTACCAACCACTTACTGACACCTTACCAACCACTTACTGACACCTTACCAACCACTTATTGACACCTTACCAACCACTTACTGACACCTTACCAACCACTTATTGACACCTTATCAAACACTGATCAACAAATCACTTTAATATAGTAATTTGTCCAATTTTGTGGTGTAGATTGTTCACTTTAACTATTGCTGTAAGTTCCATATGAACTATAGTAAAACTTGACAATTGAGGAAAGCTTTTCCTCGTGTATTATTTTTCTTGCGATTTTTTCCTATCTTCTTTTTTCTCATCCCCGTTTGTCTCAAACTCCTTCATGTTGTCTGACTTTTTCTTTAAATTGTTAACTTCCATTATTATAAGTACTTTTAGTTAAAATAGGGTTGGACTCGTTCACAAAATATGTGACGTTTGACACCAATTTTTGCGTGACTTGTGAGAGTGACATTGCGTGACGGTCATGGAAAACGTGGCCTTTTTTGCTGTTTTACTTTTGTGCCTTTTAGTAGCAGATTGCAGCAGAACCGAAGACTTAGACCGCAGCTCGTTATGGTAATCTTTGTGCAACTTTTATTGCTTTATTATGAGATTAACTTATTGATTTTATAAAAAAAAATTGATTGTAAAGATGATTGTGAGATGGAAAAATAAAATTGATTAACAAGTTAAATTGAGTCTAATTTTGGCATCCATGGGTTGCAGACCATCTAGAAGGGGGGAAAGGGGATTATGAGATTAATTTATTGATTTTATCAAAGAACCTGATTGTTAAGATGATTGTGAGAGTCAAATATAATTTATTACCGCGTTTTTGGTATTCATGGGTTCCAGACCATCGAGAGGGGGAATTGATCAATACCTGCCATGCATCCTCAAACTATCTTATGTCGAATCCTGAAGCACTGTCTTTATATATCGAACTCTGCCCGCTAGAGTGAAAATGAGACACGTCTTAACTAAGGTGCGAACCTCTCCGAATAAAACAGCAAATTTTAGTATAGGACGCGCCTAATGCTGTACCTCAATAAGGCGCGTCTTCGTCTGAAAGTGCCGTTTATACGGAGAGGTTTGCACCTCGTTTAAGGCGCGTCTTGTGGAAGGCATGTTTTATTTGGTCTCGTAAAGATGGCCCTAATGTAACGTTTCCCATGCAGCCTGTTTTCCAGACGTCAGGGGACCACCCGCTGAAAAAAATCAGGAAAATTAATCTCCGTTACCTCACGATGTTGGAGAAAAACCAAGTGAAACGAATCTATAAATACAAAAGAAATGCAAAGTTGTTGCTTCAAAAAACCGGTTTAATTCCAGCTTAGTATAGTGTATTCAAATGGATTTTTCAAAGCTATCAAAGGCCAATCAGCCTTGTTGGCGGACACATGGTGAGTTGCTATAATTGAATTTATGTTTAAGCCAGTTATATAATACACAAACATTGATTGAAAAAAGCCACTAAAGTGCTATGAACACTTGATTGGCTTTAGAAAGTCTTGCAGAAATTCCCAAAACAATCGTTTGTAAGCTCACTCTAACCAATGGACGTCCGGCAATAAACGGTAAACTGCGGATGGAGTATTTAGAGTAGACATACATAGTTTGCCTTTTTCGCTTCCTTCACAGCCTTCAGCTGAATTGAAGTTTAGATGAACAGAAATTTTGTTTTTAAACAGATCAACGAAATTGTTTTTTTGTCTTTGCTCTTCGACGAAATGCTTTTTTAAGAGCATTGGCTTTGCGAGAATCACACCTGCTTAATCATAAATCATACAAGGTGATAATAGCATCCAAATGCTGCAATGATTACGTCCATATATTAGATTTATCGACTCTTATCCAATACAAGCCAACCAACTACTTGATCGAACAAGATCAAGGAAAGCGCCAATGTAATTTCTTCATGAGTCTTAATTCCTTCACCATATTAAATGGAAAGACTATAGTTTTCTTTCTTCTTTGCCAGTGATCGCAACTCTTACTTCCCAATCAGTTCAAAAGGCATTCAGTTCTTCAAAATGGAAAAGGAAAAATTCCCTAAAATAGCGAAGACTAAACTGATTGTCCGTAAGAAACTTGTTAAGAAGAACGCAACAATCAAAAAACAAGATCTTACAATCTTGAGAAAGGTAAGTGAAATAAATTGGACAACGCGAAGCTAAATTGATATGCTAAAAGCTGACAATCAGTAAGATTACAAAGCTGAAATTGGAAGTCATGTTAAGCCACGTTACGTTATTCTCTTTAAAACTAAAAAGAATCTGAATATTCAAGCATACTCTTGAAAATAGCAGTGAAATCCGGAAAAGAACAAAATGTATGACTGACTGGTTTACTCTGGTTTGGAATTCAATTCAACTTTATCGAGCGCTCATGCCGCATATATATTGGACAGTGTTTGACGCGTGTAGCCATATCAACTGAGTTCTGATTATCTCAATCCACCACGATTATATCGTTAAACAATAAAAAACCTTTGACTTTTCCTCCTCGAAATCTAATTCTTTTTATCATTACAAACGAAAGAACAAAAATCTCAAAACTACCACAACCATTTGAAACACAATATTCTTTTGTTTTCTTTTGACTCTATAGCACTTCAGTTTACTTATAAAAGCCGAGTGAACTTTATTAATTTCTTTATCAGTTAACGATAATGTTTACCAAAGAATACGGAAAAGTCGTTTTGTTTACAAAGAGCTGGCTAAAGTAATCCCTTTAGAGTCGCTTTTCAGCCGTTGTTAAGGAGTAGTTAGATTATTGTATTTCAGTCTACGGTAAAGCAATAATGGCCGACTACAGAGCTTCCAGGAGGTCTAAAAAGGCTTCTACCCTGAGAGCACATTCGCTGCCAAAAGTCCTGAAAATTGTGGTATGTACAAATAGCAGATGTGTGTATATGTAAGGCTAGTTTTGAAGATACGAATCTGTATGAAAATTTATTAATTATAATTTGTGTGCCGCGGTTTCTCGGACGTACAGCACAGCAGTTATCAAATGGAAAGCCATTTCACAGTAATGAGTTGATAAAAACAATCGCCAGGCGATATTTCTTGTTTCTAATGAATTAATGAATTTTGAACAAAACTTTGAGAAAGTTTTCCGGACAACGATTGACTACGCAGCCTTATTTGGTGGGCCATAGACTCTGCTGACGACAGCCATAAACATAGAAAGAGGATTCAGTCAACATGGTTTTTGTCTTACTCCAGGAGTGGATTTCTGCTTATTCTGAATTGAATTTGTTGCATCAATTCTTTCTTTCTTTCTGTAGTTGTTGGTTTATTAGGCGCTTTTTGGTCATTTTTTCTTTTTCTTTCTTTCTTTCTTTCTTTCTTTCTTTCTTTCTTTCTTTCTTTCTTTCTTTCTTTCTTTCTTTCTTTCTTTCTTTCTTTCTTTCTTTCTTTCCTTCTTTCTTTCTTTCTTTCTTTCTTTCTTTCTTTCTTTCTTTCTTTCTTAACAACAACAACAACAACAAATAAATAGATGAAGAGAAGAATTGAAATTATCAAAAAGCTAGCAATATAGAAAAGATCGGATCAGTGAAAATGAAATTAAAGTAAAAGTAATCAAACAAGCCTGCCTTGGAGAAAATTCGGCACTGGATTTGCCCCTGGAGTGGTAATAACCATTTGGTTCCTGGACTACGAGTGAGACAAGGACTTCACATCCACATATTCATAGATTCATAATTGATTAACGTTAGGTTTTATTATTTTGGTTTAAAACAAAAGCAAGGTACTTATAAAGAAATTCAAATTATAACTCTATTATGTGGTGTCAATTGCTTTAGTGTCTATTGGGATAAAAATACTTATTTTTAGCACAATAGCAAGCGTACTAAAGAGATTCTCAACACAATAGACGTAGCATTTTCTTAATTCCAACGACAACTTATTTGACCCCAAGCAGCTGAATTATCACTTGAAAGTTTCGTTAAGTTCATGTGGATTTTATAGGATTTTGAAGAGCTCAGATTGTAACTTTTTCGAAATTGTAAAACGGGCGAAAAAAACTGGACTTATATAAGTTGTATCTGGTGTCAAGCGTTTTGGATGGCGTCAAGCCAGAGTATTGTCGAAGGAGTGAAGTTTCGCCCTGGAGAAAGAAAGATATCTCGGACAAATTCTGGAGCTACATCGAGAATGAATCGAAGGAGAAGCTCAGGGGCGGTGATCAAAGTGTCTAAGGTATCTTATCTTCTTATCTTCGTGTTGGTTTTAATATGGCTTGATATTTTGAAAATTGAAAAATTCTGTCTCATATTTACTAAAGTTGAATTCATTTTTTTATAAAAATATCTTAACAAGTTTCAACTGAGTCTGCAAGAACGGGTGAAAATATCGAAAAATTCGATAAATTTCTGGTTTCTGCTGTTTTTGTTGGGAATCATGCGGTATTCCTGTGTTCTTTGTTGCGTAGCAACCAACTGCAGCAAAGAACTTGGAAAAGATGGCGGATGTGAAAAAGAGTCGTTCTGCTATCAGAATTAAGTCTTCTGAGAGGAAAAAGTCTGGCGGCAAAGGAGAAAAAGGAGCAGGGAGAAATTCTAGAGATGTTAGTCTACTGAGCTGTTATATTTTTAGAGCAATCGGAAATAGCTTTGTACTGAAAAATACTATTCTAATTCTTCATATTTTTGCAAAACAAGTTTAGTTTTGTACATTTAAACTGATTTTATGATATTTTTTCGTCTTTTAGTTAGCAATCAGAAATTAGTATTATCTTAAGGAAATGCTTAATGTATTTTCAGTCATGTGGTTAACTCGATAATTTTGTGTCTAGGAAGAAGAAGTACCCAAAGAATCTCTAGCTTATAAAGTTACTTTCCGAGGAACAAACTACTGCACTCAAGGAACTAACCCCTCATGAACTTGAAGCGTAAGTTCAAATTTGTATGTAACTTATTAGTGATGATGATGATGGTGGTTCATAGAAATAAATTTAGGTGAGAATAAAGGGAGAGAACAGCTGATTTTGGAGTGTGCCAGCCAGAAAAGAACAACTGTGATTACAATAGAAACGCATACTTCTATGACTCTGCTAGTGAGATCATACAGTATCTGTCAGTTTCAGTTTTTGCTTAAGGCCCTGACACACGGTGCAACATTTGCTGAAACATTGCTTGCAACACAATGTTGCAGAATTTGTCCACCCATTCCAATGTTTCCCAAAACGTTGCGTGCAACAGCCGCAGAAGTAGGATCGCAGCATTGCATGAGATGTTTCAGTGGTAGGCACATGGTGCAACCATGTTGCATGCGGTGTTTCAGCAAATGTTTCGGGAAAAGTAGCACCGTGTGTCCAGGCCTTTAATGTGTTAGATCCAGGGGCATATCCAGGGGGCGGGGGGTTCCTTGGTTGCTCAGGAACCTCCTTTCTCATACTAAAACATTTTTACATTGTGAAAGGAAAATATCAAGAACAATACACAGCCATATTTTTTGCTTACCCGACTAATAACCTACATTTATTGTTTTGCACAATATAAAATGTGAAGTGAACCCCTTCAGTATCCTTTATATAACTATTGATATATAAAGATATTATACACTTTAGGTTTTGGATCCACCCCTGAGATAGTCACAGTCATACAATTAATCACTCATTATTTGTTGTTGTTTTGTTTTTCAGAAAACTTGCAGAAATATTAAATATTAGTGACTTCCACATTTCATTGCCTTCTGCAAGTGTTTTAGACTATTATGTAGCTGGATTTTGGTATCCTTTTTAGAACTATTGATGTACAATGGAGTGAGGATGGCTTAGCTGACTGAAAAACCTTCTAAGCAAGAGTTTGATGGTTTTACCCCTGTTGTTGCCATAATGACTTTGAACTTTTTACCTCCCCCACCCCCACCCCCTAATGAATGGTCCCCTTAAAAAAGTCAGTCTCAAGCTAAATTCAGTCAAATTTCAGGGGTCTGGAAGTTATCTCAGAGTCTTGAATTTTCAAAACAAAAGAAATCAATGAAACAGCATGTTGGACTCATAGGGAGGCACGAGCAAGGGGGGGGGGGGGGGGGGGCAATTTTCTTGAGATCAAGTTCCCAACAAAATATGCTAATTTCCCCAGGAAAAACAATTTGGGACAAAAGCATGTGTGAATTTGTCCACCACTGAGAAACAAAAACAAACTTTATACAAGTGCTTCCCCTCTTGCCCCCTCATACGCCAATGCTTGAACTTGTAAAAAATATGCTTTGTTTCAGGGTCTTGCAGATTCTCACCTTGACCATTCTACACCCCTCCTGTTAACTAATAGCTGGGCAGCAGGACTAGTTCTCTATCACTTGTCTCACTTGTACTGATATTTGATTTCTTAACAAGCATTTTCAGGTTTACAAAAGAACAGAATTTTAATACTCAGCAGTCGTCTGCCTTTTTTACAGTTCTTAAAATGTTATTAGAAAATATTAAAGGTAAATTTATATGGGGGTGTCTAATGATCCTCTCAAAAACTCAGAGTCTCACAAAATTTTGCTCAAAATTTAGGAGGGGGGAGGAGGAAGGTACTCAAGCAGGAATTGGGTGGCGGTCTTCCACTGGGATCCTCAAATGGTTACCCTATTTATGACAGAAAAACTCAAATTTCCATACACTGTTTATGACAAAGGATATGATTATATATGTCGCGAAAGATGATAAAGACCACAATTACTGCTGCATATCCTATCAAAACGATACTTGAGCTGATATTAGATCTCTTGTGGTGAGCTAGCAGTAGATGATACTGTGGCTGTGATTAAAGTTGATGGAAAATAGACCACTCAACATCCTTAATAGTTCTAATACACAGTGCAAACTACAGTGCTGAAGTGTAGGTGGCTACACTGGAACCCGGCTTTATTCAGCTATATTTCTATACTTAATCAAAACACTTATATTGGGATTTCTGTGGCATGAGATCTTTAACTGTACAATAGACATCTGGTAAACATCCTATTACAGCAAATTACATGAGCTTGTAATATAAAGCTGTTTGACACTGCTAGTTCATAAACCGATAGGGGATATTAAAAGTTTATTGACTTTCATAACTTATTTCTTGCATTTGAAATTCTAGAAAAGCACATGACGTTAACTGAGAATTTAAAAGCCTTCAAGGCCCTACTGGCCGGAATTGGTGTTGAAAATTGTTCTTTAAGTGGTGGACTGGAGTGTTTTGATGTCAATCAAGCAAAAATAATAACAGATTACTTTACCGATGGGTAAGCTAGGCTCTTAATGATTGAATCAAATTGGTAAATAAAATGGTAACCATGGCAGCTGATATATTTTTCAGATTGTTCCAGCATTACAAATTATATGAATTTTTATTCACTAAAGAACCTGAAGAAGAAGTGATTACTACTGAGGTAGAGTACTGTAGATTTGCTTTATTAGTCTTATTTGAAAGCAACTCTGGGCTTCTTTTGTGAAAGTGGTTGCAGAAACCACTAAATTCTTTAGAGGCAGAAGGCTGTCTCTTCTCAAGCGAGCGAGCCATGACTTTTGTAGCTTTGATTCCTTAGGAATTTTGTGATAGCTCACTCCTTCAGTTTTTGATGAATAATTGGCACAAATGAGAAACACAGCAGTAAACCATTTTGTTAAAAGAAATGAAGAATTTTGAACAAATTTGTTTGAAATTCAGTACATAACAAAACATTTTTAAAGACAACTACAGAGAGACGTGTGATATGATGCTATGACACAATAAGCTATATCAAAACTCCAGTGAGACATCGCTGGCTCATCAAGATGGTGGCTATCTATGTGATTGATGCAAGTATATTTAAAAGAAAAATATGAGAACACCAAAGGGTAATCTACTGTAACATTTGCATTGTCAAAGTATCTATTTGAAAGGAAAAAAAATAGGCCGCCAAAATACCTAAAACGTATCTAAGTACCTAAACCTACATCACTGCCATCACTGCAAGTCTCAATTCCCACTCTACTGATAATCTTCCAATATTTACTACAGTCAATTATCTCCTAGTGACCACCTCTAGTAAGTGATCACCCCTCATAAGCGACCACTTCTCGTTAGCGACCACCTCTTATTAGTGACCACCTCTTATTAGTGACCATCTGTCGTTAGTGACCATCTCTCATTAGCAACTACCTCCTGTAAGCAACCACCTCCCTTTAAAGCAAGCACTTTTTCTTGCATCAAGGCTGGTCACTTACAAGAGAATTGACTGTATGTCTTCTAACGTATGTTTGTTTAACAGATCACAGTAGAGATTCCACCAATGGCAGACATACCATTCCCACCTCCACTAGATGAAGGAATGACAGAAGAAGTCTGGCAAGAATACATTATGACACCGCCTCCCTCACCACAACCAGAACTTGATGATGAGGTAATAGGTCCATAAGAAAAGTTGTTGAACATCTCGAAAACTCATCGATTCCAAAAATAATATCGAAAGTGAAGACATTTTAAGGCACAGCTATATTGTACTACTGCGGACAACAAAAAATGGTCAAGGAAAATGGTGGCTTTCCAAAACCTCGACGTCATTCCCAACAAGCGAACTCTGATTCATTCTCCCATAAGCTTAGAGTTGTTTTCGTATGAGTGTAAAACGGACCGCGCCGTACTGTGGCCGCGTCAGTGCCGTGATGTCTATAAAAACATTCGAGATTCCTGCCGTAACCGTGCCGTGACCTTGCGGTGCCGTTTTCACAGTCATACGAAATCTACTCTAGATATATGGATAAGCGGCGTAAGCACAAGAAACAAAACTTTTCCATTTCTTATGCTTATGTCATTATGTTGCGCGTGCGAACCGGTAAAAAACGCTTAAAGGGATACTCTGGTGCCTCCGATTACATTCGCTTAAAATCATCGGCGTATTCCTGTGTTAGCCTACGCCCACACCAATCAAATTCAGTGTGGACGTAGTCAAACGAAAACGGAGCTTTACGAAACCTTGGATGGGGTGGGGTCTCAGGCAATATATAACCGCAAATTGCCTCTGTGTCTGTTGTAGGCTATCCCTAACAATTGTAATTAGTTTTGTTTCTAATTATCATTCGTTGTCTTTCATCAGGTAACAGAGAATAAGGAGCAAGGTAGAGTGAGAAGTTTGTACTTTATGCTTATCAATTTTCCTACATTAAAATGTGTTTTTGTTGTTGTTGTTGTTGTTAGTGTTGCCAGGGGAACAAGTAGAAGATTCTGCCAAGGACATTTTATCCACCGTTGATCCTGGCGTCTTTAAAACTATAGTCAAAAAGACTGCAGACGATATGTTTGGGAATTTCAAGGTTTGTAAATAACAAAAATTAGTTTGTCCCTAATGAGTAGTATAGTCATTTATGGGCTTGCCATACGATCACAGATCACTGTCCGATCACACGATCTTCGTCCGATTGCATGATCAACATCCAATCCAACAATCTTTGTCCGATCGCTACCCTGAGTATCAGATGGTATTATTTTTCTTTGTTATACAATGACGAGCGCCTTAAAAAGAGACTCTGCTCGCAGGGCACTTCGGCGCGCGCGAGAAGAATAACTTGCGGATTTGCAATCCACGAGTTAATAATGGTGCTATTATTATTCTCGCGCGCGCGCGACGAAGACGCTCGTCAATGATATTCTCTGAAACTCAGGGTATCCGATCGAGCTAGAACTGCTCCTTCAACTTAACCACGTCATTTAGCTTCCTTCGAGCAGTTTTTTACGTCCATACTTATATGGATAAATTCGGATAAATTTAACAGCACACTTTTCCCATTGAACAAGAGAATAATGACGAGTTCCAGTAGATACTCAAATGAAAGCAAAAATTTATCCGGATTAGTGAGTTTGGTACTCGAATATTATTGATCTATATTTTTTCTCTGTTTAATATGTTTTCATTTTTTGGTAATTTTTGCAGGTTGAAGTCGAAACGAAATTAAAAGAAAGAGAAACGAATTATGCTGCAAAGATTGGGAAAAAATAGAACGATAACTTTCGGTAGAATTTTGTATATATATTCAAATTGTACATACAATTGATTGTATAAAATAGTAATGTGTTATATTGTAGGACTGCAAATGTTCATCTTGGATAATAATTAATCTGTAGAAATTCCATGGTAATAAAAATAAGCACAGTGTTAAAAATATTTTTTCTAAATAATAAGCTTGTGTCGCTTTAAGGCGCTGTTACAATTTTTCTGCACCTCATCTCGATAAGAGTTGCGCAAGCCCGGGGGGGAATCCATGACTCCATTGTAAAAGGATCGGGTATGCTCGTCGTATCTCTTAGGGATAAAAATCAGCGATTTGGTATCTTTTAGGGTGTTAAAATTGAAGTTTAGAGTTTTAGCATTTCCTGGTCTCTCTTAGGGTATCAAAAGGGCCCATCGCTTATTATCTTGTTCTCAAATGGAAGAAATTTGCCCAACAAAAGCGTGTTGACTATTCAATTTTAAGTTCATCATCATCATGTTCATTAGCTCGCTTATCACTGGTATCTCTTAGGGGTTAAAAATCGTCCAGCCACGCCCTTCTTAAAAGACTTCCGGTATCTTTTAGGGGTATTTTTTTTAAATTTCCGACGAGCATACTCGATCCTTTTACAATGGAGTCCCCCCCGGGTGCGCAAGCCGTTACAGTGTATAACGCACAAAATCAATACGAGAGAACGATTACAGTGACAATATGATTATATAGTGACATTTCTGCGTTAGGACGTAAACGCCCCTGAAGTAACTCGTGCAACTTAATTGTTTTTCAACGCCACTGCGAGACGAGCTACAGAAAAAAAAAGAAAAACATTTTGACTAAGAACAATACAGAAATCAATTTTTATCCCATGGGTCTTTCTTGAAAAGATCGGCTAACCCTGCATAAATGCACCTTTTTTCAAGAAGCTCAGCAGACTCTAGCAAATGGAAACTGGATCGACTATCTGAATTGTTTGACGGGAGCTTGGAGTCCTTGTCAACTGTGTTCAGAATAGATGAATAATGAATGTAATAAATATTTATATTAAGATTTGAGAGATTTGAAAAAAAAATTATTACAAGTTTAAAGCAGTTATCCAATATTCCAAAGAAAAAAGAATGAAAAGCCGAGAGTAGAATATGAACAAAAGAAAAAAAGAAAAAAAAATTTTGACCCTGGCGGGACTCGAACCTGTGATGCCTAACTTGGTACCCCCCCGGAAACAAACTAAAAAGAAATATTTAAACATTAAATAATAAAAAAATGAAAATAAATTTTGGGACGATTCTCCCGAGACATTCTATGAAGCTGAGACATCGAATCGACTTACGTTACGGTTGGAGATTTCGGCCCCATCCACGCTATCCCGGTGCTACATATTACAGTTGACTTAGCCCGAAGGCCAGGGAGGGAGACGATATCCGGACCCTAATCCATACCTTTAGATATCACCTTAGACCGCTGCGCTACCTAGACACTTAATAATTTTAATGTCTAATTGGGGTAGTCTATTCGGCGAAGTTTCATTGTAATGCTAATAATGGTTGTTTCAAATCCTCTGGGACGTAGGAACCAATCAAAAACAACTAATTAAAAGAATAATGCGAATAAATGTTCGCAAGCCATGCGCTGAGTTGTTTATACACTATAATTTTTCAGTAGAGGGGGATCAGTAGGCGTTGCGAAAACCGCCTTGTTCTCGCCCCGTTTCGTCCCGCGTTTGTCCCGTTCTGACCTTTGCAGCCTGGCCTCCATTTTGTTGGCCTGGATTCTCTGCGTTTTGAAAATGGCGATTTGACAAGAAGCGAACTTGCAGCTTCCTTTTGAGCTCGATGGAGAGCTTTGCCTATCAGATTATCAATACTTTGTAGTAGTTTTTAGTATCTATATGGCGTGACCTTGTGGGAGTTACACTTTGATGTTTATGTTTGACCTGGAATTCGGGTGTTTCGAAAGCACGAATCACTGCATGACCAAAAACAAATATTTTTATTTCATGTCAAGCTTCTAAGTCAGCAACATGGAGTTGACTGAAGTAGAGAAACCATTCTTTTCAAAATGGGTAGACAAACACGAGAAAGTCTACGTTAGGACAGCTAAAGATCACAGTGAAGACGACATTAGACATGCTATTCGACAATGGGCAGAACATCCACATATACTCGACAAGAAACTGAAAAATATGGTTCGCCAAGGAATTAACCCCAAGTTTAGGGCCGAACTGTGGCAGTTTGGAAGTGGTGGCGTAGATAAGCTTCATAATAATCCACAATATTACCATGAAGTTATCAGTGATATTGGTGAGATCACAGTCTTAATGCTTGCTCTTACAGTATATCTTGTACTTTTTCTTTTCTCCATCCTTTTCCTCAAATTCCTTTCGATGTTGTTATTCTTCTGTACATATTTCCTTCCTCGTTCTACTATTTACTTCTTCTCTCCTTCATTTCATCCTTCCATTTCCTTGCTTTCTCTCCCTCTATACTACCATCCTTCTTTTCCCTCCCTTTCTTCTTGCTTTCATTTCTTTATGTTTTCCTTTCTTCTTTTAAATAAGATAAATAGATTAATTAATTAAAAATAAATAAGTGAATAAATAAATTAGGAGTAGCTCATCACCCTTCCTTGCAGCTAAGTGCTGAATTATGAAGGATGCAGCTCAACATGATCGAGTCGAAGGTTTAATGAGTGTCCCTGTCTTTGCCTCTCTCTTCTCATTTTATTTTGTTCTTCCATCCTTTTTTCATTGTGCATGTTTATCCATACTATCCAATCATTTTACTTTTTTTTTTTTTTCATTTTCTTAAATTCTACTTCAGATCGAACTCTAGCCATTTTTGTCATTAACAAAAACGATTGAAGTTATTGTACTGTTTTCTTTAGGTATCCAAGTCCCAAGCCAACTACCTGACTGCATGTTCAACAATGAACAGAAAAAGCCTTGTTTCTACCTTCTGAGCCCTGGTGGCCAAAAGATATTTTCCAAAATATTGTACATTCTATCTCAAGTCCATCCTGACATCCAGTTTTGTCCATTACTTCCACCAGTGGCTGCACTTTACTTACATTTTATGGAGGAAGATGACGCATATTGCTGTATATCTTCAATGCTTGACTCAAAAAGATCATTTTTTGATCAGAGTCAAAGAGCAGTGGCTGTGATGGCCAAAACATTTCAAGATTGTTTAAAGATGTTTATGGTAAGTCTCTACTTACCATAAAGTAAAATAATGAGTGAGTAGAAATCTGAATTATTCAGTGTTCCCACCATTCAGCCAACCTGGCTTTCCTATTTTTAACTTGTCACTACTTAATAATTATGGAGGGTAGGTGCCCTAGCAGCAATGAGGCGATAGCAATGCTAGCAACTGGCAAGAGGTAACCATGGCAACCTAGCCACGGGTCAACCTTAGCACCTGTCACACTGTCTTAGCAGTGGAAAAATTATGCTTACCATACTTCAATCCTAGAGGAGGGTGGGTGGGGCAAAGGCAACAAACAAGCAGCAATGCTGAGCAATGACTGACCACGAGGCAAAGCAGCAATAGCGCCTGTGCAGCAAGCAACAAAAGCTAACCAGCAATCTGCTCCAAGTTAACTTTGCTTATAGATAACCACATGAACATACACTGATCCTAGTTCATCCTTTTTATTCTTGAAGCTCTACCCTCATAGTATGATTGATGGAATAGAACAATCCATAAATTATTTAGTATGTATAGAGGGATAAATGGTTGAATAGTAAAAGTACAGATAAATCAATAGAGGGATTTCACGGCAGACATATTTGTGGTCAAAATAATAGGGATTTTCTCCCAAGAGAAATACAATCTTTTGTTATTCAAAAACTTTCTATTGTACTTGGCCACAAACATGGCTGCCACGAAATCCCTCTATAACAAGACAATAATAAAAGTATTTTATAGATGCAAGTGTATTGAGATGCTACTGATGTCCAATATTTATGTAATTATCTCTTCAAGAAAAAATCTTATAAACATTTGAAATTATTCGTTGCTGCTTCCACTTCCACTGAAGTCACAAAAGGAACAGTCATGTTTCCATATTGGGTGTCATGGATGTTTAACTACCTTGATTTCTGGACACTTGTAAGTATGTGTGTACATGCCATGCAGCACTTGACTGTAGAGAGGGTGGGCCATGTGGAATAATTATTGTTCTGGGAATGTTTTTAGGATATGCCTAGTCTAGCCTTACATTTGTATCATCATCAATTTTTAAAGCCCCTATCACCCTGTATTTTTTATTTTCAAACTCAGTTCTTGTTGGAGAGCATAGTGAAGATCTTTTATCCTGTTTTTCCTAGACCCATATTTTCTGAGATATAAAGGTATCAAATTTCAAAATGCAAATGTGATGATGTAAAAGGAGTCAACACTGCCAACTTCTCATGGCTTTTACAAAAAGAGGTGATCTTGAGTTTGATAGCTGGAGTTTTCACTAAACAGGTTTTACCAATGGAAATAATTTACAAATGGAAAAATTCAAGTATCTTAAATTATCTTGTTTTGTACATGTATAAATAATAAATGATGACTTCCTTTTACGTCATCAAATTTGCATTTAGATAATTTATTTGAAACCCTTATATCTCAGAAATATTTTTTTCGTTTCCAACACGTAATTCAGTTGTATAACTGTAAAGTGTTTTAATTAATAAACGATTTATCTATCTATCTATCAAGTTTGTGGTTACAAGCTTTCTTATCAAGTGTGGGCTCAGTTGGAGTTGTGTTGCTGTACAGTCTTTAGCTTACATTACTGTTATTACTTCCTCAGGTTTATGTTGTGGATAACTTCCTTATCCAAGGCCCCAAAGTATTAGTTCGTGTAGGACTGATTCTATTCAGCCAATTCAGCAAGTGGTTAGTCAGTAATCAAGGTAATATTTTTTAGATCAGTGGGGGGTGGAGTGGGGGGAATTAAGATTTAAAACTGGTCCCTGAAGGACATCTGGCTGTGACCCAGGCAAGACTATAGGCAGAACCTACTATCAAAGTCATGCTCACAGTCAGTACATTTGCCCAGTGTCCAGCCCTTGAACCCACTGACAGAGCAGTGTTTGTATGGGTGCATGTGAAACATAAGTGCATTGTGCTGTGACCATGCCGCGCCTGTGCCATTTTCACAGTCATACAAAATCTGCTTCATTTACTTTAAAGCAGTTACTTGTTCTTGTACACGTATGATATTTATTGTTGTGTTTTTATTCATTGAGTGTGATAATAATATTTTTATTATTTGTTCCTATAGTTAAACCAGATGAACTAGAAGCATTATTTGGCCAATTTATGGATGAATTTTCTGTAAGAGGTTTCAAGTTGCTAGAGGTATAATTGTTTGTCTTCTTTAATTGACTGAAATCCAGAGATTGTCAGGTTTTCAGAAAATGGTGTTGCAGTTTACAATGCAATATGACATATTTTTGCTATTAAATTGTGATTGCCCATAATGAATTCAAAGAAAAGTTGAAGTACGTACCAAGATGCATCCCTGAGAGACTGGATCATCTTATTTCATCTCCTCATGTTATCGGATAGTCTATTCCTGGTGTTCAAAGACATTTTACTTTAATTTCCAGGCAGCTTTCAAGATCCGTAGGTTTGTCCAAGAAAAAGCTTGCTACTCTGAAAGAAAATAACTTGCAGTTGTTACAGGAGGAAATCCTTATCATTCCATTTTCTCTTGGTGCTGTAAAAATTCCTACACTTTTCAGCATACAAGGCACAGATATTCTCTCAGATGAGCAGGTAAACTTGTAAATATTTATTATTATTCCCTGTCTGACTGGTTAATGGCTTAACTGGTTGATCTTAAGACTGTTTTTAAGATGGTCCTTCAGCATTCCTCTTTTTCTCATTTGTGCTTCCTGTGTCACACAGAAAGCCCAGATGTAAAAGAGGAGCAGTGAAAAGAGGGTCAGTATCTGGGCTGGATATCATCTGCTTTCTTCTTAAAATCAAGTTAATCAATGTTTTGCTGATTTGTTTGTTTGTTTGTTTTTAGTGGGAACTGCTTTCATCTTGGCTGCCAGAGAAAACACAAATCAAGCATCCACACTGTTTGTTTTCAACCCAGAATGATGGCTGTAGGTGAGACTCAAGAGTATGTAAAAGCCTGGACATGTAAACTTATTATTCATGTAGGCTTCTTGTCATTCTAGCATCCAAACTCTATACAAGAAGTGTGAAGATGAGGGAGAAACAGTTTTATTGGTGAAGACATCAAAAGGAGAGGTATGCTTTAAACAATTTTTGATTTCAGTGGTTTGACAGTTCTGACAGTTTGTGAGTAATAATTATAATTATCTTTTATGCACTAGCTACTAAGTCACATTCGTTAGCTGGGAACTAATTTCATCTTTCAATATAGACCTTTGAGGATAGAAATAGTCATCCAACTGTAATCTCAAAGTCTCTGTTTCTTTATGATACAATGAGCTTTACAGTGCAGCAAAGCCTGGGCTGCACACACAAAGAAGGCTGGGGTTTGTCTCTATCCATCCAACCAATAAATCAACCAACACCCTTGAGGGCCAGGCCCCATTTCACAAAGCATTGTAGCTTACAAGCACTCATAAATCCAAAAATGTGATCAGTTTTACTGAGGATTTACAACTATTTTAGCCTTTCTAAAATCCAGTAACTTCAAGGTTCCAGAATCTTGAATTTCCAGGAAACAGTTTAACTTTAGGCTTTTATTGACTTGAAATTCTCTCACAAAAACTAATTAGCTAGTTTTGAACTCACACTAGCAGTAAGTCTCTGGTATATATTTTGCCACCCCTCCCTTAGATTCACACATTTCTGATCAAAGCTGTCAATAAGTATTTATTTTGCTACTTTTTTGTAGCTTTTTGGTGCCTTCTGCAGTTCTCCATGGACTGAAAGGCTTGAAGTACCCAAAAAGTTGTCATATTTTGGAACTGGAGAAACATTTGTTTTCAGTCTTCATCCAAAAACTGAAATGTTTTCCTGTACTAATTTGGAAACCGACAAAGTGGACAGAAAAGATTATTTTATGGCTGGTGATGATAAATGTTTAATGGTTGGTGGAGGGTAAGTAACACACCAAAATAATAATTGTGGTTTCAAATTATAATTACTAGATGAGGGGTGTTTTTCTTTCTTTCTCTTTTCTTTCTTTCTTTCTTTCTTGCTTGCTTGCTTGCTTGCTTGCTTGCTTGCTTGCTTGCTTGCTTGCTTGCTTGCTTGCTTGCTTGCTTGCTTGCTTGCTTGCTTGCTTGCTTGCTTGCTATTTTTCTTTTTTTTCCTTCCTTCCTTTCGTCTTTAAATCTTTCTTTCTTTTCTGAGCAAAGTCACTTCATCTATATCCATATCTAATAATATATTTTTGTTTTTTTGTTTTTTTCAAGAGGAGACAATGCTTTATGGCTTGATGAAGAACTAAACCATGGACACAGTGGAACAAGCCAGACGTTCTTCAATGAGCCTCTCTCAAGTGAAAAAGATTTTGAAGCCATAAGAGTTGAGGTTTTGGGATTTAGAAGCTAACTTATAGAATTGTCTTATTTTTGTATCATCATCTTAGGGAATTTATGAATTCTCTTATAGTCAATGGATTCAGTTGAAGATTAAAAATTGTCTACAACTCCAACCTAATGAAACCATGGACTTCTCTAAGTTAAGGAAGGGTTGGCCCGTAAGTGCTGGATGCATGGATCTACACTCTAAATGCCTGGGCACACATTGCAATTTTTCCTTGACACATTTGCTGAAACACTGCATGCAACACTGTCAGTTGCACTGTGTGTCCACCACTGAAATATCTCGTGCAATATTGTGCACAACAGTTCTGGACAGTTGCAGAAGTAGAACTCGATCCTACTTCTGCGGCTGTTGCGTGTAACGTTTCTTGAAACATTGGAATGGGTGGACATAAGCTACAACATTGTGTTGCGCGCAATGTTTAAACAAATGTTTTGGGAAAAGTTGCATCATGTGTCCGGGCCTTAATTTGCAGTAAAGTTATTATTTCTTTAATGGTAACAATGATAATGTTACTTTTGAAATATAGATATCATGAAATTGTACCAAAAGCAAATGAAATATCAGGGGAATGGATCGACCTGTATAGTTTGGCAAATTATGTATTTTTATTTAGCTTTAAATATAATTGTATCAAAATAATACAATACAATACAATACAATACAATATGTCTTTATTTAGTACCACAGTTTAGATATATAGGTTAATAAAGGTTATCATATCGTATTTCAGCTTTCAGGAATCAATATAGGACCCAATTTATATAAAAAAATTAAATATCTTTATTATTAATATATTATGATCCTATAGATGATTATAATTTATTACTGCAATTTTCAAAATCATTGCGAACTCGGACATGTAAACACTCAAGTGGTTTTTGCCAAATTAGCTTCCGTCAATCAAAATTAAAATCAAAAGATAGAGAAAGCTACCGAATATCAAATCCATATCTAGCTGTTACAAATCGTCTAAAGATTCATTTTCAGTCATTTGGTAGGTTTTTAGGGATAATTTATGAGTAGTTTTTTCTGGTGTTTTGTTTGAAGTGGGCGGAAGCGAAAAACCAAATTCCAACGGACTGTTTGAAGGTCAGAGTCCGCATTATTATGAAAATTGCAGTATTATCCTATCATATATTATACTCTGCAGGTATGTCAACTATTGTGGGTGTTGAAGATTTGTTATTTTTGAAATTATTTCATATTTGTCTTTTTTATGTTTTACGTTTTCATTACTCAAATAATTATTGCTTTTGAAGGTAAGGTGGGGACCAAAAAATATTACACTGATCTTACTATTTACAACAGATATTTTTAATTTATTAATTTAATTTTATTTCATTTTTAACAATTAATATTTTTAATTAAAAAAATGCAATTGGGTTTTTATATACTATGAATATTTGTATTTTAAAAAGAATTAATTTACATTAAATTATGAATTATACCAGCCTCTAGATTGCAGATTGTTAATATTGGTGTTGCTAAAATAGGGGTACAATATCAAGTGGTCAAGGCAAGACTTTGCAAGACTCTGAGACAAAATGTAATTTTTGTGATCCTGAAATGCTTTACTTTTACCACTTTCCTTTTTATTTCTTTAATTTGAATTTGAACGAGCAACAAAATCGTGCAACTTGTCGCGCAACATCATTGGGTTGCAAGCTGCAGAGCAAATGTTGCTCATATTACCACCCCGCGTGCAACAACAAGCTCCCCCTCCCCCTCCCCAGAGCCTGTTCACAGGTTATAGTTCGGAGGGGATAGACCGATGCTTCCTATAAGCTTGGTCCCTGATTATTGCAATAGACCATTTAACAGTTCTCATCATTCAACGTCAGCCTTGACAGTGTGAAATATATTCTACTGTGAAATGGTCTATTTATTTTCCATCAGATTGGTTACCTATCTCTACTCCTATAAGGGACTGTTCGTTTATTATGGCACAGGGGGGGCTGGTGGTTTTTGTGGAAAAAAATGTTTTTAAAAAGTTACCCCCCCTCTCAAAACTTTCTGTAAACTTTTACCCCCCCCCCCCCCCCACTCTAACATATGATTTGAATTTTTACCCCACCCCTCCCCCTAACAAAACTCGAGTACCAGTCTTCCTCATAAAACAAATCGCCAGGCCACCTTTTTTCCATGATGGTGGATTTGAAATGTCACCAAAGTAAAAGAACCTGAACCAAAACCATTTACACTGTAACTGGCAAGAAAAAAGGTCAGAGGTCCGAAACAAATCTGTGAAGGGAAAGTATATCAGAAGCTCTTTACAGTCTCTCAATGAAATGGATATTTTGCTGATTTTTTATTGGTGTTTCTTGCAGTTTACATTCCCTAGTTTCCTTATTTTTTTCATTTTGAAAAATTAACCCCCCTATGTAACTTCCAAAATCAAATTCTACCCCCCTAAAAAAACATTTTTCATAAAATTTACCCCTCCCCCCCCCCAATAAAATCACCAGCCCCCCCTGTGCCATAATAAACGAACAGTCCCTAAGAATACCAGTTATTTATGGAAGGGAAAAAAACACAGGTTTATGATTATCCCTGTGGAATTGGGCTTCCTGTGGTAGCCCTAAATTCCAATTAAATATAAAATTGATAAGCTTTGCCTTTACTTCACCTTTTGTTGAAACAAAAACTAAGAAACGTATAAACACAAGCAAAACACACAAAAAATGTCGTTTTAGTTATCGGGTTGGTTTACCTGTGTAACAGCCTGGACGAGGAAGACTGCACTAATCCTAGGTTATTTACATATTCACCACGTGACTTGGTTTCGTCCAATCACGTGCCAGAGCGCGAGAATTCGAACAATAAGTAGTTCGTTAGATGAAAAATTCGTTAAACCGCGCGCCGAATGCAGTCGATGGAAAGTAATTTTACGCGCTTTTATTTTTAGTTTTTTTAGCATTTTTTACCCCCAAAATTCCATTTGAAGTGTGAAGTCCGTGAGTATGACAGAATTGTTAGGACGAATTATTGTTATCAAGCGAAATGGTGCAGATGGAGCGCATTTTCCTCTACGTTCACGAGAGTGTTTATTTGGAAGGTAAGCTTTTGGTTTTCGGCTTGGATTTGTTTGAGTTTCTTCGTCTCCAAAATCATTTATATCGATAATTTTGCATTGGTTGTTAATTAAGATTTGTAAATGTTTTCCTTCTGCAGAAATAACGACTGTGATATACGTATTCAATTGCCAAACGTTTCCAAAGAACACGCGAAGATTACTGTTGACTCCGAGAGAAAGGTAAACTGTCTGAATCCTAAAATATTGTCTAAAATTAGTAAACACTATTTCTCTAGAAAGTCATACTATTGGTCATAAAAATTGTCCTTTGTTTATCGTGTACGAAGTCGGGGTTAAAGTGATTTTAGATTTCCGCCATAAATAGAATTGAGGGAATTTTCAAAGTTTGTCCCATGTAGACTCTGCTTTTACTTTTCCTTGTTTACTCTGAATCTTTTCCTTACTTCTAATGTTGGAGCCGAAACCCTTGGAGACACAATATTTTGTACACTTTAGTTTGATATATTAAATTCTCTTTGTATTTGTGCTAAGTTATCCTGGTAACTATTTGAATTATTTAAATTTCCATTTTTGAAGTTTTAATTCCATTTGTAAATCAACTGAATGTAGATTGTAACCAGAGCTAACCTAAGGATTTATGTAGAGATGTAGTTAGCTTTCAGGCTATTTGCCTATTATCAGTTGTAAGTTGTGGAAATGTCATCAAAATATTCAATACAAGTGTACACTGTGCATTGTATCTTGTTGAATAATGTTGCAGTGATGATGACTTTTACAGTTAAAAGAAAGTTCCAAGTAGTTCTACTTCTACATTTATTAACTTGTAAAATCGTTAAGGCATGATAACGCAAGTATAATGAGAATGTTATTGTAGCTGTAGTTGTAGCTTATTTGCCTTGCAAAACACAAGCAACATACACAGACTCAGTTTACTGTTTATTAGCAGTGCTTGTCTTTTCACTAGCGACATAAGCATAAGCACAAGCAACATACACAGACTAAGTAATGTACTGCTCATTAGCAGTGCTTGTCTTTTCACTAGTGACATAAACATAAGCACAAGAAATATGCAGACTAAGTAATGTACTGCTTATCAGCAGTGTTTGTCCTTTTTCACAGTAATGCAATACTGAGTCTGCATATATAGAACCAGACTTTACAGTACAAAAAATTAATGACGTGACTAAATGAAATTTAGGCAAAGCTAAAATCAAAGCATGCTGGCCAGTGGTTCTCTGTGCTGCAGGGGCACCCTAGGCATTGCAGGGTCACATGGCCCCCAACATTGTAGATTGTCATGGATCTAGCAGCAAGTGATAACATCTGCGCATGTCTCCAACTTCTATTGTCTTGGACAAATGGATAATTTTGAAAGGATAATTTCTAGCTGTTCATACTTCTGCACTCGAATGTAATGCTCCGAAAAACTTTGGGGAGACTATATACAACTCTATTTATGAGAGAGGTAACCCTAAGCCAGGTTAAAACCGTAATTGAGGCCACTTCCGTCCAGTGGCTCGCGCATACTCGTCATGTTATCACTTGCTGTTCATGGATCTAACACTAATCTGGTGTCACAGCACCATACTCGTTGTCAGTTTGATTTTCACAGTCATACTAAATCTGCTCAACTTTTCTCACTAGTAAAAATGAAACTCAATCGAAAATTGCCAACTTAATGTCTATTAAATTTATTAATGTATTATTATCATTATTATTTTACTTCAGGTGTGGTTAGACAATATTAGTAATTGTCAGAATACTCTACTTAATGGTGAGGCAATACCTGGTCCAGCCGAGGTTTCTCATTTGGATGTGTTTACTATAAGTGACCGATCATTTAGATTTGAGTTCCCTTCACCTAAGAAGATAACACCAAGAAAATCACCCAAGGTAAATACTTTAATTTATTGAAAATTAACATTAGATGTTAATTATAATTTGTGAGTCACTAGATTATGTATCATAGTCAAACTGGGAAACCTGTAAACACCTAAAATATGTCTGGAATGTTTAGTGTGTTGTAAATAATGACATGCAAGCCGCACCCTTGAAACTGAAACCTGGAAGCACAGGTGTCAATCAGTCTTGCACCAAAATTTTTTGTCATATATTTTCAAACTTGATTTTTGTATTATTTTACCAGGAATTAGACTGTTTTACAAGAACACATTTTAGGTGTTTGACTGGTGTTTTACTCAACTTTTTTAGTTTGACTGTAAATATGGCATGAAATCCAAAACATGCATGCTGATATCTCCAATACCTTGAGGTGTTATTTCATTTCCGTTTCACTTCACATTCACTTTTTAATACATTTTTAAAAATCACTCAAATCGTCCCAAAATTACACCAAACATCTTATTTTAGTCTAAATATTAATGTTTGGTATTCATTTTTCACGATTTCATTCGAAAAAGAATGAAACCGCTCCATAGTTACGGCACGGCTTTGCTTGACAACCGACCACTCGTGCGTGAACTTGAGCAAATTTGCATATTACACGGTGACTCAAGTGAATTCAATTAACAGTTTACTGCGTATTCTTGCCTACCTACAATATAATTTGCAAACCTTTGTCTAGATGTAATCAATATAAGAGCTAGTATAATTATATTATCTCATTTTCTTATCTCCAATGTAAATTAACTCCAATAATATCATGCCAGTAACATATTAAAAGTGCTCAGTGTCATCTAAGACTTTTGTTATTTTTCAGACTGAAAAACGTCGATCAAGCAAGGGAACTCCCCAAGATATGGTGCAAGACAGGAAGTCGTTGACTCCTAGTGGTAGTCCTCGCACACCACTGCCACCCGATACACTCAAAGAAAACCTTAACCTTTTACGCAGACAGTCTGTACCACTGAAGGAAGAAGATGAAAGTTTGGCCTCCCCTATTCCACCCAGATCACCTCTGAGTACCACAATGGAAATTAACAGCTCCAAGGATGACTTGATGGTAGCTGCTTCAGGAAAACGTAAGACTCCCAGGCGATCTTCTACATCAAAAGCAAAAAGGGTTTCCTTTGGACCACTTTTGAGCCCAGAGCATTTTGACAAAACACTTCCCCCAGCAACTCCTGTCAAACGAGGAGCAACACCAAGACAACTGTCATCTGATGCCAAGCCAATCTTATCAGATGTCAAGAAGAGAAGATCAGTTGTGGTGTCACCATCTACGGATGCAATCTCTGAAGAAGATGAGATGATAGAGAGTGAAGCTGTTGTGTCAGAGGACGATTCAACTGATGTTATAGAAACTGATGTTACCGATGAAATGCCTGTGTCTGAAGAGCAGTCATCAGAGACTATGGATTCTCCAAACCAAGAGGAAAATGTAGCTGAAGATCAACCAGTTGAGCCTGCAGCAGTTGCAAGTCCAGCTGCACATGAATTAAGTGATGAAAGTCCTAAAGCTGCGCCTTCTGTGACTCCAAGACGATCAAGTAGAAGATTATCCAATCTTATAGCCGCACAAGTCGAACAAATTCCAGAGAACACTGCTATGGAAATTGAACTATCTGAACAACCAGAAGATGAACATCAAGATAAGAAGAGAAAATTAGCCACTCCTGTGAGGAAAGCTATTGAGATGGGTTTCCAGCTTAAGGCCACCAAGAAAAAGCTTGCAACTCCCTTAAGAAAAGAGATTCGATCCAAACCAACTCTTAGAGAAACCAAGAAAAAGCTTGCTACACCACTACGTAAAGAGATTCAATCCCAACCAACACTTAGAGAAACCAAGAAAAAGCTTGCTACACCTTTACGCAAAGAAATTCTATCAAAACCAGCACTCAGAGAAACCAAGAAAAAGCTTGCTACACCCTTACGTAAAGACATTCAATCCAAACCAACACTTAGAGAAACCAAGAAGAAATTAGCCACTCCTGTCAGAAAAGAAATTCAAAAAGGTATTGATCTCAAAGCCACCAAAAAGAAACTGGCTACACCTTTGAGAAAAGAAATCAAGGAAGGTTTTGAACTTAAAGCTACAAAAAAGAAGCTAGCCACTCCACTTCGCAAAGAGATTCAGTCCAAACCAGCCTTGAAGCAGACTAAGAAAAAACTGGCCACCCCATTAAGAAAAGAAATCCTCTCCAAACCAACCCTCAGAGAAACCAAAAAGAAGCTTGCTACTCCTGTCAGACAGGAAATTCAAAGTAAACCCAAGCTTCGCAAGACTAAAAAGGTGATGGATAAAGAATTGCAAGATGATATAAAGCAAGGAGTTAAACTTAGAGCAACTAAGAAGATTATGGCATACGAACTACAGATTGATATCATTAAAGGCAAGAAATTGAGAGAAACCAAGAAAAAGATGGCAACTCCTTTGAGAGAGGAGATCAAGAAGGGAAAAACACTGAAGAAGACAATGAAGAGTTTGCCTACACCTCTGAAGGGAGAAATACAAAAGGGAATCAAGTTAAGAACAACCAGGAAGAAATTGCCTGTTCCACTAAAGGAAGAGATCAAGCAAGGAGTTGCCCTCAGACAGACCAAGAAGGAAATTGAGCAGGGTAAAGTTCTGAAAGAAACAAAAAAGAAATTGCAGACTCCGTTGAGGAAAGAGATTGAAGAAGGAGTTTCTCTAAAGACACGTGTCAAGAAAATGGCCACTCCTCTCAGGAAAGAAATTGAAGCCAAACCAAAGCTCAATTCAACCAAGAGAAGAAAATCAAGCTCATCTGGTGAAGAAAATCCTAGAAAAAAACAGAAGAAGACACCAAAGGAATCGCTGGAAGATTCAGAACCTGAAGCTAGAAGGAAAGCTTTGAAGACACCACTGAGGAGGGACATAGAAGCAGGCTTCAAGCTTCGTCAAACCAAACGACGACTTGCAACTCCATTGAAGACAGAGATTCACAAAAGGCGCTCCTTAAGAGCTGTTAGAAGAAAGTCAACAAAACTGGGTGTTGTAGCTGAACAGCCTGCACGCAAACCAACATATGCAGAAATACTTAAGAGACCAAAGAAGATTGCTGTAAGAAGGCTTTCCAAGAAGCTTGTACCGGATACAAAGTTTGGTCCCACAGCTCTACCTGGACGAGCACCAAAGGTAATGGCTACTTCTTTTTTCTCTTCACACAAAATCCAAATCATCTAAGTCTCTGATCTTAGATTTTCTTAGAAACCTATATTATAGAAAACATTAATTGCCATGTGGCTGCCACACCCACCTTTCCAGTAAGAATTAGGAATTTAGTTTTCTTTAGTTGAGTAAGAATCCTCCATGTAATTTAATTGCCAGTAGTGTCTACTCTCTGTGGCCATAGCCATTCTTGTGGCCAGTGGCTCTCTTCTCTGTACTCAATAACGTTTATGTACTGTGTTTCTTGAAACATGTTGTTTCAAATTTTTATGACTTTACAGGCAAGTTTGCCTTGTTGTTCGAAAGGGCAATTAAGTTAATCCTGGGTTAAAGCCAATGGTTTTCTTTAGATTTAATCCTGGGTTAATATGAATGGTTTTCTTTAGATTTAATCCTGGGATAGAATGAATGGTTTTCTTTAGATTTAATCCTGGGTTAGTGCTAATTCACCTTTCGAAGCAACTGGGTCCAGGCCTATAAAGTTCTTGGGTCTTTTGTATTAAACATGCCCTAGCTTTCGATGTCTGCATTATGGAGGTGTCCAACATTCCTAGAATCTGCCTGCATTGTAGTTATCTAACTTTGAGAGTGTTTAGGTTTAGGGGAGGAGGAAAAGAAAGAAAACCACAATATTAATGTAGTCTGAATAGTAAGAATATTGTATGAGCTATTTGTAGATATTAACTCTAAAAAAGAATATTGATATGCCAGATTGTAATTGTAGTTTTTTGTCTTATTAGGTTTCAGTCAACAACACTTCTAAGGAAGCACCAGTGATCACCACCGCAATAAAGAGTAAGTAGAGAAATTATGAGTTCTGAGGTGAAAAATGTAGTGTTGACTGGCTACATGACATGGGTTGTAGGTCATGGGAAATGCTTGCCTTAAATGACATAAGAACAGGATACTAGTGTCTCATTACTATGACCCTGAACTGGGCATACAATAGAAGGGTCTTTGCTGACATAATGCTGACATTTTGCTTCATTTGCAAGCAAAAATCAGTTTTCAAGCTATAAACAAACAGACTTTAGAAATGGGAAGAAGGTATTACCGTTAAATACAATAGTTTTCGAGGAATTAGCATCTAATTTGCAAAATTTTATAGTTAGTGTATGGCTGGGTGCCGGCAACTCAGAACCGAACCTCAGACGTTCTCTTCATATCTGTTGTATTTGTTTGTTTGTTGCGTAAAGTTTGATTTATGACTATTTATGTCAATGAGGGCAAATGCAAACAAAAAGATTTGCCAGTATGTAGACTTTCGAATTCACGTCAGTAAAGCTACCTTCTACCTTGCCTGTTAATTTTTTTGTGGGGGAGGGCTATGTTTTATTGCATGGTTAATGAATAATAGAGATTGTTGCGTTTCTCTAATTTGATTGACCATTAAAAAACGCTTGCCTCCTGATAACTGACTGCAAAATACAGTAGTCACTTCTATCTGAACCCCAAGAAATACTCGAAATAGTCTAGGATTCGAAGAAACTGATAACTGGGGGGATGCAATGCAACTGAATTAATTCTGTGATTCATTTTGGACGCATCTTCTGATAATACTTCAATTTTCAGGTCAACAAGCTACCAAGAAAACTCCATTAGTTTCTGAAACAGAAACAAGAAATCTTGAAGGAGTTGCAGAGATGTTTATCACTCCTGTCACTACTCACACCAGAGTTACAAGAAGTGCCAGGAAATCTGGAAACTGGCTTGACACCATTGCCAAAACCTTTACCAGAACAGAACAAGAGTGAGGAGGCTGAAGAAAATCTAGATGGGCTTACAGAAATGTTTGCCACACCAGAAGAATGCACAAAGAAAGTTAGAGCTACTAGAAGGAGTACTGGAAACTGGCTCGATGTCATTGCTAAGTCATTACCTGATGACACGCCAAAGGAAATTGCTGAGCAAGACTTGGAAGGATTGAAAGAGCTGTTTGCAACTCCAGAGCAGGCTGTTAAGAAAATCAAAGCCGTCAGAAAGAAGTCTGGCAATTGGCTTGATGCTATTGCTAAGACCTATACATGAAGGCAAGCCAAAGAGATCTGCAAGTCAGTAACTTTGAAGGTCTCCAAGAAATGTTCTCCACACCAAAAGCATCATCTAATGACTCGTTCAGCCTAACTTTGATGACAAGTCCTGTAGATCAAATGACAACACCATCTCTTCGTGCTAAAGGCTCTCAAATCTCTGTCCATGTTGAGCCTGCTAAAGTTACAAAAACACCAAGCCTTCGCCAAGCTGCGACACTACGTAAGTGCCAGTCAAGGTTTGTGCCACCCCCAAGATGGTTGAAGCCATTGAACCAAACAAAACGCCATCTCTGAGATCAGCAGCTGTTCTTATGTCAAATCCAGTCCAGCAAGCTGTTACTCCCTCTCTGCGTGGAAAAGACTCACAGTTCCTTCAAGTGGAAGCGTTGGAAGCTTCAAAGACACCATCTTTACGCAAGCCTGACGAGTCAGCACAAATGGTCCAAGCCATTGAACCTACGAAGACTCCATCTCTCAGATCAGCTGTTATGTCAAACCCAGTCCAGCAAGCTGTTACTCCTTCTCTGCAGTGGAAAGGACTCACAGCTTCCTTCAAGTGGAAGCGTTGGAAGCTTCAAAGACACCATCTCTACGTAAAGCCTGATGATTCAGCGCAAGTGTTCCAAGCCATTGAACCTTCAAAGACTCCATCTCTGAGATCAGTCAAAGACACAACCAACAAAATACAAGTCGATTATTGCAGACACCACACCAACTGTGCGCTCCAAAGTAGAAAAAGAACGCAAGAGCCTTGGATTCACTGGAATCAAACGACTGATGAAGACTCCTAAGACTAAACACTCCATTGCTAACCCAGAAGACAACTACGAACCTTCGTGGTTTGCAAGTCCACATCTTTCATCAAAGTCTCTGAAGACAAGAAAAGCTGTAGCTCAAGTTAGTGGCGACTTTGTAATAGACATGATTGACAACCAAGACCTCAAGGCAAAGAAATCTACCAAGTCCCCAAGAACAAGAAAAGCAGTTGCCGACATGGAAGATAATTTTGTTGCTAGTCTGTTCGCTTCACCTGTCCAACCTGTGAAAACGACTCCTTATGCATCCAAGAAAACACCTCAAGGAGTCGTACCTGAGAAAGTCGCCGAGGAAGAGGTGGTTACTCATATTGAGCAGAAACCTTCAAGACGAACAACAAGATCAAAGAGAGCCGCTGCTGAGCCTGTCCAAGAACCAGCCAAGAAGAGAACAAGACAAGACAAGGCAGAAAGTGAACCTATTGCTCCAGAACCCCAAAAGAAAGGACGTCAGACTAGAAGCTCAGCCAAAGCAACCAAAGGCAAAGGAAAGAAGGCAGCAACTGGCGTTGTGGAGACTCCAAAGCCATTATCTTTCACACGTACAGTATTGGAATCCATTCCAGAACTACCTACTCCACTCATCACCCCTCGTGTAACAAGGACCAGGAAAGAATCAGTCATGTCACCAACACTTGAGGCAATACAAGAGAAGAAGCAAGTTGAGGTTCCACAAGAAGAGCCTAAAAAGAGATCAACCCGTGGTAAAGCTAAAGACACCACACCCAAGATTACTGAAGACTTGAAGAACCAAACCGAAGAGCCCAAACCTGAAACTGTCACTCGCACAACTAGAGCAACGAGGGGAAAGAAAGCTGTGAATGCTGTTGAAGTTGAGGAGGCTGCAAAAGCTGAAAAACCCACTCGCTCAACAAGGAACACAAGAAGTGGAAAGAAAACTGTTGCTGAAGAGGAACCATCTGACAGGCAAGTTATCGTAGAGGTAACTCCGGAAGAGCCCGCAAAAACCACGCGCTCAACTAGAAATACGAAAGCTACCAAGAAAACTACCGAAGAACCAATTGACAGTCAAGTTATTGTGGAAGTAACTGTTGAAGAACCTGTGAAGAACACACGCTCGACCAGAAATACGAAAGCTACCAAGAAAACTACCGAAGAACCAATTGACAGTCAAGGTATTGTGGAAGTAACTGTTGAAGAACCTGTAAAGAACACACGCTCGACCAGAAATACGAAAGCTACCAAGAGAACTACCGAAGATTCATCTGATAGTCAAGTTATCGCAGAGGTAACTCCAGAAGAACCAGTAAAAACTACACGATCAACCAGAAACACAAAAGTCACCAAGAAAAATATTGCTGAAGAAGAACCAGTTAAAGTGGAAATCAGCGCAGAAGAACCTGCAAGAGCTACTCGTTCTACCAGAAACATAAGAGCGACGAAGGAACCAGTCGCAAGCCTTGAAGTCAAAGAGGAACAAGTAACTTCAAAGAGAGCAACTCGTGGAGGAAGATCCAAGAGCAAAGAAATCGAAGTAGAACCAGAAATATCTCACTCAACTCGTTCTACGCGCGCTGCTACAACACTCCCAAAACAAGAAACTGGTGAAGAAATCAAGGTCGTCGACGAACATCCAGCGACCAAGAAGACGCGCTCAACTCGTGGACGTAAAGAAGTTGTCGCAGAAGAAATGCCAGCCCCTGCAACTCGAGGAAAACGTGCTGCAGATGAAGAGCCAAAACCAACGCGAAGTACTCGGGCTAAAAAAGCTAAGATTGATGAAGTGAAACAAGAAGTAGAAACCAAAAGTCGTAACATACTTTCTGTGAAGACTGTAGCGGTTGCTGAGGTAACAGAAGAAGTCGCCACACCTTCAACACGAAGGAAAAGTGTACCTAATAAACAACCAAAGGCAACACGAAGCACTCGAGCGAAAAAGACCAAAGTTGAAGAAAAGCCAGAGGTTGCAGATGGTCGTACCAAAGTTGCAGCGAAGACTGTAGCGGCCGAAGAACCCCAAGCCAAGCCAGCAACCCGAGGAAGTAAGCGCAAAGCTGCTAAAATTGTCGCTCCATCACCGAAAAGAATGAATACTAGGTCATCTAGGAAGTAAACATGAGTGCAAAGATTATTTTAGTGATTTTATCCATTTTAGTTTGACGCATGCTCGCTAAGCGATGTACATAGTTTGCTTTCAGTGGATTTTACTGAACAATTTCCTTGCGTTTTTACGATTCATTTCATATATAAACATCTAATGTTGATCTTAATCAAACCAACGATCGTAATTTTTAATCAAAAGACAAGCTGTATAGCTTGCCTAGTATGGGTAGAGAGACTCGTTCTTATTGCCCTCTGTGAATATAATATAATGGACTAAAATAAATACAACCAAATTTAATTCTTGTAAGTCATTGTTATAATGCTGTGGTAGTTGGTTTCGCTAAGCTTTGTCGGCGTTCATTTTGTCTGTCGTATCCTAGAAATATGAATAATCTTTCGGCTTCATTGTCGTACCATCCTCGCCAGTTTTCGTCTATCATACGTCGTAACGAGTCCTTTTCGAGAAAAACAGAAAAGAAAAATTAACCACGAATTCTGGGTGCTGCCCGAGACTCAGGTCTGAAAGACCATGTCGATGCAGGTTTTGACTTGCAGTATTAATATTCCGTTTTGAACAGTAGACTATGGCCATAAGCTATAGGCCATATTTCAAAAATGGTAAAAAGAAATGAGAGAGAGTTTTGTACGTCGCGTATTTCAAGCACAGCTCAACTCGAGGACAGATCGTGTTGCACTACTTTTGCTGTTTAGCTTTTTTTTTTTCTTTTGAGAACAATTTTTGCGATTGACCTTCCGCCCATCAAAAAATGAAAAAACTCGATAATTAAAGTACCTAAAATCCTACCAAATACGATCTTTAGGGGATATATAATAGTTCTACTGTCATTTTGGTACTTAGTAGATAGAGTTCTTTTAGCCTCACCGTTGAATAGGTGACGTCAACTAAATTAGATAAGTTGTATCTCACCTTCAAAGTTGGTTGTACAACGGCTTTCCTTTGATTGTCGTTGTTTTCACCAATAACACCCAATAGTGTAGACACGACATTATGTCTCTAATGTCAAACGAAATCAGTGTTAAAAGTGTGCACAATTTGGCAAACGGAAGAGGCCGCGAGGTTTAAGACGGGCGTACAGGGGTTTTCTCGTGACGCGTGAACAGGCATTTTTGTTTTTCGGGATTCTAATAAATCATTTCTCGTGATCCGTGCATGACACTTCTCTTGTGACACGTGAAAAGCCGAAATAATTCTTCGATATCAATGTGACTCGGGATTTTTCGATTTTATTTTTCGTGATCCGTGACAAAGACGCCCCTGTTAAGAATATCGTTGGGTTTCTATACGTCTGGACTGGTTGCAAATGGTTGGGTTCAAAACTCCGGTGGACACTTACAGAAAGGGCTATTGTGGGTCAGATTTGGACAGCGAACTTCTTAATCGAAGTTTTGAAGTCGTGCATGCTGAATCGAGTCTCATTTGAACACAAGTTTACTTGCGTTGCTTCGAATATTGAACGGCTTGGAAAGATTTGACTTCAACACATGGAATCTAGAATGCCGATATTACTCACCAAGTCTTCGTGTTCAGGGCCTTGGTAATCGTCAATTAGCTTGCAAAGTACTTCCACTACACCTAACGTACTGACATCAAACGAGTATGTAAAATTTGAGTAGTGTTTGCGTTATTTGCGATTC
The DNA here is from genome assembly GCA_029948255.1 of Telmatactis stephensoni. Lineage (NCBI taxonomy): Eukaryota > Metazoa > Cnidaria > Anthozoa > Actiniaria > Isophelliidae > Telmatactis > Telmatactis stephensoni. The sequence goes on from JALIZF010001812.1 coordinate 673,511, forward strand.
ATCAGTACATCGGCGAATTTTCATTTCACTTTTTTTTTTCACGCGAGAAAACGTGTGCTGACTTAATAATTATAAAATAATCATGTAACGCGCGCTCTCATTGGCCGAAGGACGCTTATACTATTGCACTCTAAATATGCACACAGCACGCGCGTGCACTTTTCGAATTTTTTGTCGGTGTAAATGAACATTGAATTTGCTTGAAAACGTATTTTATAAAAGAAATAGAAAACTTGTCCGCTGTGCTGTGTGCAGATTTAGAGCACCTGGGGATTGATCAGAACACTCGAGAAGCGTCGAGCTCGGCTACGCCTCGTGCTTCTCTTAACACTTCTCCCCGCGTGCTCAAAATCTGCACACAGCACGCGCGCGCGTTTTCTATTTCTTCCTTGAGGTACCTTGATCGTAAGCTGGCTTCTTTACTGGAACTACAAATGTTACCTATAGCTTGAACGGCAACCTAGGGACCGAAAAGATAAACTCGTTAGAGCCACCCAAACATAAAACCATGAAACAACATAGTAACTAAATAGTATAAAATATAGTAAAAAATCCTTTATTTTGTCTGCCAGGAAAGCTACCTAGAGTGGAGAGCAAACATTACAATGGTTGCGCTCTATCCTGGGTAGTTTTCCTGACAGACACGATCCTTCGAAGTGTCACTGGACTTCGAATTAACAGTCGCTTAGGCTTAGTCCACGTTAATCTTGATAAATTTGAAAAAAAAACATCTTTTGGCAAATTAAAGGCAAATATTATTCATCTGAAAGTACAGGCGAAAATTTTTAAGAAAATCGCGAGAGATTAATTTTCCCGCCTTTTCTCAAACACGAACGCGCGCCGCCAATATGCTAATTAATTTGTGTTTTCAAACAAACATTCTCGGACGTGGCTATTAAAATGTGTTGAGACTAATACTGGGTCTAGAGAATATATACGTACCTTGACCAAGTCTGCTGATGACGATGGATTTTTAACAATACCTATAATGTTAGCCAAGTAGTTACTTGCAAACTTAGCGACCGGAGGGCCACCTGACCACGCCCAGTGTCCAATATCCTTGATAGCTAAAACGCAAACACATTAACCATTAGGTCAGCCATGCATACTGGAAACTCTTAGACATTGGCAATGGTCACATCAGAACATTCAATGTTGTTATCTCATGCACTCTAAATGGTTGTCAACATCGTAAACATTGTTAAAGGTGAGATGTTCTGGTGAGACTGCGGTCATTTTTTCCAGCATTAGTTGTGCGTCTTAGAGAGGTCTCAGTATAAGGACATGTCCGTCAAAAACAGAAAATTGGCCTTCAAAACTCCTCTCTTCACGTACACGTACACGCCTATAGCTATCTCTTCACGTACACGTAGAACAGAGAGGATCATGCACATGCCCTGCTTACCTCGCGTCTGGCGTTTCCATTTCAACGCGAAAGTGAGTCATATTGCATTTGCCGTAAACGCGAAAAGTGCTTAATACGCAACACCAGGCGGGAATTCAAAAAGTCACGCTCACGGCGCTTAATAAGTGCCTAACGACCAACGCAGGCGCGAAAAAATGATCTGTTCTTTCCAATGTACGTGAAGCATAAACTCTAATACCGCTCATCTCACAGCGCGAAAGGAGAAGGACTGTTCTATTGATGGATCGTCGTCAATACGTGCTTTGTTTGAGCAATGTAGTACAGCAGTCACCTTTGATACGCTCCTCCGGGAATGGCGATGAAGACATGATCTTGGCAGCAATAAGAATGTCCCTCTCGTAGAGATTGTCGTTCTTCATGGCTGTAACAATATCCTCGTCTTGGGGAAGAACTACAATAGCGGTATGTACAAAGTATAAGGTTCTCTGAATAAGATTATTCATAATTGCACGAGTCAATTTTTGTAGTTTAAAAACGTGATGTTACGTTACACTAGGCTACAACAGTTTTAGCGCATCAAGGTCGCGTTAGAAGTTGACGTAGTGTACTAAAGCTAGCGCGCGTCTATCGTACTTTCATTGTTGCACTACGCCAACTTTTAATTGGACGAAACGATATTGCGCTAGCTGAAGTTGTCTAGTGTAAAATCACCTTTACCTACACGCTGTAAAGTTTAATATGTACAGCACCCGAAATGATGCCCGAACCTGAAATGATCCCCAATCCCAAATGATCCCCATCCAGTACCCAACAACAGCAATCCTTCATCAGTTCAGTTTTAGTTGTGACTATTTTGTCATGGTCCTTTTCTTGGTCACGTGATAGAAGTCTATTGTACAGGCTGGGCTTATGGACTTTTGTCATGTGGGCATGAGCAAGACCAAGATCAGAACCAAAACCAATTACCTTTAAAGAAAATTGTTTCTGGTTCTGGTCTTGGTCTTGCTTTTAGTACAGTGCTTCATCTAATCGACTGATTATTTGGGATTATTTAGATTTGGGCGATAACTCGTTGTGAGCAAAAATAGTTAAAAATATTCAGCTCGCTGGTACTCGCTGCAAGTAATATAAAAATGCGCTCGCTAGCACACTGCGAGTGTTAGGCCAAGTTCAGACGTCGAACTTTTGCCGTGTCGAATCTAATAGTTGCATTTTGTAGATGAGAAGTGCAGCGTCTGAACCTATTGTATTTGACAGATTTGATTAAGTATTAAATTGAAAAATTCAGTTTGAATCAAATTTGTCAAATACAATAGGTTCAGAAGCCGCACTTCTCATCTACAAAATGCAACTATTAGATTCGACGCGGCAAAAGTTCGACGTCTGAACTGGGCCTTAGCTTCAGAAGTGAAAGCGAATAGACTTATAACACTCCCTTTTGATCATTCAACCTACTTGCGCTTCTTCTTCTAATTTCTCGTACTGTATCGTGAACGTGGTCTTTGAGCCACTCCATGTTGGATATGTTTTCCCTTCAGCGTTTACAGACAACGTTTTGCATAGAATTGAGAACGCAAGCTGCTCTTTATGACATCACGCTTTGTGAGGGAAGCGCGCGCGCGCCTTCTTGCTCTGGACGCATGCGCAATCGTGTTTTGCGCATGAAAGTCAAGAATGTCCCTAAATAGAAGTTCGACTGCAAATTCGCCCTTGCAGAGAATGACTTTAGTAGACATAACTTATTAATAATATTCCCCTTTTCTTAGGGGGGCATGAGTGGCATCACATTTGAATTGAGTTTGCTGGTTCGTTCTGTCTCTTGCTTCAGATCTCCCTCAGTGAAAACAAACTGTCGTGAGCTTAGAGTTGTGTGCATAGAATAGTAGTGTGAGTGTGAGAATACAGTGTCCCCATTGAGTGCGCAAGCGCTAGAACACATTGGACACTTAAACAAACAGTTATTTTTATATTATAATTATTAATAATTATTTACAAGTGTAATTTTACAGGTTTAACATTAGCTTATTGAGGCTACACTAATACGGATGAATTTGAAGACGCATGTTTTTTTCCTCTATCATACACCAAAGAAAAACGCCTTTTTAGTGTGGACGGATGACCAAACCATGGAGAAAAAGAAGCATTTTAAAAATTATCTACATTGGCATGGTTGTAGCCTGAGACAAGAAAAAGCCGTGGTTTCACATGCTTGTTTGATTGTCTTGTTCACGTGACCTCTTATCACTGTAACTAACAACACTGTTACTATGGCAACATTTGTATTGACAACAGAGAAGCTGTTTAAAAGTCTGTCTAAAGTCTTTGTTGAACACGCTATAAATAATTGGGTTACATGCCGAGTTCATCAAGGCAAACACTTCTATTCCCTCCACAGCGTACGATGACACACAGGAATAACACACGGCGTAGACAAGAAGCAGGACGTTCAGAGGTCCCCAACACAGGATAAAAACACCAAGGACAACAGCTACAGTCAAGGTGATTTTGCGCTCTTTTTCGAGGCGACGTTGCTGTCGTACGCGTTCGCTGACATTAATCTAATAAACAAAAGTAGATCATTAATGTCAGATTGTACACAGGCATCGTGCATGTAATCATTTTTGGCCACTAATTGTGTGAAAACCATCATGCGTCTTGCAGTCCATGATCCACTTACCTGCGTGTTTGCAATGTTTGTCGCTTGTCTCTTAGCAACGAGGAATATTTGACAATACGCAGCACACGTAACGGTGATTGGTACGACGCAGACAGTCACGTGCAGAAACAGTATATACGTGATGTCGAGGTTCAGATGGTACTGACAGAATCCCCCTTGGGTTCGATTTGTTATTTGTCGCCATCCCATGAAGGGGAGGAGTGCGGCGAGTATTGACAAGATCCAAGTAAAGGTGATGATTAGACCAACACGAGTGCTTGTTACCAGGGCGTGGTATCGAAGGGGTTTGGTGATGGCTGAAGAAATTGAAGAAAGTACATTAATATATTGACTGTCTGACTGGCTTATTGACTGACTGACTGACCGACTGACCGACTGACCGACTGACCGACTGACTGACTGACTGTCTGAGCGACTGACTGTCTGACCGACTGACTGATTGACTGACCGACTGACTGACTGACCGACTGACCGACTGACCGACTGACCGACTGACTGACTGACCGACTGACTGACTGACTGACTGACTGACTGACTGACCGACTGACTGGCCGACTGACTGACTGACTGGCTGATTGACTGGCTGACTGACTGACTGACTGACTGACGGACTGACTAAATGACTGACTGACTGGTTGATTGATTGCATGATTGATTGATTGATTGATTGATTGATTGATTGATTGATTGATCCGCTTGTTGTTTTTCCTTAAGCCATCCAACCCCCCATGAAACGCCAAATGATCGCCACTTAACTGTCGTAATGACCCCTTGGCTCTGCCATAATGATGTCATCAGTTGAAATGACGTTAATGTCAACTAATGACGTCGTAGATTAGTAACAAGGTTTTCTTTTCTGTCTAATTTAGGTGTGCCTGAACGAATTCAAATCACTTATTCTCACCAATATATCTATCAGCGCTGATAAACAAAAGATGTAGACATGATGAGCTCAGAAATACTTGTGTCACAAATATAGAAACGTGGCAGAGATTTAAGCCCACGATAGGATCCATTGTTGGGCCATACTTCTGGGTCATACTAATGAGAGGAAACACTAGGACACCCACTGGAAGGTCAGCCAGGGAAAGACTAAATAACAAGGCGTTGGTACTTGTACGTAGACGTCTGTTGACCACAATGGACAAGATAACCAAACTATTACCTGAAATGCAAGGTTAGATTTGAAATACTGTGCAGAATCAACAATATTAGTATCTACCAACTTGTGGTCTATCCGTCAATAAGAGTACAGACAATGCATGGGAAACCGCTTGCAACAATTATTTGGGATAAAAGGTGAAAAATCCTCATGAAACGCGGTAAAAGAACGAGAGCGCGCGACGGAACGCGTCAGCACCGTTACCTGAACTCTTATTGACAATGGTTTTCGACCAATCAGATTATAAGATAAGCCTGGTTTTCACTAGCGACGCAAGCACAAGCGCAAGCATAAAATTGTCTGTTTTCACTAGTAAAACACGAACACAAGCGCAAGCATAAGCGCAAGCACAAGATATCCAAAAATTTTGATCCTTGTGCTTGCGCTTGTGCTTGCGTCGTAGTGAAAACCAGGCTATAGTGTTATGCTCGATAGTGTTGCAAAAATGTCAATAACGCACGATTTTCTTGCATTAGGAAACCCTTTAATCCCACAAAGGATCGCTATTGCAGGCAAATAGGTTGATTGTGATTCAGATGATGATGATAATGATGATGATGATGATATTTGATCATAATAATAGCAGTAACAAACCAGAGAGCACGCTCCATCTATGGCCATTACAGCCAGTACTGCATGCTATCGTGCCTGTAATTTGTTAATTGAACAACGGCTATTAACGCCCGTATCAGTGCACTGACTAAGTATTTTTCTTAATCTAACATTAATAGATCCTTCATTTAAGTTAATTTGATCGAATATATTGTTTTTGTATTATGCGATTTCAAAGGTTTCCGTTTTCGGCCGTTAAGATCTAGACGGAGACGAACGAGTTGTGTTTTTTAAAAAGTTCTTCACCTAAAGGACACATATCTTGAGTATCCGGAGTTGGAAGTATTCTAGATGGTCTACTTCCGATGCTTTTCGCCGTTTTTTTGTATGTGTGTTTATGTGCGAGATTTGCCTTTTTATTCTGAGCTTGTCAAGAACATTTGCAAACGAAGTTTTCGTTTGGTGACAATAGTGTTTCATGAAAATAAATGCAGATATGTTTTCAAAGTTCTGCTGTCGAAAGACTTTTCTTCTAGATTCTGGATTCTGGATTCTGGATTCTGGTTTCTTGATTCTTGATTCTTGATTCTTGATTCTAGATTCTAGATTCTAGATTCTAGATTCTAGATTCTAGATTCTAGATTCTAGATTCTAGATTCTAGATTCTAGATTCTAGATTCTAGATTCTAGATTCTAGATTCTAGATTCTAGATTCTAGATTTGATTAATATCGACTAACGGTCTATTCTGTATATCTTGCCAAATTTTAGAGTGAAATCAGCAGCACTTTCAGTATGGTGAGAATCTTATCAATCATCTTTTTCAGTTTGTCATGATCAATAAGGCTCAATAATTAAACTAAGACGTCAAAGAAAAGTATGCACACATGAAGCAATCATCCTCGTTTTTTCATTAAAAAGCAAACTGATATCACCTGATAGTGCTAGACGAAGCCGAAACCTCGGATTTCCACCTCGTAATTTCTTCCTTTTCATCAGCCAGATTTGTTTGTCATACATTTTCACAAACTAATAACTTACGAACTCGACATTTCTAAAGCTTTATGTATTTTACAGATTAACTTGATGTGTATTCTAATTACAGTTTTGTGAGTTTGTGTGGGGTTTCAATACTTTTTCGAAGAAAGTTTAAGTCATGAGTTGCCTAACTGCAGTCGGCCGACTTGGCTTTGATTACTTCTTTCGTGTTTATTGTGACATGAAAGGTAGGCTGGATGAACGAACGAACGAACGAACGAACGAACGAATGAATGAATGGATGAATGAATGAATGAATGGATGAATGAATGAATGAATGGATGGATAGATGGATGGATGGATGAATGAGTTAGCGAGTGAACATCAGAAACGAGAAGAAAGAATGGGAATATGGGGGAGTGATTTGAAGGTGAGTGAGCGAGAAACTGGAGAAGCACATAGTCAAGAGTATGAACAAGTGAGTAAACCAGGGAGCAAATGACCTAGTAATCAACCGATATGACAAATGCGTGAGTGAGCGAATAAGCTGAAAGAGATGAATTTTATGTGTTGACGCGAGTGAAGAAGTTTGATCAAAAATCTAATCTACACTCGTCCACAGCACATATAATTCCCCATATATTCCTGGCCTGTCTCAATACCATCCTGCATTTCACACAGGATCAAAACTGACACACTGTCATAATTCCAAAATCTTCTCCCTTTTTATGAGTTCTATATTACACAAAAGACTTAAAAAAGATCCATTAAGGGCGACAGAAGTGACATTGGCACTCCACACAGTCACCAAGTCATCCGACGTCTGATTTGATCATTTTTGTCGGGCGCCATTTCGCTAAGGCGTTGCTGTGATACCATCGAACAATACGGAAGAATAAATAGCGCAGGGAGTATCATATGAACAATGATTTTTGTGTGGATAAATTGTAATTCAACTCTCAGAAATATCAGTGAGAACGGACCTTGAGAGAGAGATAAGATCCCGAAATCGTTCGCTTTATTTATTTATGTCTTTTTTCACAAGTAAAAGTTTGTGCAAAAAGCTATTTGCGGTCATGAATTAGGTTTGTTAAGACCATGACAGCAGAATTGCGCTTTTGATTAGAACAAATCTCTTTTCTGTAACCTGTCCAGCTGAATAAACGTCGTTTTTTGACAAACTTATGTAGATTCCCGTTTGGTTGTTTCCTACCTCTTCGCACACGTCCAACTTCTTTTTCAAGAAATGTTATTCAATATGCCACAGACAAATTTCTTTTCTATGATATTTGTATACACGTCCCATCATTTTAGTTGTAAGAAAAACCTATCCAAACATGGCTCAGCTGCTTGGCCCGATTATAGCTCCGCTATTCCAAGCAGCTGCTCTCTCTCTCCAAAGGAAAATTATATATATAGATTATATAAAGTAATATATGGTGAGCTAACAAATTTGTTGTTGTTGTTGTTGTTGTTGTTGTTGTTTTTGTTGTTGTTGTTGTTGTTGTTGGCGAAGCGAAGACTAAAACAAGCTCACAGTTTTAATCCTACATGTACAGATGCCATTTTTGTCCTGTTTTTCTCAAGAATAGATAAGCTCGGACAGACAAAACCGTCTAAAAGTGAATTCATAGAAAATCAAATAGAAAGCAGACTAAACTGAGAATTACCGCAATTTTGTGATTTAAATATGAAACAAGCAAATGTTTAAAAAGTGTGTACGAGATAAAATTGGCAACGAGCTGAGAGGTCGAATTCTTCCCAAGTGACCGGGTAATTGCCGGATCTCTTTTTTCTAAATGCACGAGCTGTTATCGAGAGCTTTTACATCTCAAAAAATATCTTATTTTTTGAATGAAGGTTCGAATTTTTTCCGAGACTATTTCACACTCGAAGAAACATACACAAATTTTTGATATCTTATTTAAGTTTATTCTTCTTAAGCCTTTTCATAGAAATGACTTGAGTGACAGAAAACTAAAAAAGGGTCCACGTATTGTGAAATGTGGCCAACTCAATCTTTTCATAGACCAATGAAGTACTATAAGGACACAAATTTATTGAAAATGCGGGAACTCTGTCATGCATGTATTTTTGCAAAAAGCTAAAAGCTTTTAAGTAAGATGAAAACATTTGGCCACAACGTAAACTACAACTGAAGAGTCCAAATGGATTTCTGATTGCTTCCGTATTATTTGCTCAAAGTGAAGTAACTTAAAATGCACAATATATGTTTTAGATTAGCAACGAAAGTCGGCAAAACTAGTAACTAGTAACTCACCAATGATGATAAGAGGAAAAGCAAGAGAAAATCCAGCGTAGAAGAGAATTTTCAGCTCTAAAGGATGTGAAGCTGTAACATTCATATCGCTACAAACAAAACCACTCACAAACTGCCAGTCTTTTTTTCCTACGATGTCCAAGTGAACAATGGTTCATCCGATTACTCTAAGTATCTAATCGAGAAATCTATAGTATATCAATTCAACGAGTCTCTGATTGGGCAGAAGTTGGTAAACAATGAGCCAAGGTTAGCGATGGTAATCCATATAGCTTTTCGAGAGATTTTTTACGTAAACTTGTGCAATATGAAAAAGCTAGCTTTTCCTCAAAAAGCAGGAAAATACCCATTTACTATATTACTTGGTGCCTCAAGTAATTAAATTTGTTGTCCAAGGAGCTTTAAACTGATTTAGGTGCCGTCATGAGAGATTTGTAGAAGTAATTCATAAGACAGCCCAGTTAGGATTCTGAAATTCTGACAGATTCTATATCCTAGAAGAATTTGAAAAGTATAATTAAATGTTTTTTCGTGCAAAAAATTCCAATTGAAATATTACAACACAGTAGTATACCTCCCTCAAATTATCACAAAATATCATTTTATCACTTTATTAAATCAGCTTAAACCAGCTGACAAAAGTACAATGCACTAATACTAAATGTAAAGAAATCAACTGTTTATTGCATCTTTGATATTTGAACAGGATTGCGGTTGCCATGGTGATCTGGCCACGTGACACCTGATTAGCACTCGGTGGTTTCATTAAGTATCGATTTGATCGTAAGTGTCAACCATAGGTGACGAAGTTAATTTTGAAACTACCGGTTAAATAATCTTTAAGCTAGATACATAGCTACATCTCGTATTATAAAATATTTGAGATATAACGCGCGCGCTGATTGGCTGGCTACCATGCTTATATCAGAGGACAGAGACATGGCTCTCACAAAAACGTTGGAAATATTTTATAAAAGCAATATAAAACGATCGCTTATGTCTCTGTACTGTGATATAAACACTCTGGAAGATGTAGAGCACTCGAAAAGCAAGAGAAACACTCGGCTAATCTTGCTTTTCTCTTGCTCTACATCTTCCATCGTGTTTACATCACAGTACAGCTGAGACATGCGCGCGCGTTTTATATTTCCTTAATTATAACATGGTGCCGGTGGAATGGTATAGTTCACCTCTCACCTCAACGATTCCAGCGGCGCTTAGCTATATTCGGACCTGGTCTTTTAAGTTGTTACATTTGTTTTGTTGTTCTGTCACTCAACATGAAAGCTTTTCTACGTAAAGATTCCCCATTATTTTGTCCCACACCAAAAAAATAAACATGCGAATTGGGTGTTGTGTCAATAGAATACTGGATGTACAGGGAGCGAGTGTGAGAGAGAAAGATGACCTTATAACCACATCTGCACCAGCACGTTTTCCTTGCCAAGTTTTTTTGACAAGTTTTCTAGCTCGTACAGAAGGATCAACAAGTTCTCCTTGACACGACACGAAAACACGACGCCATAAGCACTGAGCTTTAAAATAAAATAAAATAAAATAAAATAAAATAAAGTTCATTAATTGAAATGAATTGAATTGAACACGTTGAGTCTGCTGAGTTTGACGAGATCCCGTCTTGCTCATAAAACACAAATTTTAAAACCGATTTGGTCATTGCTATTACATGGGATATGGGCCACCCCGGTAAGCCAAGATTCCAGTAAGTCGTTCCTGGGATTTCAGCTAAGTGGACTGGTGAAAAATTTTCCGTATAATCGCTTCAAGTGGGCCAGCAGTGGCGGATCCAGGATTTTTCCAATGGGGGTTCGGTTTCTTAAATCCAGCTGTGTATAATACTCTATTGTTTGGTCGATGTTTGACAAAAAAATGGCTTAAAATCTTCAAGGGGGGTTCCGTGGAACCCATGGAACCCCCCTGGATCTACCACTGGCCAGCCCAGTTTAGTGAGCCGAAAACAGGACATCGGTGGGCTTAGCATGTATGAGCAGTTGTTTTTCTAGAGCAAGACATGACTCAGCCCAGGCAGGCCCATCTCATGTAATACAGGGCCGAGAATGATCTCAGCAAACTCAACCAGACCGTTCAATCAGGCCCTTGGTGTTAAATAGCTTGCACATTATTTTATAGCTAATCCAATAAATAATTCACAGGAGAGTGACTATAACCCTCTTGTCTTGTTAGTTAAGCATCTTTGGATTCAATACTGCCATCAGCCTTTCCAAATATGACATGTTTTGCCATTTTTACAAAGAGACCTGTCTCAACCACACCTAATAAAAGAATAGTTTGTAAATACAGTCAACAATAATTGTTGTCCATAATTATTATGGTGGACACTCTTTTGTTGTCTAATGTAAAGAGATGTCTCAAGGAGCAGTCAGACATATCAATATCATCCTTGCAAAGGTGGACCACCTCACAAGGGGTGTCTAGTTTGAGAAAGTTTTTAGTAATAGACACCACTATAGGACAGACACCTCTATGATGGACACCTCTGTAAGACAGACACCCCTCTATGATGGACACCTCTAGAAGACAGACACCCCTCTATGATTGACACCTCTATAAGACAGACACCCCTCTATGATTGACACCTCTATAAGACAGACACCCCTCTATGATGGACACCTCTATAAGACAGACACCCCTCTATGATTGACACCTCTATAAGACAGACACCCCTCTATGATGGACACCTCTATAAGACAGACACCCCTCTATGATGGACACCTCTATAAGACAGACACCCCTCTATGATGGACACCTCTATAAGACAGACACCCCTCTATGATTGACACCTCTATAAGACAGACACCCCTCTATGATTGACACCTCTATAAGACAGACACCCCTCTATGATGGACACCTCTATAAGACAGACACCCCTCTATGATGGACAACTCTATAAGACAGACACCCCTCTATGATGAACACCTCTATAAGACAGACACCCCTCTATGATGGACACCTCTATAAGACAGACACCCTTTTATGTACCCTTCTATAACATGGACACCCCTCTAAAATGTACACCATTTTCTCAGATACCAAGAGTGGCAATTAATTGATGGAGTATTGAAGCAGGTTTAGAAGAGTTTACTGCATAACATTCCAATGTTCACTGTTAAAGGGTGGATAACACTGTCCATTGGATAATTGGTTATCCAGTGGATAAATTTACCCACCCTTTGTGCAACCAGAGGCTCTTCACTTTATTTACCTGGAATTAGATTTAATGCTGTGTTTATTTTTTCCCAGTCTTGGGGCTGAAAAGGAAAATAACACAATAACAACACTTCAAATGAATTCAGCAAGAACTGTGCATGAACCTATTTAACAATAATGTAATAATAGTAATAATATTTAATTCACAGTTCTCCTGTGAATAATTGTCCTAGGTGTTAAAAAAGGTCTCTATCATTGCACACTCACTGTTTGTCTCACTTCGATGCAAAGGCACAGCTACCTTTCAAGATGGCGCAGGGAACTGTGAAGGAGACTATTGGTACATTTTGCACACTCTAATAATTAGAGTACGCAAAATGTACCAATAGTCCCCTTCACAGTTCCCTGCGCCATCTTGAAAGGTAGCCATGCCAATTATTGGTCAAGAAACTGTGTGTGATTACAGCACACACACACAGATTATGTCATTGAATCTGATTGGTTAAAATACATGTATTTTGATCAATATCACATAAAACAAATAGATTCCATTTTTCCTTGGGTTTGTACTCTAATGGATGCACAGAAGATGTCAAAATGTGGTGAGAACAACAGTCATGCCACTCAACTTTGTCTTGTAGCATACTTCCTTTGTTCTTACCATATTTTGATGTCATGTGTGCATCTATTAGAGTGCCGAGGCATGGAAAAATGGAATCTATTTGGTAAGTAATTAATGCATACTTACAGAGCTAAATCCAAAATCAATGATGAAATTTCCATTGTCTGTAACAACTGGTCCCTGAATAGTTAGAATTCACAGTGAAAATGAGGTTAACAAATAATTTACAAGCAGCTTTCTGTACTCTGTACTCTTATTGACAATGGATAACATCCAAAAATGTTCAAAACTCAAGTGGAACAACAAGTGCAGCAAGTTGTTTCTCTGCAAAGTTTTGAATTTTTTTTGACATCATCCTTTGTCAATAAGAGTACAGACAATAGAAAACTGCTTGTGATCTTTTTAACAACTATTATATGTGGTAAAAGATGAAAAATCCTTCTCAAACAGGGCAACAGAACTAGTGACTAGTGTGCACAATGATAAAAACGTTGGTAAAAAAGAGAGATAACTTATTGATGTTTCGAGCTTTGATCTTTCATTCTTGGCCCTTGGCCCTCCAATGAAGGGTCACTTGAGGCTCAAAATGTCAGTAACTTTTCAAGTGGTTTTTAATGGGACAGGTCATGGGTGGAATTAATTTTGTAACACTTTGCTTAAGTAGACCCATCCATCCAATTGGCCATCCTTCCCTCATTCTTATGCCATTCATTCATTCATTCATTATTCCATCCATCCATTCATTTGTTCATTCAACCATTTGTTCATCCAGCCATTCATTCATTCTCATCCTCATTTCAATTTAGCTTTCAACTTACTGCCTTGGCCTTAGCCATCCTTAGTACGGGACTGAATCCCATTTTTTGCATCTGATTCATAACTGGTTGGTAAGCCATGGGTATCACCTCTACTGGTACTCCTCTTTTCCACTAAATGTACAAGAAATATTTAACATTGTCACTAATTTTTCTTCTACTTGAAATGGAAGACAGATAGAGGTGAGAAAATCTATCATAAAGGATCTTTTCAAATCAAGTCTACCTTTTCTCCAAGAACTGTTGAATTTTTGCTGTCAAAATAATAGATATTTTAAGATATAAGTGAGACTAAGGTGTATGTACATGGGAAACCGCAGAAAGCAGACTGGTTTTTTTTTTCACTTCTGCATTGAGTGCTTGGCATTTGAAACCTGAATGTGACTTTTCACAAATGATGTCAAATGTTCAAATTACAGCTTGAAATTGACACAACTACCCCCCACCCTCACCCTAAAAAAAAGAAGAAAAAAAAAGAAAAAAAAAGATAGTTGGTCATGTGAACCTATCTACTGCCTGATGATTTAGGTATATTATAGTTCATTCACACTTTATTCCAATATGGTGGAATTAACTCCTGATCCACACATGCACGATATATATATACATAAATTTAACAAATGTGTTAAACACAGGAAGACCAACATAATGGCAACCATTCTAAATTTTTTAATCTGTCCATAGCCAGTGTGTGACCCGTGTATCCAGTGAGATTACCTTTCATCAGCAATAACAATAAATGTTTTAGCACAGGATGCAACAATCTTTTCTTGGGTCAGACATCCTCTGAAATCATTGATCAAAAAGACTAGTTTAACAAACTTTTTTCTTTTGCCTTGCCTTGTTTCTATTCTTTGCTAGCTACCTGGCACTTTCCTCTGTCCTCTCCTGCCTTTATTTCATAATTCTTACATTTATATACATTGGGAAATATACAATATACATACAAATACAATATTCTCTTTGCTTGAGCTTATTAGAGCAGTATCTGTTTAAGTGTAAAAGGGACTGCACTATGCCATGACCATGTTATCCTCAAAAACCTAGAGTAAAATTCTGTTGAGTTTCCATGGATGCGACCACATGTTCTCTATAAAAACATTCAAAATTCCTGCCATAATAAACTGTGTTGTGCTGTTTTCCCAGTCATATGAAAACTGCTCTCTTTCTTTCACTTCCCATATTTTCACTTTCCCTTCTCTCCTACTTCCTTTCACTTTATTTACTCTTCTCTTTTCTTTCAGTTTCCCACCCCCTTCCTTTCTATCTTACCCTCCACCTTTAATACAAGTCAAGTCATTGTCCACCTCATCTGCACCATCGATAGCAACATCAAGTTCATAATGTCGATCTAAATCACTTAATACTAAATTAGACTGCGTGATGAGTTGTCTGGCCTGTCAAAACATTAAAACAGAATAACAGAGTATATTAATTAATTAATTAGCAGATGGTTAATCACCATTCTTTGATGTAAGTGGTGTTTGCCCAACAAAGCTGTTAAAGACAAATTATTGCCCAGCTTGATTTATGCATTGTCTGAAAAAACTGAGTTGTTGCTTTTACATCTCAGGATTTGGTGCCTTTAGGGATTTCATGACAGCCATGTTTGTGGGCAGATACAATAGAAGGTTTTTGAATTAAGGTGGCCCGTACCTATTGATTTGTTTGTTGGGCATGAATTTCAATCGCGTCCTTTTAAATCAAAACCTTGTCCGATTTCTGAGAAATTTGCAGCCATTTGTCTACAAGCCTTGAAATTTGTACCGGTAATTATTTTTCTGCGAATTAGATCAAGTAATTCGAGATATCAGACGATTTTTAAAAATGGCTTTTTGAGAAAAATTGGTCATAAATCCAAAATTCCAAGGTGAATTTTTTTCCTATTTCGTCAATCAAGTATAAAGGCATAGAGGACTACATACAACATGTACCGTGCCAATTGGTGCCTTGGAAGTTGCGATACAAAATTTGTGCTGCCTGTTACGACGCAAAATTATGTAGTCAAAACTACCGCCAAAATCTCAACAAATTTCAAAAGCAGTGAGAACTATATCTGCTGTAAGAAAGACAAATACCTATTGTAACTTGTAAACAAAATTTGGAGAGATGAGAAGCTAAACGCCAATGTTATCCTCAAGCAAACTTGGGGAGTAATTTTTGTGACCACGAGGCGAGCGTTGCGAATTTGTATTACTTCGACTTCTACAAATTCTGTCGAATTGTTTCGTGAAATTTTCTTGGTATGGGATAGAACAAGATGTTAACATACCTGTTGCCAAGTGTCGTTGTGTTTGCTGCACTAGGTATAATTCATTAAGCTTCAAAAGTAAGCAACTTCATCAAGTCGACGTTTGAGCTGCCAAGGTAAAACCCTCACGGTTTGTTAATTTATTCAAAACGACACCTTACTATCTGTTGCAAAATTCCGCACGGGATCCAGACTTTTGGGAATAAAGACAGTAGTTCTCTGAATACAATTGCTTCTGAGTCTAAATCCCGTGTGGAATTTTGAAACAGATAGTAAGGTGTTGTTTTGAATAAATTAACAAACCATGAGGGCTTTACCTTGGCAGCTCAAACGTCGACTCGATGCAATTGCTTAATTTTGAAGCTTACTGAATTATACCTAGTGCAGCAAACACAACGACACTTGGCAGCAGGTATGTTAACATCTTGTTCTATCCCATACCAAGAAAATTTCATGAAACAATTCGACAGAATTTGTAGAAGTCGAAGTAATACAAATTCGCAACGCTCATCTCGTGGTCACAAAAATTACTCCCCAAGTTTGCTTGAGGATAACATTGGCGTTTAGCTTCTCATCTCTCCAAATTTTGTTTACAAGTTACAATAGGTATTTGTCTTTCTTACAGCAGATATAGTTCTCGCTGCTTTTGAAATTTTGTTGAGATTTTGGCGGTAGTTTTGACTACATAATTTTGCGTCGTAACAGGCAGCACAAATTTTGTATCGCAACTTCCAAGGCACCAATTGGCACGATACATGTTGTATGTAGTCCTCTATGCCTTTATACTTGATTGACGAAATAGGAAAAAAATTCACCTTGGAATTTTGGATTTATGACCAATTATTCTCAAAAAGCCATTTTTTTAAATCGTCTGATATCTCGAATTACTTGATCTAATTCGCAGAAAAATAATTACCGGTACAAATTTCAAGGCTTGTAGACAAATGGCTGCAAATTTCTCAGAAATCGGACAAGGTTTTGATTTAAAAGGACGCGATTGAAATTCATGCCCAACAAACAAATCAATAGGTACGGGCCACCTTAAAAAAAGATTTTATTTCTCTTGGGAAAAAAGCTCTATTATTTTGACCACAAGCATGGCTGCCGTGAAATCCCTCTATAGTCAGATGCTGATACCTCAACAGAAATTGGTACCATTTAGAGATACAATAATTATAGCTTCAGCCACACCAATGTTGGTACTTTTTGGGGTAAAAATGAAAATTTTTTCAGTATAGGAAAATTAATTGATATCATTTTATACCATTGAAGAAAAACCCAAAAAGGTCACTTAGGCCATTTTCACATGCAACCCTTCACTTGACAGTAATCATCATCACCATCATCATCATCATCACCATACATAATAATATGCCTGCCTCACAATAAAATTGTTACAGATTATAAAGCCATGTACCTGAAATGAAGTGGGAATACAAGTAATCTGTAGGTTTTCAGCTTTTACTCTTTGAGCTGAAATAAATGAGAAATTTCTTCCAATAACTAAAATGACACTTTTTTCCCTTCCACCCCAAAAGGCTCTCAAATCTTAACATAGCAAAGTTCTGTCATTACCTAATCTTTCTACAGCATATACGATAGTTGATCCACTACCTACACCAACAACTTGTTTATCCTATAAAACAAACAGAAATCAAAGTTGTCAAAAAGTTAGGACCACTTCTGCATAGAAGCGCCAAAAGAAGTATTTTTTCTGCACGAATTCGACATTGATCGCAACCTTCACAAACTTATCAACAGCATAGATAGCTGCAGCTTTCTTTCCAGCTTCCATGGCCATTTTTGCTGTACAGTAAAGTGATATCCTTGAGCTAAGATGAAAGCCTTTCCCGAGGAATGAACACACGTGTAGCGAAAACATGTGTACATTAGAAGGAGACTGGTAACTACCATTATACACGTACAAAAATTCTGACCGGGGCTACGGTAAGTAATTTTTATTTGCCTACAAATTTTTTGCCTGCAGCTTTATCTAAATCCACGAGGCATCCGTTATACGTTATACGTTACATTAGATTATAGCGATTTTTTGAATATAAACTTTTTGATTTCTAATGGTTTCCAATGAGAAATAATATCAGTCTCTACCCTACCCCTACTAAGTATAAAACTCATTGGGTCTTTTCGAGGAACGCCTGTTGGGAATTGACTTCTAAGAAAAATGTTTCGAAGAATTTTTGTATAAATATTGTTTCGCAGAAGTTATTTAATATTTAAAGCAGTTTCAGACTAGAAGAGTCAATTTTTCAAGTTTTTAAAGCAGTTTAAGACTAGAAGAGTCAATTTTTCAAGTTGTTCGTTCAACATGGCGTCGAGCAGTGGACCTACAGTCTGGAACCAGTCTGTGGTCACAATCGATTCTAAAAGAAGAGGAATTCACAAAATTACCGACAAAATAGAAAAGATTCCCGAACTTAAGAAGTATAAAATTGGTCTTAGCTAATCTGTGCATTCAGCATACCTCAGCAAGTTTGTCTTTGAACGAATGTTGGGATAATTCAGTTCGCGAGGATATGGAGATGATGTTGAACCGATTGGCACCAGAAAATGCCCCCTATAAACACACATTAGAAGGACCAGACGATATGCCAGGTAACAAAACAAATAATAATCATGCACTCATCACTGTTACATGTAAACGTAAACTGGTTGGAACATAGAATGGCAGCTATTTGCAAACAATTTTTTTTACAGAGGCTTAATTTAGGGTGAAAAAAGGCTATAAGAATATGTGAAGTTAACTCAAAAGGTTTGGTTGGACCAGGCCTATTGCCAGGGGTGGTTTTAAGACTCAGATGAACCCTCCCCCCTCCCCCCTCCTCCTCTTCAACCCCTATCAATATTTTTAAATAAAAACACAACTTTTTTGAGTTTAAAACAAGACATGTTTCGGCTTTCATATATACAATATACAATATACAATATACAATATACAGTGGAACCCAGCCTTATATGGACACCCATGCAGTTATTACAGACAACAGCAAGTGATAACATGACGAGTATGCGCGAACCGCTGGACAGAAGTGCCTCAATTACGGTTTTAACCGCTGGCTTAGGGCTACCTCTCTCATAAAGAGATTTGTATATAGTCTCCCCAAAGTTTTTCGGAGCATTACAGTGGAGTACAGATTGAAGTACGAACAGATAGAAATTATCCTTTCAAAGTTACCATTAGTCCAAGACAATAGAAGTTGGAGACATGCGCAGATGTTATCACTTGCTGCTATTACAGACATATTGAGCCTGAAACAGAAAATTTACCAACCAAATGGAAAGAGCTGGTCAGTTGTTATTTCTGACCAAATTTTTCTTGGGGGGAGGGGACCAAACAAGTAGTTTGGCTAGGGCATGCAGACTGGAAAATAGTATTTTTCGATAAACAAATTTGTAGCCATTATCCAATTCATTTTTAGCTCATGTCAAAACAAGTCTCATGGGAGCCTCTTTGACTGTTCCTATATCTAACGGAAAGCTTGCCCTTGGCACTTGGCAAGGAATATGGCTTTGTGAGCATCGTGATCAGGCTAGTCACCGCAAGATAGTTGTGACTTTGCAAGGAGTACAGTAAGCTACGTGTATAATTAAGGCACCAGGAGCTCTTAAAATACAAAAATATGACTTATTATTTAATTCACAGATTAGTTGTGCACTTTTAATGGTAGGTTTCACTCAGTTATAATTCAATATTTTGAAGATTTATTATGAAGTACAATGTCTTTGCGAACTCGATTGCAAACAATAAATTTATTGAACAGGATCACTTTGAATGTTATAGTAATCTTCTAGTTTTCTTTAAAACACTAATTCTTAGACCACAAATATTAACAGCATGAAGTACTAAATAAACAGTACAAAATAGCACTAATTAAATGATGGAAAATAGAGGATTTTTTACTATTTAGTACTAATTAATTACTAAGTTGTTTCATGGTTTTAGTGTTTGCACACTTTGATAGGATATTTACCAATTTTAATTTGTAGAAATTCCGTTTGGTAGTTTTTAGCTCAATTATTCTCGCTAAATTTCGGGATTCCTTTTGCTAGATAGGAAGCACGTAGTGGGATCCCTGTGGTACACAATAAAAACTTTAACCTTTTTTACTCTTATTCCTGTTTGCAAACGGGACTCCTGTGGTTTAAAAGAAAAGAGCATTGAAAGAGAAGCAAACGTATTACGAAACATCTTCCATCCTTCTCTCACAAATTTATATATATCTGACTCTTATTTAAGTGTCAGAGATCTTTGTTGTTTTACAAAACAGGAAGTTTCGTTGAAGTGCGCGTTGTGTCACGGTACTTAATAGTACTCACTCCATGACGTAAACCAAAAATTTAAATAAATTCTGTTTGTTTTTAATGTGTTAATCTCAGAATCCTTCGTGCATCAACTGGAAGGACAGATTTCGAAAGTAGCTGTTTTCGGCGACTTACAAAAGACGTCTTCAACGGAGGCTATTTCGAAAGAACAGATTTCGACAGCGAGAAACGTCTAGCAAAAGGTATGCACGCCTGCGAGTGACGTCACGACCATACTTTGTCCAAATGTGACGTCATTGTGGAGGCATACTGGTGAACGTGCGTGTGACACATTGAACAAACCAGTACAAGTTGTTTTAAACAAAACGGTACTTGAGCCACTTTACAAGTTTTGATGGCCATTGAAAGATAAAATATGGCGTTTTGAACTCGGGATTGATTATTGAACGTATTTTTTTAGGATCGCTGCACCGAAAATGTGTTATCTTTAAATTTTAATTCTTCTTCTTACATTTTGGTTGTGGCTTTTGTTCTTTCGTCATTTCACTTCATTCTTATGTTAGTTTGACTGTTTGTTCGTTCGTTTGTTCGCTCGGCTGTTAATTTATTCATTCATTCGTTTATTCATTCATTCATTCATTCATTCATTCATTCATTCATTCATTCATTCATTCATTCATTCATTCATTCATTCATTCATTCATTCATTCATTCATCTACCATCCATCCATCCATCCATCCATCCATATCACGGCTTCTAGGTAAAACAAAATTTGTAAATTTTCTTTGTAAATTTTGATAGAACTTCCGCGAATAGAGAGATTTTCCATCCATCCATCCATCCATCCATCCATCCATCCATTCATTCATTCATTCATTCATTGTTTCTTTTTTTCTTTCTCTTCCGTTATATTTCCACTGTTTTCGATTTATTAAATGTTTTCAGTCCCCCATTATTAATTTCTACCTGTTTGTTTTTTGGTTACTCATTTTACATATATACATTTTTACTATTATCAAAATCAAATGGCTTAGGAAGAAAACCCGACTGTTTAACTTTGACAAAAAGTGTCAAAAACTAGGTCACTGCAAAACAAATTATACCCAACATCCAAGATCATGAAGATAACCAAAGGAAGCACCCTGGGGCAGATAAGATTTATGCCAGTTATACAAATTAAAACAGCTCTTTTTTTTTTTTTTTTTGCAAAATGTCGGGCCTTTGGTAAGTTCAATGTCTATAGTGCTAGCGCACGATTTCGTGAAAAGCCTTTTGATGGTGAAGGACGCGTGAGAGGCCCTTTCTGTTACGAATTCTACTAAGAACAATATATCATGGGAAATTGAATTGAAGATTTTGGACTGTGACGTTAGAACGTAGAATATTTTCTTTTACAAAGGAAAGTGGATGAGTGATTCAAGGGGTGAGTATTGTTATTATGTTATTTGTATGCATGAAAATAATTGATTGGAGTGACTTGACGTGAATTTAATTCTACATGCTTTGATTGAAAGCAAAAATATAATACAAAAGAAGGATGTTCAAGAATGAAATGTTGAAAGAAAGAAAGAAAGATGCTGAAGAAGAATAGAAAGAAAAAAATTTAGAGAAGGGAAAAAAAAGAAGGAGAAACAAGAAAGAGGGAGGGAAGGGAAGAGAAGAAAAAGGGAAAGAAAAAGAAAGAAATCCCTTTGAACCAGGAGTCTGTATTGAACTTTTTTCGTTTCTTTTTTTCTTTTTTTTTCTTTTCTTTACCTTTTGCAGATGATAAATTTCTATTGTTCATTGTTTGTTTTCGTAACAATAATATTACATGAAACTGGTCCGCCCTGCAGAACTAGACAGTAATATCATGCAGATCTGTGTATATCTGAAGTCTCATCATTTTTGTTTGCCTTTAATATCACTCCCCTATTTTCATTAATCCTCAGCGGGACATGAAACCTGTATGGAGAACCCCTTTTTTGTAGCTAGCATGCTAATTCATCACATTTTTTTTGTTTCTTTTTGTTTTAACAGAAATTGTCTTGACATCCGATTGCTTATTTGGACAGGAAAACCGGGGTGGCGTTACGAAACATTTGACATTACTAGTACTCAATGTAATTGAAATGTGTAAGGAAAGTCCCATTTAATCTTCAAAATCCAATCAATCTATTTTATTCCTATAGTAAATCAAGGATCACCGCAAGTCAAGGTCAGTCCATTTTCATTTTAATAAAGCACATTTGAAGTTTAGTTGATGGATAGGAATAGCACTAGAGCTAAATGTCACATTGTAGTCAATTACTCGAAGATCAATTTGTAGTTCGTATTTTAATTTCACATTTGATCGTGTTTTCTTTCTTCTAGTAGTATGAAAAGATGTATAAGAACGTTTCGATAAACACACTTTTTATTTCTTTCCTCCGTCTTTAGTGCGCAGAATCTATTGGCAAGCTTTGCAGTTGATCTTTCGAGTGTTCGACAATTCAGGTGCGATTTTTTATTTTTGTTTTTCCTTTTTTATTTGATTTCGTTTTTGCACTATTCAAAACCTCTCAAAAATTAAATTTAGTAAGCCTTAATCTATGCAGTTCCTTTATTTCTTAATTCTATTTTTTCTCCTTTTTTTTGCTTAAATTTAATAAACACTTTGCTGTGTTGACACTTTCATAATATTTACGGCTTCAATCAAGAAAACATCTTAGTGTTTAAACAGTGGACCACAGAATGATTGCCTCCAAATTCAGAAAATATTGTTTTCACTTTTCCAACTTTTTATCATAAAAATGGCCTACAAAAATTGAATATCTGGTATATTTCATGCATTTTTATCTTAAGTGAATGTTTGGAAAAAATACAATATTATCCACCGAGGAATAACCCTCGAAAATTAATTACAAACGAATATTTAAATTGAAATTAGTTTTTAAATTTGCCCATTGTATATTCAACGACTTTGCACCTAGTTATTCCCCATGGAGTTCCAACGTGTACTTTAATCTCTAAACGCAAAAAAAAAAAACTCTCTTTAATTTATCGTCGGCAAGCAAAAACCCAATCAGAAACTTTCTTATTCTTTTTCAGACCTCCAAGTGATTGTTTCCCAAGTCTGGAAACATCGGGAGCTTATTGTGGCTGAGTAAACAGTAAGTTGAGATACGAAACCGGGGGAAAACTCTATAGTCCTATTTGCATGTGAATATCTGCACCTGTCCCCTGGCTACCACACAGCCGCTTTGGCGAAAGGGCTCAAAAACTATGCTTTTTATTGTTTTAAATATATAATACTATCTCCTCATAATAATTGAACTTTTATACCATTCTTTAGTGTTCATGAAAGCTCGTGAAATGAGGAAATCGTTGACTTCTTGGTAAAACTTCGTCGTCTCTGACTTCTGTAGAGACTGGACATGTAATTCAACAGGCTTTGGACAAAGGTACTGTCAGCTTCATGCAATCATTATTACATTTGAATCAATGTGGATTAGTTTAGCCCGAGTATAAAGTGTCAATAACCCGACTTATATTTTAGGATACTTTGAAAAACCCCAAAGGTGCCCTCAATTCGACTTTTTCTATTTGCTTGTTCATTCTACCGCTGTGATCTTTATTTCAATTGCGTAATTTGTTGTTGGTTACATAAACTTTCTGTTCGAATGTGGTTTAGGGGCATCAAAATCCTTGGACAAAAAAGAAAAAAAAACTTTAGGAGAAATAAGAAAGGGTTAAAGTCGATGGAAACACTTTAAATATGATGGCTGATATAATAATACTGTAATGCAAATTGCCGGCGACAACAACACACACCGGTCCAATAGAGAACTTGCCCTTTCTCATTTACATTGAAAGATGTTTTAATTGATTCGGCATAAATACAATATTGCAGCCTTTCTTAGAGCTCTTCTATTACTCCATTTTTGAAGTAGTTTTCTTTTGAATTCACATTTTTTTATAATTATTACAACTCAAAGTCAGTATTTTTTCCGCATTGACGTGTTTTTTAGAATATTACATCGGGTACTTATGCTCTAACGCCTGTTCGATCTATTAATTGTTTTTCCTGTATCATCAGATTATGGTTGACTATCTTGCATGTACTGGTGTAAAGCACTTCAAAATCTAACAAGGATTAGCGACTATCGCGTCCATCATGGGAGAGCTCTCCAAGGGGGAAATCTTCGCTTTTTCTTTGACGATATTTTTCATGAACGCTGCTGCACTGGTAATGAATTTTTTGGTTTGCCTGGTCGTTTACCGAAGTAAAGAACTTCGCCGTCACATCTCTAGCGTATTTATCGTCAACTTGGCAGTGTGCGACTTTATGATGGCATTATTCGCAATGCCGTATTCATTTGGCTCTGTGATTCTAAATCGGTGGCCGTTTGGTTCATTTTGGTGTCAGACCACGGGTTTTTGGAATATGCTGCTTAGTTTGGCGGCAATTCTGACCCTAGCGACAATTTCTATTGACCGTTATATCGCAGTAATAAAACCTCTTCAGTACAGAGCTAAAATGACCTATTCAGTGGGCCTTAGCAATGATCTGTTTTGTCTGGGTACAAGCTACAGTCTTTGCTATAGCGCCGATAGGAATGGGCTGGTACATGTTTAATAGCAAATACTTTGTTTGCACTTTCCCTTCGGATCTCCAAGACGTTAGATATATCGGATTTACCATCACTACTTATACAGCAAATGTCGGACTCTCGTTGGTTATAATGTTGGCTGCCTACTATAAGATTTTTGGTGTAGCAAGATTACACTCAAGACGAATTGGACACGCAGTTGTAAGTGCTGTACATTTTGCCCCTGGAATTCGCGGGACGATGTCTACGGAATCAAGCCGACAGAGGGAATTTAAAGCAGCAAGAAAAATCCTGTTTGTAATTGGTGCGTTTATTTGTTGTGTTGCACCATACACTGTGGCTCGCTTACTCGAAGTTTCCCAAGGAAGACAACCTCTCTCACATAAAGTTACAATCACGCTACGTTGGATAGCATTCCTCAAGAGTTCCATAGATCCGTTTATATATGGCTTATTGCAAAGACGCTTCAGGCGTGCGTTGCTGGAGCTGTTTCTTGGAACTCAGCGCGCTCGATTAGCGCGGAATTCTTACCCGTGTGGGGTTCCGATTCGAGTTCGTGCGAAGCGTCAGTCTTCTCAAAGCGAAACTGGAACAGTAATGACCGCAATGACTAAAAGAAACTCTGTGGAAATTACTTAAATCGAGAGTCGATAACATTGCTTAAAAGATACCAAAAACATGCATTCTCGTTAGCTCTCAACTAGTTCTGCTATTGATTGAAGCAAAACGACTTAGAAGGATTGAATAGATTAAATCATTTTAGGGAAGATAAGCAAATATTTTTGATAGTGTTTAGAAGTTGCTGTTGAAAATTCACTTCAACGGAGCTTCAGGAAAATAAAGCGTTTTCTTATGTAAAAATTCGGATTCTTGCCATCCGCTTTTCTTGTTGTTGTATTCGCTAGCGACACGCGCGATACATCAAATGTGAAGGCTATCAGTTTCAACATTGCTTCCGAAGCGAATAGAATATCCCAGTTTTAGACATATGAAAAGGAGAAAGCAAAGGAGAAAGCTGAGATTTATATTGGAATATCAAAGGAAATTCTCAATATTTTTGCAGAGGAGGAATAATTTCGAATTTGTTTGTTATTAGGAATGATAATTTTTCTAACGACTTTACTCACTCGATCAGTCGACTTATCATTTTTTTCATCATTTCTTTTGGATAACATCTTGTAGGCGGCGCGAAAACACGCGAACAGAAATCAGTTTTTTACATCTACAAAAAGAAAATAGAACACTTTTGTGTAAACGCTTGATTCGGACAACTTTTGAAGTGGAATTTGTCGATAAAAGTCCACATTCAATTCTAATTTCGAAAAGAAATTAGCCTTGACAGTTTTGCTTTCTGCACATTTACTTTCTGAGCCGGCAGAGAATTATCGATTTTCAATTACCGAATTTAATGCAAGGGATTTGGGATTTTCCCCTGAGGCAGCCAATGTAATGTTTCAGTTAAAAACCAAACATTGATGAAAAAAATGTAACTTTGCTTTTGAAATCTTGGGGAAATAGATACATCATATTTGCATTCAAGTCCTCACTGCATGGCGAAAGAAACAGCACGCATTCGAGATGATAAACAGTCACTTTTGAAATGATTATTATTCAAATCTAGGAATTATCTCCTTCTAGCGTTAATGAGTTTTTACGTCTCGTAAAAAAGAACTTGTTTTGTGTGAATGATTTTTGATAAAACCTTTTTGGAACTATTTCCTGTCAAAGTTCCGCTCTCAAACAGCTTTCTTGTCAAAGCAGCTGCACAATTAGGATTTTTTTCGATATTCAACATCTTCGTCTTTTATTTGATTGTCGATAATATTACTCTCAAATTCTGAAGTTACTTTCCCTTGTTTAAGAAACATCTTGAAAAAAACACATTTGTGAAATTTCTTTTTCAATTTTCTCGATAAAAACGAGCGTTGTCGAGGTAAACTCTTCTTGTTCTTCGTCTTTATGGGACAATCACCATTTATTGCTCCATTGAAAGCTCAAAAACCCTTAGAATCTCTAAAGACATGTCATAGTGGCAATAATCTGATAATCTAGATAATCTTAACGAGGAATTGTCTCGTATTTTAACCGTTTGGAAAAGGCTGAAGTGTTTATTGTGAAGTTTGGCCTTTGAGAATACCTGGCTTCGTTTTCAGAAGACAGTTTTTTAATAAAAGTTTGTTTACAACAGGACGTCAAATTGTGTCAATACGAGACTGTCTTGCTTTATTAGTTACGAGATTCGGTGTCAGTGTTGGTTGTATAATACAAAATTAGCTGTTTGAATGGACAAAAACACGGAATTTCACCTGCTTTTGAAGTACTTTTTTGACAAGTGTTTTTCTTTTCCAGATTCCAATTTATTTTTGTCTTTGCAGTTATTAAATCTTTTTGCAGATTATAATACGTTATTGATCAATTCAGGAAATTTAAATATTTAAATATTTCTTTTCGTTCTTTATATTCCTTTCCTTTCGCTATCCTACGCTATTCTTTCCTTTCCTTTCGCTATCCTATGCTATTCTTTCCTTTCCTTTCGCTATCCTATGCTATTCTTTCCTTTCCTTTCGCTATCCTATGCTATTCTTTCCTTTCCTTTCGCTATCCTATGCTATTCTTTCCTTTCCTTTCGCTATCCTATGCTATTCTTTCCTTTCCTTTCCTTTCCTTTCCTTTCCTTTCCTTCATTTCCTTTCCTTTCCTTTCCTTTCCTTTCCTATTCCTTTCCTTTTCTTTCCTTTCCCTTTTCCTATTCCTTTCCTTTCCTTTCCTTTCCTTTCCTTTCCTTTCCTTTCCTTTCCCTTTCCTTTCCTTTCCCTTTCCTTTTTCCTTTCCTTTCCTTCCTTTCCTTTCCTTTCCTTCCTTTCCTTTCCTTTCCTTTTTTTTCCTATCCTTTTTTATCCTTTCCTTTCATATCCTTTCTTATACCATTTCCTATCCTTTCCTTTCCATTCCCTTCTTTCTTCTTTTCCTCTCCTTTCCTTCCCTTTTGATTGTTCTTGTTTTCTTTCTTTTTCTTTTCTTTCATTTCAATGTTCGATTTCGAAAAACCCATATATGGTCATTCCGTACGGAGTAGAAAGGCACAATTCAAAGGTCGTATAAAAGAGGGTTTTAAGTAAAGGAAAACAGTTGGCTATACGCCTCGTTTTTCATACTCAATAAAAACACTACTGCATAATCTTTTCTGACGGAATAACTATATTACTAACGTCGAAAACTCGTTAAGGGCCGGATACACCATTCAACTAATCTTGCAACTTCGCATGCAACAAGATTAGTGTTTTTGAGGCGTCACACGATGGAAAATTTCTAGTAACGTTGAGCGTAGTGCCTTGAGATTGTAGCCAAGCTCTTGCATGTTTACAAAGGTAAAATTTAATGACAACATCAAACAAACTCGATCCAGCAGCTATCACAATTCTCCGTTACCCGATGCAATTCGTTACGGGCGATGTTGCAGTGGAATTAACCCATATTGCAAAGTAGCACTCGATTCTAATTTCTGCAATTGCTGCGTGCAGCCCTTATTGCAGTGGTAGACATGCAGACGATTTAATTCTGCTGTTGCAAAAGTCCCAGACATACGATGTAACTTTGTACTCAAAACTCTGCACTGAAGACAACGAGGGGGAGGGGAGGGGTTTACGCTTGCAATTTGGCACAAAACTGACTCGAGAGAGGAGCTTAAGTTATGTGTATAAAGGTTAATGTAATTTCAAGATGAAAACTGAAACGCAAAGCCTCAACATTTATCATAATTTGCTACACGATGCAATTTGTTGCGAAGGGTATTGCAGAAGTTGGAACTCCATCAGTGGCGTAGTCAGAAATTTTTCAAAGGCGCGCAAAATTCTCAATAAATACCTCTCACAGTTATTCGACAGCTCGTGATATGTCAGTCACTATACTATTTACAACTTTCTGCTCTATTCTGTTCTAGAGCTGTTTTTGTTCTGTTCTCAGTATTTTGTTCTTTTCTTCTATTAGTGTACTGCTCTGTTCTATTCTGCTCTTTATTCTTTCATATTTCTATCATCTGAAGTAAGCACGTGCGATTGTTAAGATTCATTATCATGGCTGTATTTCCCTGCTCGCGTTCTTTTAATAAATCCTTCGGAAAAAGTTAAGTGACGTGATCTGGCGTTTCTTGAGCGGGCCGTACAATTAAACCCGTACCCGGGCCCTGCTCGTTTCCGCGCGCTATATTTCTATTTGGTATTTCAGAATTTTTTTAGCACTTTTTTATAATAAAATGCTTATTAACTGAGTTGGCCGGGCCGGACGGGAAAATATTTTGCTCTTGGTCATTTGTTAAGACCTCCCGCACACTCAGTCGATCAATAAGTACATAATATTTTGTATACAAGCCCTTTTAGGCTCAAAGGACAAAATATCAAATGTAACCAAAATTGGGTGTATTAATCTCAGAGAGATTGTGTCCGGTATTTTAGGAGAGGTGACATTTTGATCAGTAGAAAAATTGTTTTCGTAAATATCCCCGGAAAATGTTACTTGTAACATGGTGTAAGTTTTGACTAAATGTAGCACTTATATAGTTTTGGACGTATCATTATCAGTTTTCTTCAATGTAGAACAATTATGTTGAGATATTTTGATTTTAAAATACAAAGAAATGTATGGAGCTGAATGTTTGGGCTGAGAAGATGACGTTACTGACACCTCTAAAGATTCATAAGAATACAGTACTTCCCGCGTAATATCGAGAAAAGATTTTAACTAGTGATTATTGCACCTTCGAAGAATCATTCAATGAAGTTTCAGCTAAATTAAATTTTGAACGATTTTGATGATAGTCCTGCTTTAAGGCACTGTTACACTGTGCAATTTTCCCAGCAACTTGTCTCGCAACGACGTTGCAAAACAAGTTGCACAGAAAATTATGGCGCTGTTACACTGTGCAATTTTCCCCAGCAACTGGCCAAAAATATTGCAAGTTGCTGGGGAAAACTGCACAGTGTAACAGCGCCATAATTTTCTCTGCAACTTGTTTTGCAACGCCGTTGCGAGACAAGTTGCTGGGAAAATTGCACAGTGTAACAGCGCCTTTAATCCTTCTCACCCGTCTCTCTCATGCTTTCATCGGTATAGAATATAGCCAAAAAGACAACCTGACTTAGTACTTTACTTCAAAAAGCCTATATTTCACTTTTCCCAAATTACTCCCATTAAAAAGAAAAATCCATTTTCATGCCGTCTTCTCGACATGTGTGAGCAGATATTTGAGTTTGATAAAGCAATTATCTGCGATTGTTTTAAAACTAATGTGGCAGCTATAATCCCACTCGTTTTTGTTATTGATATAATTATTTGTGAAAGCAAAGACCTGACGCTGTTATTTCTTTTGATTAGACACTTCTTCAGTATTGAACTTCTTAAACATCACGATAACATTGGAGTCAGATTAGATGGATGTATACACAATGGGGTTCCAAAATATTTTCTTTTATTCTTTTGATTTTTTATTTTAGAGGAGATTTTTCAATATCGAGTAATAATGGCTAAAAATGCCAAAAACTAGCCTTTCTTGTGAGTTCTAATTCAAATTTTTTTTTTGGATTAACACTCAAAATTTTTATTTTTACCAGTTAGAAAATGTCTGTTTGAAACTGTCTTTGGAGTTGTACAGAGCTGTTATCCTGCTTTTTGTTATTTAGATTTTAATAGCAACTTTCAAGCTGAATGTAAACAACCTTTATGGCAAATGAGCGACTAGAGGCCTAAAATTCATTTTGCATTCAAATTTTTCACTTTGGATGTTAAAACACTTAAATTTGACTTTCATCAACCTAAACCGGCCAACTACAAACAACCTTAACTTTCTGAAAGAAATAACTTTAGCTTTGTAAACACTTATTCTTTTTGTTGCTTAATGCTTGAATATGAAAAAAACTCCTCTTGATAGCTTACAGGTGAATTTCTAAACGCTTCTATCCAAAGGAGGAAAGGGTCATCCTTTTTCCACGTCCACTGATTGAAATTAAAGTTTAATAAAACGTCTACGGGGTTTTATAGTTGTCAACCCAAACACTCAATAGCTTTAATTTTAAGCCCACGAAAAAGGTTGGCAATACTGCTACCTTGAACTATAAAGTGGTTGCAGTCATTTGCGAAAAACTTTGTCCATGAATATATAGACCACTTAAAACTAATCCCTTTCAATTTGGAAGACAAAACAATAGCTTTTCTCTCTTCTGAGCCGATTGCGAACGTTTCTAATGTAAAACATTTTTTATTGTTTTGTCTTCCAGATTGACCGGTAAGTAATCTGCTATATTGAAAGAATAGTTGCGTGACTGTTGAGTGCTTTATAACGAAGTAACTGCGATATTTTATTACCAATGATTTAGTAGTAGAAATTGCAATGTTTTCGTGTATTGATCACGTGATGTAGCTCTAAGTACCATCGACAACCGTTTTGAGAATGGCTTTGTTTACTTTAAATCCTCTTAGAGCGATTTCCAGTGGAGTCTCTAGTCGTCACAAGTAATATTGCCACAAATCTTACGACTGACATGTCACGTATTTCGTTCTTGATAAAATCTGTCAAAGACGAGTTGCGCAAGAAATTACCCATAAAACGTTCAACCATGTTTTGTTTAAAACCTTTAAAACCTATACGTAGATAAATTTGATAATGCATCTTTTTAGATACGGTTAGGCCGTCCGTCCAGACTAAAACGACGTTTTTCTTTTGTCTAAAAAATGTTGTTTCAGTGTCGACAGCTAAAACGGAGAAAAAGGATGCATTTCCAGTGTATATAATCGCGCACAACTTTTGGTGATATCAGGCGAGTTTGGTTGAGCCATGGTTCAGTCGTATTTCGGTGAGACGAAGTCAAGCCAAAATACCCATGGTGAGACCAAACGAGAACTGATATCTGCCGAATCGAGCCAAAAGTTGCCCGATTATTTATTTATCATCCCACTTTTTCGCCGAAGAAGAGTTTTTGGATGAGAATGATTGCGTAAAAACCCAAACTAATTAGCATATTACCGGCGCACGTCCGTAAAGTGTAATGAATATGGAGCTAGTTTCAGCAAAAGACCATAATACTAAGAGAGCGAAACTGGTATTGATATCTGCGCGTAGTAACAGGAAGTTGACACCAAGCACATCACGCATGCGCAGACATAAATCTGCGAGTTGCGCTCTCTTAGTATTTTGGTCTCTTGGTTTCTGTGAATACACAAAATTGTTACAGTAAAATAAGTTTATTTTCATCCAATATAGAAATGGCATTTGAAACATTTTAACAATTTTTTACCATTTTATAATTTATATTTAACTTCAACATTAGCGAAAACGATGAACAATTTCTGAATGATAACCCAAACTACAAAAATTCGTACAAAATGATTTTAAAAAATATGTAATTTTTGGAAATATTTTAAATTATTATTGCTTTTATCCCAATTTCTTTATACTATAACTAGTTATAGTCCTTATGCTTATGACTGATTGAGAATTTTAAACGAGAAAATGCTTTTAATTTGGGCAATGGCTGAGGAATTTTCCTTGGGCTCGACTGCTGACATCTTCCAAGGTAAGAAAATAATATTTCAAGAAAGAATTATATTTCTCTTGTGAAAATTGTGCGTAATTCGATGATTTAAAAATTGTAGAGAATGGTCTTTGAAAACAGACTAATTTGCGACACATTCACTGTCGTTTTTGAAGCATTAGATGTTACAAAATACTCTTAAATCTAAAACTGTGATAGGTTGAACGCAGTGTTTAGTTTTATCAAAATTTTCTTTCTCTCTCTTTCTTTCTTTCTTTCTTTCTTTCTTTCTTTCTTTCTTTCTTTCTTTCTTTCTTTCTTTCTTTCTTTCTTTCTTTCTTTCTTTCTTTCTTTCTTTCTTTCTTTCAATTTCTTTCTTTCTTTCTTTCTTTCAAGATTTCTTTCTTTCTTTCTTTCTTTCTCGTCGTGATAATTCCGTATAAAGATATATTTGTTACTCATGACCTTATGAGCGAGTAATCGTTAGATACTTTATAGACCACAAAATTTCACATTCTCAGAATATTATCTTACCGAAGTGAGTACCGAAAGCTTGTTTATACTATCAACACTTCTCTCAGTTTTGCTGAACACAAACACAACAAGTTTCGTATGTCATGAAATACAAACATTTTGGAATGGATCCCTAAAAGATGATCAAATATTGATATTGGTGTGCCAATGGCTGGAAAAACAATTTTTGTATCTCCATAGCCTGCGTTGCTGGCGGTCTGCGGTTTTTGGGGCGGAGGAAGAGATGAAAGTCTTTAATTTCTTCCTCCGCCTCAAAAACCGCAGACCGCCTTCCATTTCTTCCTCCGCCCCAAAAAACGCAGACCGCCAGCAACGAAGGCTAGTATCTCCAAAATATCTCGCGAATTTGTAATCGAATAGTGTAATTGTAAAAATGGCCTACGTAAACTCTCGTTTTCGGCCTCGGTCACACGTAGTGAAGGCAGACATGAAATATAAGACTTTGTATGGATAATAAAACACTGAACGATACATCTATTTTAATACTGATGTCGGTATCAAGCTACACGACTCTACCGAAAGGGAGTATGGGAAGAAATTGCTAAAGTTATAAAACCACAAAATCCCACACGATTACTCAAATTCAGCTTGCCCTGACCATATACACTGCAGAACTTCACTTACTGATGCTGAAGTCAATACCAAAGCGGAAAAGAAAGTGAAGTTTTGCTACTACCCATACTCCTTTTCGGTCTAGTCGCGTGGGCTTCAAGACTCTCGTACGACAGCCTTTTTTGAAATAGGTGTTTCAAAATGTACTTAGTAATATATAAATACTAGATATCCGACCTTTTGAATTTTCTAGTCTAATTTAATGTGACGTCATGTAGCCCATTGGAGCTAAGACTTTTCCCCAGTCCCTCTCTCTCAAATATACTAACCAGGAACACCGCGGTAGAATGTACCACGCATGGAAGCCTCCCCAGTCCTCCTCAAAGTTGTCCTCAATTAAAACATTCGGCAGTCAGCAAATAAAACTTTGCCGGCGAAACTCGAGCCACAGAAGCCAAATTCAGTCCCAAAAAGTAAGGTTAAAGATTCTATTGCCTGCTGCCTTTTTCACCCAGTACTTTTCTGTTTTTTCCCTTGCTCAAAATTAAGCTCAAAAATATGATATGAGAAAATCTAAACAAAATAATCCTTAAAATATTGCTTGGGATTCCTGTGATCAAGACGCGGACGCGCGAAAGCCCGCGAAAACTCGCGCATGCGTAGTCATTTTGTCGCGGTGTCTTAACCAGGCAGACTACATTCTCGCCTGCCTCAAATCTCACGCCTTAAAATGGCTATAGGAAGAAGGAAGTGAAAACTTATATAGCACTCAGGTGATGTAATATATTCATAAAATCTATTGTATTCTGTTGTCGTTCTGTTTTATGTGTTATTCATTATATTTTTATGAATATATTACATCAACTGCGTACTACGTAGGTTCTTCTCGAAGTAACCATTGGGAGGGAAACTATGCTTCCTAGCCAAATCATCACCACCACCCCTCCCCTCCTCGAAAAACAGCTAGCGCCTTCATTTTTCTAACCAGCAAAGAGTAACCAAGGATTTTGGATGAGTCTGTAGTTTCTCCTATTCTGTGCCGCAGAGAATTATGCGTCTTTTCTTGGAAGTCGAAACGCGGGTTCGAGAATTCTATGACAACGGGTGTCGAGTCGTGAAATCCCTAAGTAAGCACTTGGTGTATGCAACACCAAGTGTATCAATAGATTAGAATACAAAACAACCCACCGACCCACCTCTAATTAACAAATCACGCCGTCGTAAAACACCCTTAGGGGAATTCCAAATTCTATAACGACGTGTAATCACTAAACTGTATGTTGCCATCGGCTGGGTACTGGTCCAAGCACGCTGAATGACCAGGGTATGGACACGTGGTGAAAGGTCCCGGATGATAGAAGGCCCAACCAGTGTCTTGTCCTAAATCCATCCAATGCTCAGCATGTCTCAGGTGGTTGGGACCATATCGATTTCGTGCAAAAAGACCAGGATTTCGCACAACATTTACCCATTGGCCTGAAAATTGCACCTACAGGAAACGATTTAGAGATTTAGAGATTTAAAGATGAAATACTATATTTTTTTACCGGTGGGATTAGTGGGATCATTGTTTGTCATTGTTATCATATTAGTATACTACGCGCGCTCTGATTGGTCGAGTGTGTGATTACAGTACACGCAAGGATGACGTCACAAAATCTTACGGGCGCTCTGATTGGTTGAAACATTTCGATAAATATGATATAAATAAACAAATAGATTCCTTTTTGCTGTACGGCTGTACTCTAATAGATGCAGTCACGTTATCTGTTTATCTATGAGAGTACAGACGCACTGAAAGGGAATTTATTTATTTATTAATCCATAATAATGACCGTGTAATTCTTCTATTTAAAATCATATCACTGACCTTTGTTGGGGACTGTCCGCTGGCCGCTAGCATCTCGGACTCCATCATATGCTGTCCATACATTTCTATAGTAAACCTTGAAGTACCAACTTTAAATTTACCTCCTGCTTGTCTCCCATCGACGCAACACCACAGGGACCCATCATCGTCCGATAGAGAATAACCCTAAACAAAAAATCCGAAATTATTTTTTCGACTTCACATAACTTCACATAACTTTTCAAAAATAGGACGATCTTGTAAATCCAACAAAATTGAACGGAGACAAAGTGATCCAGATTTCTATGTATTTTGCCGCATTTCGCCCAGTAATTCAAAATGGC
The DNA here is from genome assembly GCA_029948255.1 of Telmatactis stephensoni. Lineage (NCBI taxonomy): Eukaryota > Metazoa > Cnidaria > Anthozoa > Actiniaria > Isophelliidae > Telmatactis > Telmatactis stephensoni. The sequence goes on from JALIZF010001812.1 coordinate 709,055, forward strand.
GGACGAAAACGTGAAGTGGCTTATTGTACGTACGTGTTCAGCAAACTTTGGTTTCAATGCTTTAAACGCGCTGTAGTTAGCTGTAAGAAAGGTAATGTCCGCGTCTCTCTCCCACGGTAGGACTTTGTTGAATTTAACTGCACCTAGATACAATACAAATGTGTAAATGAATCTCTCGTGTTAATTCTGTAACGCCATCGCGAACTCTTGTTAGCATCTTTATTAGGCATTTCTGCCATCTTGGGTTTCCTGTGGCAAGGGTAGGTAGAGGGAGAGGGAGAATGAGGAGAGAAGGGTATAAAAATACAGAAAAGATGCAGTGCTGAACACCGTGGCAAAAAATGTACCGCGCATGTGCCGCTTATGAATCGCGTAAACCTCTGTTTCACAATGATAAAAAAAAATTCGGCACTGTAATGAAACAAAAATTGCTGGCGAAACTCCACCCACAGCAGCCAAACTGAGTTCCCCAAAAATCAGTCAAAAGATCTAGCTTGTACATTCTGTATTTTCTGCCGCCTGCCTTTTTCACCTAGTACTTTACTGTCTCCACCCGCACTGAAAATAAGGCTCAAAGACATAATATGGAAAAATCTAATGATTAAAAGGAAAAATTCTTAAAATATTGCTTGGGATTCCTGTGGTCAGGAAGAGGACGCGATCTAGCGCATGCGTAGTCGTTTCGACACGGTGTGGCAGTGGTGCTCAATCCCACTCTCCCTCTTTAATTTCACCATTTCGAGTCCACTTTTCTATCGTTCAGTCTTTCTCGAAGAAATGCAGCCTTATTTTACGTCAGTAGATTGTAATATCATTTGACTATAAATAAACTTGAGATCGATGGTACCCCTCTTACTATCAGAAGAATATTGCGACACTATATATTTTGTTATAATTGCGCGCAATATTGTATTCAAACAGCTTTACTGATATTGCAGATTTCGTGTAAATTATGAACACAAGCTCCGTACTATGTCGTGTCTCCATAGAGAGCAGTCCAGTTCGCATGACAGTGAAGGCGGCCCGGTCACGGCAAGGTCACACTCACTGCAGGAATTTCCGATATTTTTATAGACATCACGACACTCGTCTCGCCACGGCGCGATCCGTTTCAAACTTATAAGAAAGTTTCCTCAATAAAGATTATTATCCAATCAAAATGTTGGAACAGGGCATGAGTATTTCATCACAACGCGTAATCTTATTTCATAGTTTACCTAGTAATGTTCCTTCTTGTAATTCACAAAACATGCCAGCTTGTTCACACTCTCTCATAATGAACTTGATAGCATCAGCAAGGTTTTCCAGCTCACATGGAGGGTTGCCTAAGCCTTTGGTCAGACTACAGGTAGAGGAGCCTGCATTGTGCTGGTACCCGCGTCTACACCCGTACCAGCGAACTTTACCACTAGCCTCTATCCATTTCTTTATCTCCCATTTGTTAGCTAGTTGAACATAAGAAGCGTCCTCGACAGGACTAGTGTGAATGTTGAACATGACGTCAGGACACGTAACCGCTAAGCTCGCTGGAGCGGTGTTCTTGAGTCGCAAGAACAAGTCATGGAACATACCGTATTCTAGTCTGAAAAATAGAGATACATACGTATTAAATGACTAATAGAGCACTTTTCGTACGACTGACAACAGCACAATGGCAGCACGGCACGGTACGTTCATGACAGGGTTTGGGTAACCTGTGTTATGCAACGGCAAGAGACTATAAGAGGCAGTTTCAAAAGAATACACTAAATTACTCTAAGAAAAATCCACCCTAATGTCAAGATTCTGAATGAAAGGAACAATGTCATTCTAAGACCTGTTCTTGACGCGTGTAGACTTGCTCCAAGTCTCTCTCACTTTTACTCTCGAGCGATGACGAAATTCCCGAACGACCGTTATTCTCCCCTTCGGCTTCGGCAGCTCTTCGGAATAACGGTCGTTCGGGAACTTCGTCATCGCTCGAGAGTAAAAAGCGAGAGAGACTTGGAGCAAGTATATGACTGCGTGTGGTCCTACTAGTTTACAGGTAGGGCATCTGTAAACGTACGCACTTAATTTAAAGCAGGAAGAACAAGCACTATGATTCTATAAGTCATAGTTTTCGCTCTATTTTACTGACAGGTTCGCTCAACTAGCGCGATGTGTGAACGACCACCACAGGAAGCCCAAATGAGGAGCGAACACCTCCGACTTATGGAATAAGTCTATTTGAGAGAAACCTGGCTGGAAAGTTTATCAGTGGTTATTGGGTTAGTAAGTGGGCTGATGTTATCGGGTCTTTCGTTTCTTGAAACCGGTTCGGAACCGGTAACTAAACCACTATCATCTCGAGTGTTTCTCAAAGTTTGTGCTCTCATGTTAGACTTCGAGTAGGACCACTTTTCCTTCAAAGTCCACTACTGAATCTGGAAGAAAAGTGGGACAATTCGAAGTCTAGAGCTTTTTGTGTCAGTTTAGAGTGCTCTAAGTCTCTCAGGCTGCAGCCGCGTAGCGTTGCGTGTAAGACATGGGTGTTCTTGGGCTCTCGTAAACATATCTACTTACTTTTTGTCGACACCAATTCTCTTTAAATCCTCAGTTTTCGCCAGCCATGGCCCCTCAAGGTAATCACATTCCAGACAGTCGCCAAACGAGCGGTAGTAACCCCCCCGGAATGACATAGTCCAATTTCGTAACCTTGTTTGTAAGCAGCCAATATCCCAGTGACCGTATTGATCACGGTATCCACCGCCAGCTATAATAATTTCTTCATTATTGCTAAGCATTCGAATAAGTCGAACGAAGTCAATATCATCATTAAAATGCGTAATATCAGTAGGCAACAAATACAAATGGCGTTGTGACGTCATTGAGTAAATTTGTCCATATTTCACCTTGATTAGGTTTCTGGAAAACGCGTAGAGTCAATGAAATATTTAAGTTTTTGGAAATAGCTTTATTCTTGATACTTGAACGGTCTGTACCGGATGCGATGGTGACCTTCACTCCTGGGTACATTTTGGCTATATTGGCTTAAAATTGTTAGTAAATCTTCGGCAGGAATAGGAAGGTCTTTGTGAATATGTAGTAATATGGTAATCAATTTTGGCATAGGAATAAAATTAGTACAATTCACAGCTGTAAAACCCTTGCGAAACCAAGGATATCCTACCGATAAATCTTTTCCTATATATTTTTCTGGACAGACAACATTTTTCAATTGTATGGCGTTATTTCTCGAAGGTCTTCGAGGAGTGTTGTTGTTGATAACTGGAGAATGCTTGATAGAATGCAAGATACTATTTATTGATGCAACATGTTTGCCTAATCGATGGTATACTGCAGCTACAGTAACCACATCTTTTTGGGTGTCGATAAGATCCACTGCTAACTGCTTTAGATCCTTGGCTAATCGTTTGTACTCCTTTAATTGCGTCTGAATTAATTCCAGTTGACTTTTGCTTGTTGGTGGTAGCGTAGGACAATTGGTGGCTGTGTTGTCTATTGTTCCTTGTTTTGGTTTTGAAGTTGGTCCATCTGTAGATGGTAATTTTTGAGCTCCAGGGCTGCTAGTTGAAGCATCATTACCCTGTCGGATTGTATCCTCAAATTGTTGTTTTCCGGCATCAATTTGTGTCTCAAAAAAACCATCCGAGCCAACATCTTTTGATTTGACATGAAGTGACCTGCACTTATACGAACAATCTTGTTGCGTTGAAGGAATAATTCCCATAAAAGCCACAAGTTGGATAAATGCTAATAACACCAGGAATAAGGCGGCACGAGGAACTAGCCATCTGAATGGAGGAAATCGAGCCATAGGCTACTTATTCTTGCACCCAATCGACATCTGTCTGAACAAAGTATAAAATATTCGTAAGAGTCTTGTTCAGCGACTTGTTAAATCCCTACTTAATGAATTTGAAAGCATTTAGTTGCTTTGTCCTCCACTTTTACAACTTCAAATACAGGCTGCGGTAGAAATTAATGATACTCAATAACATATCGAATTTGTTTGCTTTGGGCATTTCAAGTTTCAACACGGTATTAAAGGTCCCATGGTTCATAACGCGTTTAGTTGCCATGACTTCAAATTAATGAATTCCTTGGAGACAAAGGCCAAAAGAGCCCTTGATCCCTTCAGGACGCGTACGATTTCCATAAATTCAACACTTTTTGAAACAAAAAGTCAGATGAGTATTTAGTGTTTTACAGTATAAACTAAACGCGATTTTGAGACGGCATCAGGCGGCTGGTTGGGAGAAAATATATTCGTCCCGGCAGAGTCGCTGCGAAATCAATACCTGAATCTAAAAATTGCATTTAGCTTTGTTTTGTGAAAAAGAAAATAAAAGCTATTCTGAGGTTACCCACACTATGTACAAGTTATAATTTACCTAACTACTGAATTATTCATTGTAAATTATCATCTATTACATGTCAAAAACTAAACAGTTTTAGTTATTATTTATTGTTGTTGTTGCTGCTGCTCTTGCTGTTGTGTCACTTTTCGAAAGTGAGATTCTATTAATATTTCGATATTTATATTTAGAAGCAAGACTAAAAAAGTCATCGTTTAGTTTCTTCATCGATGGCAAGTTTTTCCTCACAAGTTTTCCTGGACCGGAGGAGTCTAATTACAATTTTCCGATCAGACTTACTGATGCTCGTCACATAAGATGAACATGAATTTTAGTATTTCATAAAGTAGTTTGAAATAAGGTTTTCGACAAAATTATGATGGCTGTCTTGGAATCCTTTATTTGGCAAAGCATCATTTCGCTTAGCAGCTGTTTTTTCGCACACGGGAAAACTGACTGAAGACACGTACGTACACGGCACGACATGAGTTGAACATTTTATTTTGTCCTACGTTTGTTGGAGCTTATTGTTTTCTTTTTGAAAAACTTAGTTATTTTATTTGGATGACAATCAGCTGTTGAGATGAATGACAGTTTCGCGATCATTTCTACATTTAAAACTAGGCCGGCAACTCGTTTTTTAGTTAACTGGATTCTTTAAAGAACAGGTCATGTAGTTCATATGTTAATTTTCTTTACTTTGTTGAATATTTGAATACTGTTTAGAAGGCTTTTTCAAATTTTTTGAAGACACTCTTGTGAAGAACATATTGCCGACAAGTCAGTGATCGTCAAGCTGTCCCGCGCCGTCAGGTCAGTTGAGTCTGAAAAGGCTAGAAATAGATTGCCAACACTACCGCCAGTAGCAAAATGTAAACTAATCTCCGCATTAAACCCTGTGTTTCTGAACAGAAAAGTTATGCTCTTTCTTCTTATCCGTAAAACTTGTCATGACTTGATTTTAGCGTGCTCCCCCCACACTCGCGTTTAGAGCAAAGCTACCATGAATGAATATTTTTGCTTGGCGGATCGGTTTCGTTATCGTGGACCGATTCACTAACCTCTCTTTCTTTCTTTCTTTCTTTCTCCATCAAATTTACAAAGCCCACCTGATGAGTATATGTGATATTAATTCCAGATTATAAACACTTGTTTCGGAAAAGTACAATGAGTTTTCATTTCGAATATATAAGCTAAACTTATGTAAGCTTACACCGTGTAAATAAGCTTCTACTCAGCTTGACGGTTCTGACTCTTTTTCAGTATGGCCTATAGTTTAACTTGACAACTTTGCTATTTTACATATTTGCTCATTTGCTAGTCATACTTCAACTAGACATAACTTTAGTAAACATAAATAATTAAATTTACTTAATTGTTTGAAAATATTTGAATTTGTATTTTTAAAGCTTATAACTTAAGCTTACTTACGTGTTGTGGATGTAGGATTCATGAATTTTCTGAGTACTTCTTAAAATGTAAGGAGTGAACTTTTCAAACGGATGGTTCGTGGTTGGAATTTAACTTCCTATAACTGATCCAGAACACTACGATAAGCTATGGGAAACACTGAAATAAAATCTCTGTCTTTTGGCGTTGTTTACACCGAGTCATCTTGTTAAACCGCTCAGCTCATTCAGCATACAGCTGTGTAGTAGCTTGGCTTCCTGTGGTGTTAGAGGCTACAGGTCTATAAATATCGATGTTAATTGGATAAAATTCGTATTTCGTATTTGCATTTCAAGAAACGAGATCGGTCTAAAAAATAAATCATTATCATCGAAAAATCTTGAAAACACGAAGGGATGATTAAATGTGTAAATATCCGGCTTATTGTCTAATATCAAGCTTGGGCTCCCTGTGCTAACAGCCACAGGTGTCTATAACTCCATAAAAGCATCATGTAGACAGACCAATGTGCTTTCCTTGGCTTGTTGTCATTGTCAAGAAAAACTTTACTTCCTCGTGTAGACAACACACAAGTTTTTATTGACAAGTTTCTTTGTGCCCGAAGGCAGAATGCAAGGCCGACTTTCGTTGGTTTTATGTTTCCATAGCAACTGCACCCAAAGGAAAAGAAAGTGTCCCTTTCCGTATACATTATATTTTTACAATCATTTCCCCCTTAAGCCTTGACCTTCTCATTATTATTCGAGTTAAACTCCGCGACAATACATAACTAAAAATTAAAATATATATATATCATCCTGACATCCTCTGACTTCTTAGAAGAATCTAGCAAAAGAAGGTAGAGAGAGAACAGAAAGCTATTGTATACTTAATTTGGGGAATACTTTTAATCAGTAAAAAGGCAATAATAATTTCAGTATTTTTTTACATGTTTGACTCAGAGCGTGTGCTTTTACTTTCAGCTTGCTCAGTCTGGTTTTAATAGCCTTCTTTCATTTTCATGTTCAATTCTCCGTTTTTTTAGCCTATCATTTGATTCGCCATTTGATTCCGTCGAAGGACGCTGGCACTACTCGCTATTTCGTCTCAGTGTCGTCTGCATGGAAACCGGGACAAAAAGTCATTTACATGCATGAGTGTCTAGCCTGGACGGACACGGGTGAAAAACGCATTGCGCAAACTCGGAAGTTTTAAATAAAATCATTGGAGGTTTAGTAAATCTTGAAAGTTAATCCGGCTGTCCGTGAAATATTAGTGCTTATTTTTTCCTAAAACATCGCTTTAGTTGTTCTTTTTCCCTGGTCAAACAATACACGAGAAATTCGCATAATACACGACAGTTGAATGGACGGGTGCTTTTATTTGTATAAACACGAACGCGTCTACGAATTCCCGCCGAAATTTCGAGCATGCGCAATGCGTTTTTCATCCGTGTCACCGGGACGACATGGAAGTTGTCCGGGCTGAAACTCGTCCCGTGAATCAGCCCGCGGGACGAAATCGTCCGTGTAAACACACCCTTACAGGCCCTGTTTACATGTAAGTAGACGAGTTGTCTATAAAACGCTCGTGTTCCAGCTTGTTTTCGCGGTTTGATACAGGGTGGTCGCTACGGGCGGTTTTACTGTACCTATGGTTACATTATTTCACCTTCATTTAAGTATATGCATAGACAGAGCATACCGACTGGTTTCCGCTTAGATTTAATTTTGCAGAGTAGCTATACTTCGAATTTCAGTGTACCGCCCGCAAAATGTATTATGTCTAAAGGGGATTTCGGTTAATCTCAATCAGATAAAGATAAGTTAGGATGCCAAATCCAGGCGTTGTCGATCGCTAGCCATGAATTCGAGGACTCAGATATGCATTCACAGTATTCAGACAAATTTACTGGCCCAAATTTATTCAACAAATTCAGCAAAGCTTAGGGGCTGTTATTGAGGCGAGTTGTCCCCGAGTCCCCGCTAGCCGGGATAATTCTTTTCTTTTCTTTTCCTGGGGAACACAAAACAAAAGAGTTATCCCGGCTATTAGGGACAGCTCGCCTTCATATTAACAGCTCCTTAATTGTGTTGCTTTGCGCTGAAAAACACCTTGTTAGTATCTTGAAACATTAAAACACTAAACGTTTCAACTCGGTAAACTTCGTGTGATATTTAGGATCGTTTCTTAATCGATTCTTTTAGTGGCGATTTTTCCAACACCTTTGGCTTAAACAAAACTGCAAACTATCAACTCTTTCGAGCCAAGCTTTCGGTTCAGTTATAGTTGTTAAAATATATTTACTTGGCGGCTATATTTGATCATCAAGCTAAATTTGAACTAGGGCATTTTCTGCTACTTGCAATTGCCGCTCAGAAGTACTGTCAACGTAACAGTTTAAGAACTGTACGGACTAATACTAGGCAGAATTGCTTCGAGACAACATACATGATGTATTCCATTGACCATATCATTGAAAATCGATAAGTATTAGCATTTTACTCATCCCAGAAATGACAGTGACATTTTAGATCCTAAACGAAGTCCATCAGTTGAAATTGAGCAAGTGAAGTCTAGTTGAGTCTGCAAATAATAACTTATTTCAATCATATCTTACCTGAAAATCCTCAAGATTTTTGGATACATGCGAAGACTTTAGACATTCAATATACCCAAATTTTTCACTTTCAGTGTAATCAAACAAATGAAAGTAATAAAATACGTATGGCGAACCAGCTGAGTTTTGTCTTGGAGTTCAGGTTGTTGTGTTTGTGGCATTTTAAAGCCGCCTTTTTAATCTCGTTTAGAATTGTTAATTTACTAGATCAGTACCTGAATCTTCGCAAATCAAAATCCGTGTCAACTAATCTTTATAATCTCCCCGTTTGGATATTTGATAACTATGGAAGGCTACACCAATCAAGATTTCTCGCTTGGGCTTCCTGTGTATTAGACGTCCAATATTTTCGATGTCTTTTGAACAGAGATTTTGTGATTTCACGTATCTAAAATTAAATGCATGTGTGGTGAAAAAATTGGTTCGTTGGTGAAAAAATTTACTTCAGTCTAATTGGTGTGTTTTATCTTATTAACAAATCATCGAATCTGAGTTTCTGAATCTGATTCGCCAGTAATTGGAGTTGTTGTCGATCTGTTTTTTAAGCCATTAATTGGATCGACAGGTGATGTTGATTTATACAAAGAAATAAAAAAACATAAAATAATTAAAACAAAAGCGTAATAAAAACAAGCAGGAATCATTCTTTTTCCAACTGAATCAAAAACAAGCAACGAGAAATAATATATTTCGTAAATCTTATATTTCTTTCCTATTATAGGGGATATGCAGGAAATGTGTTGGAAATATGTAGGAAATTGAATTTTATTTTCCTATGATAGGACCTGGACAAATTAAAATGTAGGAAAATACATTTTCCTACATATTTCCTATCATAGGAAATTACACTTTCCTAGATATTTCCTACCTTTTCATTTTCCTATGATGGGAAACAAATATCTAGGAAATAATATGTAGGAAAATGTATTTTCCTACATTTTGTCCAGTTCCTATCATAGGAAAATGCAAGTTCCTAGATATTTCCTAGATATTTCCTAGATATTTCCTATCATAGGAAATGGGCAAAAATTTCCACTTACAAAAACACCCGGCCGCAGGCCGAGTAGCTTTTATCGTTTCGAGGTGTTTGGTACCTAGCCTCTGCACTCGCTCTTGTTTAAGAAATGGTTTCTCAATCGTTCACGATAAATCCTGATCAATAATTTACGTGTAAAGAATGAGCGGCCTGATTAGTATAAAATTTTAAAAATTCCATCAGGAACAACGAACTTGGCTCATAGCATAATGGTATAAAGTCAAAGGATTGGAAAGGTTGTGGTCAAGTTCGATTCTTGATAAAATTGCAAAAATCTTTCAGACGTTTGTTAAACTACTTGAAATTCAAATTTCTTTAGATTTTTAAGAGTCGATGTTTCTAAGAGTCACTATAAGTCCTAAAATTAGTATTTCAAGGTACTTCAAGGTATTTCAAGGTACTTGAAATACAAACTCAGGAGCATGCAAGCGCAATTAAGTGAGCAGAGATGTATGTATATGAATTAGTTCTTAATTATAACCCATGGGTTGAGATATCCTTGGAACAAATTTGCATCAGTGTTGTACCGGGTACCAAGTGTATGCACGTGACCCTAAAACAAGCATCTAATTGGTGGATCAAGTTATTTTGAGAAAAAACGGGTCAAAATTCGTCACCAGGCCCCTTTCACCATCGAAAAATGTGCAAGTCGCGTAGAATTACATGAAATTGTATACAAACCAACGATGTTCAATATAGTTAACAAGGTTCAATATATTTTATTTTATTTCATTTCGTTTTATTTTATCTTCTTCCATTCTATTTTATTTTATTTTATTTTATTTTATTTTATTTTATTTTATTTTATTTTATTTTATTTTATTTTATTTTATTATATTTTAATTTCCTTTCCTTTCTTTTCTTTTCTTTTCTTTTCTTTTCTTTTCTTTTCTTTTCTTTTCTTTTCTTTTCTTTTCAGTTTCTTTTCTTTTATTCTATTCTTTTCTTTTCTTTTATTATATTCTATTTTATTCCCTTTCATTTTAGTTTATTTTCTTTTACGGTCATCACTACTAGCCTTTTCAAGTAAAAAGATAAGTAATTATTACTTATTATCTTTGGGCTTCAAAATTCAAGCCTCCAGTGTTATCTCATCAGCTTATTAAATAGCTATAACGTTATCCTACCATCTCCAAAGCAAGTATCTTTCTACAAGACTGTGGCCAATTTACGACTGAACAATTAATAGAAATACCATCTAAGTGCTATAGGCGGAAGCGGGAGTCACAGAACAAAGCAAACTCATTCCGTATTGGCCAAATATTTTTTTAGTGTTTGCTTGGATACTCAAACCTTCGCTACACTGCAACAATAATTGAATGCGTTTTAAGAATTTCTCTAATTGTACTTAATAATGTATGTAGTATTTAAAATTTTATGTATAGTTGCCTCCCAATTAAGGTTTGGACTCGGCCTGGGTGGCGCGCAGAAATGAATAAGTCAAAAGAAAATGATATTGAGAAAAACTCTTGTGAGTTGTAGCTTTTGTCTACTCGTCAAACTTTGACATTTCGTGCTGATTATCGCCTTGAAGTATGCCTACTCATAATAAATGATTGATTTTCTTGAAGGATTGCACTTCTTGAAGCGCTCTTGAATGTAGTAAAAGTTTATTACCATTGGTGGCGCCAGCTCGAAATACGCCTCCAGAACTAGCCAGGAGGAAACTTCGCTTAAGTGTTGATCAGAGCTATTTAATTAAGATGCAAAGTCTTAATCAATTTTTACCGCTAGAAATCTAAACGTTAAGTTAAAAGGAGAGTTAAATTAAGTTAAAGAATATCTAAATCAATGAAACATTTCGAATAATACGGATATTTCAAAAACGACAAAAAAGCGATATTAAAAGATAGTTTGAGGACGTTTAGCAGTAAGATGTTACAACTAGTAACTTCTTGTAATTAACTACAAGTTCAGCAAAAAGAAAAGGCTCAATTTTCATCCCGTTAAAGTAACTTTTTGTATATGTTTTTTTTAACTTCAAGAGCTACTTGTACTTACTTTCAGCCCGCAAAAATTCATGAAAAGTCGCGTATATTTGTTGAATACATTTACCGCTGTGAACGATAAAATATTTAAGAAAGATGCAGCAAAAACATAAATGAAAAACCTACATTAGAATCACAGCATGCCTGCTTCCAATTGCCACTGGATAAATCATTTTTAAAAGGACATTTTAACAGGAACATCTTTGCCCAAAGCGCTTTAATAAAAAGCCTAGCTCCTAATGTTTCCCAGTCCATGCTTTTGTTTGATTTTTAAAGTAAAAGCCATTTGTAAATTAATTTCACCAATATCTTTAAACATAGTACTTCAAGTCGCTCACGCGCGCTTACTTGCTGCTCAGAAAATAAAATGTGTGTTCTTTTATTTTTCTTGGCAATTTTTCATTTGTCATTTGCTAGTATTTTGTCTAGAAATTAAATATCCTGATAATGGAAATTATGAATATAGGCCTGGTTACAATGATATTGCAGCGGAAGGTACAATTCAACATTTAGGAAAAATATTGTCAAAAAGGTGTTTATACTGAGCATCGACCAGAGAATTGTTAGAATTGTAAATCGTGAATTATTCCCTTCGTTCTTTGTAAAATATTGAATTTTGCCTCGAAATTGTCATAAAATTAAGTTGAAATCTTATTGTTTAAGTTGCGTCCTGCTAAAAAGGAAGAAACATAGATTAAATGTGAACTTACCGAATGGTTGAGTACTGAACTCAGCTTCTTCGTACTGTGCTCGTTATATGGAGCGTCCAGGAAAATTACGGAAAGGGCGCTTATATAGATGTGTTTTGGCAATTGTAACTGTATAGAAAACTAAAACGCCTCCTACACTGCAGCCGACTTTCGATTCCTTGTAGCGTACTACAACCGGAGCAGCAAACTGAATCACCAAAGTAAACTACATTAACGCGTTCCCTAAATGCAATACAATGAGCCTTCGTTGGTATTACGTTTGCTTTTAGCGTGTTTCTGTGCTAAGGTGATTGTGGTATTTTGGATAATAGGGAACTCATCAACCAGGTTGATAATTTGGAAAAAAAATTATTAACGCCTCTTCAGCGAATCAGAGCAAAGAGTCGACATTCAGGGACGTCATTGTTTTTAAAGGCGAAAAATAATACAAGTTGCTTCCGTGGTCTTTTACCGGGGAGTCACAATTTCTGGTTTAGATAAAATTGACCGCCAGGGGATTCTCGAAGAAATCAATTTTGCATAAGAATTCTGATGGATTGTCAAAAATTGTTTGATTTCGGCGACAGAATGTGTATCAACTGGTACGATCAGGTCACGCGTTGGTGTTGCTAATTCAGTGAGTTTATATCGAAGTTCAGTTGGTTTAGAAATTGGAACATGTTAGCACCTCTGAATTCTTTATTACGAACAAATGGTTATTTTAATTTATTATGAATCCTTGGTAGTTTTTAATTCTGTCAAAGATGTTGTCGATAATCTACTCACGTGAGCCGTCCGTAAATTAAAATTGCATTATTTGCTTTTAGTTTCAAATACTAATCCACACGTTTTTCTTCAGTATCGAAAACACGTCTTTGTAGCGTTATCCCCCATTAATTGGAGTGGAATAATTTTTGTTTGTTTTTTTTCTCGCAAAACGCGAGAATTACGCCTATGATTCGTAAATATTTACCAATAATTCCCAACAGTATTTTTATTTAATGCGCAAATAATCAAAACCTAGCATTTGATAGGTGTCTCAATGTTAGCTGAAAATTCTATTCGTCTTTTCAGTCACAAAATTAGCAAATTTCAGAAGCTTTATATCGTAAACACGGTTCGAAAGGTTCAAATTTCTCAATTTGGGCGGGCGAAAGTCACTTCATTATTTAGAGAAAATATTCTAGAGTGACTGCACTTAACCCGTGAAATTATACTAACAAAACAATGCAAAATACCACTATTTAACAATTGTAAAAAAAGGATTTTGTGCTATTTAGTAATATGTAGGTTTTGTACATTTTCACCGGTTAAGTGCGATCACTCCGATCGGTTCAAAAAGCTTCGTTTGCCTTTCCAAATATTTACAAATACATCAAAAACTGAGAAAAATCTCTCATGAAATTGGTTTTTAATTTGAAACTACTTTTTCATCGCTTTTTAGCCGTTGAGAATACCCAAAATTGAAAATAATTATTTCAAATTAAAACAAAAACAAAGGCTATGATTATCATGTTTAAGATTAAAATCGAAAACAACACCCTTGGTAACCACAATAACCACTTCGTAAAATGAAAAACTAATAAATTTGTTGGAAGCACATTTACGAAGATTGATTCAAATGAATCGATAAATACGAGCTGTCTTTGTCGTCATGGCAACGCGCAGATCATATCAAGATTTATCTTTTTGGGGTAATTGCTTTGATTTAAAGCCTTTGTTGCAGAATTGATACAAATGAAAAGGGCCACTTATTGCTCATGTTTATATATCATCATTCTAATCCTATTTCCTCGAGAAGCAAATTTTTAGCGTTGATAAGATGCGCTCTGTGAAATTATAATACTGATTTACAACGTTGGAGCTAACGAACAAGCTGTAACGCATGCACTCACGAAATCACATACCTTCACATTTACTTCACGGAATTCACGTTGAGCCAGACAAGAGAAAAACAGCCTGTTCCGAAACAATCATATCAAAAACAAAAACCCATATATTTCTCAAATCTTTGAGTAGGTATAATGCACATGTTTCCCTCCCCAGGCGACGTAATTACTGCTGAAAGACAAAACTGTCCCTGTTATAAAAAATAAACTCCACTAGGTTAAGACTTTATGTGGTTTGGATTTCTATTGTTTTCAGTCTTGTTATTGTCGTTATTTAGAAAACATGTGTATATATTGACAGCAAATTACTACTAAAATTGGCTTATAAGCGTGAACCTACCTAGACATTCATGCTGTTCGGTACGACCATGGAAATCCACTACTTTGCATTGAATTCAATGTTGTCTTATTATTCCATAGGCTTTTAGGAATTGCTTCAGGCAGGCTGGAAGTTTGAGGTTAGGGAAACATGGTCAAATGTTTAGGTAACAAGCTCTGAAAATATGAATGGCGTTCTTTCACTTTTGACGAATCGCCGGTCAATTCGATGCATATGTTTTGAAGATTTTTTATCGATCATGCCCAGAATTTGTTGTTGAGCCAGACAGCCAGACTGTGTTATCTTGAGTTCTTGACGCTTTATCAATAGCCTGATTTTCAGGTGAAAAATAAATGGTACAGTAACAAGACTTACAAAAGAAATTGTTTAGACGGAGTGAAATCAGACTCTACTTCCGCTAGATTTGTAATGAAATCGAAAACCGCTTCCCAGCTCGAAAGCTGTTTGAAACTGAATGATGAAAGGTTGTGAATAAAAACGTCTTCCAACCCAGGACCTTCTCAGCTTTCTAACCTTAAAATTGAAACAGATTTCTGTTCTATATTGATATCTCATTAATTTATTATCAAGTTCTTTCTTTTGCATCGCAAAAGTAACACCATTGAAACAAAGGCAAATGATTGTTTTATTGTAGTTAAACTATGGCCAGATAGAGCTTTAAATAGACTGTCATAGTATACAAGTTACTTTGTTCCATGTACGGCTGAGTGATTTTGAAGATATCTATCCACTTCTGCAACCCACTCATGTTTTATTCGTGAACGACATCAAAGAAAGTGATGAACTGAGTTGCGGCTTCTAAAAAAAGAAAATCTCCAAGAGCGTGCGAGTCAGTGGCGCTTTAGACAAATCCGACGAAAAAGCTTTTATGCATGGTCTGTTATAATAAGGTCTAGAACACCTATAGATTGTTGAGCTCAATATAGATTATATACATATATTTAAAGTCTTTCAGTTCAGTAGGCTCAAAGAACAATGCCAAATGTCCACAATTTACTCAACGCGCTGTCTCAGAGAAGAAATGCCTTGTATCAGTTTTTAAAGAGGCGGTATTTTGATCAGCAGAAACAACATCTTTTTCGTAAATATCATTTCCGAGGAGCTTTACTCACTGTAACTTGAGCTGAGTGCCAGTTGTGAAACGTTTTCAGCAATGATAGCAAAATATAGCGCTCAATGTTTTTGATATATCATATATTACCAGTTAATAAAAAAGTATTAAAGCAGCAGCTTTGCAGTTCTTCAGCTTTGCTAGTGCTTTATCGTAAAAAGGAAAACAACAAGAACTACAACAACAACAACAAAGCGAATACCCAAATAAATGGTACCTTAAATAACCCAACAATGAATGAAAGACTGCAGCCATGCTCTTCGTGGACAACTCTTGAATAGCTGGAAAAAGAAACAACAATTACGATTATTCAAACCACAATAGCTACTCCAATCCAATCTTCATTTGGATGACTCTTGTCCAGCCATAGATAAATTCAGCTTTGTGATCAGTTCGTTCATTTTTACATTAACTTCCACTAGAGCTAGCTAGCGCTAGTGCTATTACTAATTCAAAACAGTGGGCAAATCGTGGGAAGAACAATTCGTAGCGCACTAAGATTTCTTATTTATTATACAAGCTAGACTAAATAATGGTATCGCGATATTCTAATCGCTTTCTTAGATTTTATTTTTGAGACGACTCTATTTTGTGGTATTGACGGTTCAAAATGTTCGTAAAAAAATTAAAGTTTTTTAGACAAAATTATCATTAATTCAAATCTTCACTGAAAAGGAAAACATTTAGCTACCTTTCTAAACAATATTTATTGCGAAAGTAAGACAAAATAAGGAGTTTTTGAAGGAAAAAAAAAAAAGATCTAAAGAAAAACTTTTGAGCATACGCTCGATGGCGTGATGTTTATGTCAGAGCGCGCGCTTTTCTAAGGAGAAGTTTGTTTTATAATCAGCAAAAACAGATGAGTTTTTCTCGATTTTTTCTCAACAACAACAACAACAACAACAACAACAATAAAACAAAAACTTACGAATCGTGATAAAAAATTAAATTTGATTTTGAGACGGAAATACCACAAAATCTTGACGGATAGTTGGGTGAAAACATATTCCGTATTGGGCGGAGTCGCGCAAAATCGCAATTAGTTTATATAATCGTTACATCTCAAGGACAGACAGTGTCTGACTAAGTGATCTGAAGTGAAATCTGTGGTTTTCCACAAATTGTACCGGTATACCTGCGCAGGTTTACGCAAGACTCTGCGTTTTTGTTCAATTGATGCTGTGATAATTGAAACCCGTAGCACCCACCGGTTTGTCAGTTTCCATTGTTCGTTACTTCCGCTAGAATCACAAATTGTACCTGCGCGCGTTTACGCAAGACTCTGCGTTTTTGTTCAATTGATGCTGTGATAATTGAAACCCGCAGCACCCACCGGTTTCTCAGTTTCCATCGTTCGTTACTTCCGCTAGAATCAGACACAACGTACGTTGCGCAAGAACAACCGGTTGACGTTATAACGGAGCTAAATTACGTGATACTAATTTCAGTTGAAACGATTACGGTGTAGCCCTGAATTTTTCAGGTTTCTATTTTTTTGCGTTATTAATTACGATCCGCAAAAAAAGCAAGCTGTATGGATAAGAGGGTTATCCGAGTAAATTCCAAAGCGAAAGCAAACACGCTTTAATTGTGTTTCACTCTTAGTGATCGTTGCCTGACAGACTTAGAGTAGACCGTCTCTTAGCTTGGGGACAGGAGCTCATTACATGCTTGGTGAAAAGTACGAAGAAGACTGCACACAATCTATTGCGATGATACCAGTTTACGTAAACGATACACGCCGTACCGTAAGCTGTTTGTCGTTTCGTCAGTGATTGTTTACTGAAACGTAACCAATTTGTTGCGTAAGGAAAACTCATTTATAATCCGATGAAACCGTTGTCCTTGTAAACGCAGACTTATTGCGCGCCGTAGAGCCACAGGGGAGCCCAAGCACAACTTTTAAGTATAATGATATATTTAACACTTTATTTACTAGGACCGCGGGAGACAGTATGTTTTGTGGTCCCGAGTCCACTGTTACTAATGGAAACATTAGTAACAGTGGCGTCGAGGGACCACTAACATACTGCTTTCCCGAGGTTCTGATAAATAAGTGTTTTCAATCTTTTTGTCGACGAAATAAATTCGTCTTCATAGTTTTACAGTAAACACAAGTTTTGTCTTATGTCCGAATAAATTAATTTACAAACGCAAGCTGCCAAAAACACGCCTTCAAAGCTCAATCAACTTTCGGTTGTGTGATTACCGATCCACAACATATTGTTGCCCGTTGCTCATGGAAACACCAAAACTTGTTCACGTTCACTTGATACCCTCTTGACCAATCAGAGCACGAAAAAAATTGACTTTGAAAGCAGTTGGTATATAACAATATTTATTATTACTGTGATGGGGGAATTAACAACAACAATAATGATTTTTCAGATCAAATCAATGATTGACAACAATATCACAAAGGTTACAACTCTATTTTTTATCATGATCAACTTGTGAGCTGTGATTGGGTTCCCTGTGTGTAGAACCGAGACGTTACGGCATGGGCACGCGATATGAGTTAGCAGCATTTCAGTTTCCAGGCTAACGCATAACTTTTGTTCCTGAAAAATGCAAATGAAAAGTGTAGAGAAGCGAACTGCAAGCTGCGAACTCTTTCGTTTAACGTCTCTAAGAAATTATAACTCGTTAATTATAAAGTGGAAGTAGTCCCTCCTTGAAATTTCATTTTTTTTTTCGGAAAAGCTGAGAACTAATTTGGTAAATGATCAGTTAAGGTAGCTCACTATAAATTAGCGCGCGCGCGCTCAAGATATCACGAGCATGCGCAAAACACTGGAACTTGCAGAATTTAAATTTTGCTGATGTCATGTCAATCGCCCGGTCGATCTTAATTTTGGGACAAAAATCTCCAAAACTAAACGGTAAAATCCTTTCATAATTTATCAACTTTATTCTAATATAAAGCTACAGTAATTGACGAAATATGATAAAAATTGGCGCTACAGAATTGTTTTATTTCGTAAAATCGAAATTTTGAAATATTTTAGATATCTGTAATGCAGAATTTTTTTGCCAAATGAAAGATGAAGATATTGACTTTCTTTAAAGTGAGTTTAAAAAAATTCACCGGTGGAAAACTTTTTTATTTATTCTATTGGAAAAATGACCTTCATTAAGCAGACGTGACGTTGCTATAGCAACCTAGCAATGAGTTTCATATCAAACGATTTCCTATTTCATGATCTGTCATATGGTTGGCTGCATGGGTATCAAACTATACATCTGTAGCAGCTATTATACGCTTTTTACTATGGGTATAAAGATCTTTGAAACTATAGTGTGCTACCTTAAATCATAAACAATTTTATCATTGATAGTGTGGTGCGAAATTGAATTAAAGAAAATTTTGTCAATTAGAGTAGTTGAGTGATTTATTATACGCGTAGGTTGTAGAACATGAGGGCTAAAGAAAGGAGTCTCAAGGGTACTTTAGAAATTCTTCACTATCTATATGAGAACAATTTAACAAATCTATATTAAAAATCTATATTATACCATTATCATACAAAATTTATTTTCGTTGTTGATCTTTTCCATTGTATTTCATTGTTTTCCTTAAGCAAAAACATCGCGAAAGTGACGAAAGACTACGACAAGCAACTTGAGGCAGTAGTGTCCACAGTGCAGTCAGCGGTTTTCCACTCAAATTATGCTAATTGCATGCCTTTTTAAAATTTCTTTCTTTCTTTCTTTTTTGTTTTTTGGACGTACACTGTCAGAACTCAGCAGCTTTTGGGTAAAAACTGTTTTAGTTGTTTTTATGGTTATCAGTCATTATTTCTTGTTATATCTTCATCATGGTTCTGTTTTACTATAAAAATATTTATAAACTGTTTGAAGAACTTTTGAGAATTTTAGGCGGGAATTTTTCAAGAATTTTAGAAAATGAACCGCACATTTTCGGCGGGAATTTTGTATACAAGCCTATTTGTTCGGGTATCTTTAAACAACACCACAGACGACATTATGATATTTTCAATTTCTATCTGACAGCGATTCAAAATCATATAAAAATTCGAACAGAAGAAGACATCCGAGTCATCTTCCTAGAATTTAGCCATACGGAAATAAGATAGTCACACTCAGTGAAGCATGATTTCTGCCGACACGTCACAATTCCATTAACAATTTTTTTCTTCTTTGTGATATAAAACAGTTTGTTAAAACACCTCTATGGTGTTAAACTCATCAGCACACTTTCTTATTTCATCAAAGAAGTCCTTCTATTTGTCCACTTCTGTTTTATACTTTTTGCTCATCGTTTTTCTTTACCCCTCACAAACAATATGTTTACCTTTCTGGTCTGGTGGTTCGGTCGCTAGTTCTACCACTAAATCACTCAGTTGTCTTTTTACTATAGCTAACCGATCGCAACTAGTAATTTTAACACCACTAAAAGTAGCTCCACCGCATTCTAAATTTAAATTGTCCAATGGTTTTAATTCCAATCAAAACTGCCGGGTAATCAGTTTTATCAAACCAGATCTTAAAAAAACAAAGTTTGACAAACAGCGACAGAACCAGTCGTCAGTCATCGTTACTGAAATCACGTTCAGTTTATACAGAATACAAGCAGGAAGAATTGTTTATACAGAATTACAAGCACGAAGAATTAAGTTTTATCTTCTTGTCTACTGGGTAATCCAAAGTTTATCAAACGAGACAAAAACTTCATTACTTTGAAGTTTAACAATATAGCAACAGAGCCAGTTAGCCAATCATTCATTAATTGGTACTCTAAACAAGTTAAGACACATACCTTATTTTATCAGATACTTTACGATCATCTCTAGTTTTAGAACGACTGTAAACCGGTTATTTTTATATAGAACACCGCTTTTGAGGTACAGAACACTTATACCTCAGAGGTATGAGATACAGTGAGGTGTGTACCTCCTAATGTTCTCCACATGGAGTCACGGCTAGCGTGTTTACAATTTGTCTGCGCATGTCAGTGTTTTTGGTTTCAAATTTAATTCATATCGAACCGTACTACAATGTTGTGCCCTATATACCATCGTACCACTGTACCACCTGTTCAAGGATCGGGCGACTTCATCGTACACATTGTACCTCACGGCTAAAAATAGACGTAATGTCGCGTACTCGCCGTATCACAAGTGTTGTTCCCTATACCACCGTATCACCTGTTCCAGGATCGGTATTATCCTACTGCTGACACCTCCGGCATTTGACAGACTAGGTTGCAAAAACTGAGCCGGGAACCGTGTAAATAAAAAAATTTTTAGAAGAAGATTTAATTTTCGTTTCTGTTAAACCAATCATGGAGAAGCTGTGATTTAAAGAGCATATGACATCAAATTTTGTTTTTCGAATTTCAAAAAGTTGAAACCCTTACCAAAATATAAATTCCACTGATGCAATCTGGAGCAGTTTCTTCGGATCGTTTTAATGATTCAAAGAAGACCATTTTTCACGAATTGAAAAAGTGTCTGGGCAAACGCGCGGCCAAAAAGGCATCAAATCGAGGCTGTGACGTAATTTGTTCGCAAAATCATTTGCATATAAGGCCAGAGTAGTGTTTGGTTGATGTACGTACAAGTTGATATATGAATTATTTCGAAAATTATTTGGCGAGTAACAATTGAAACTTTGCTTAATATATAAAGTCATAACAAGCTTAGTACTGTTCCTTATAATTATAATTATACTAAAACTAGGAGTAACCATGATTTTTTCAATATCGAGTAATAATGGCTGAAAGAGTGCCAAAAACTAGACCTTCTTGCTAGTTATTCGCTTTGGATTAACACTTCAAATTTTATTTTTACCAGTTGGAAACTGATCTAAGAAGATAAAATGCATGGCTATTTAAAACTGTCTTTGGAATTGTACAAAGTTGTTATCATGCAATTTTTTTGTTCAAATTTAACAACTTTCAAGCTGATTGTAAAGAACATGTATGGCAAATGAGCCAATTTAATGGGGGCCTAAACCTCATTTTGGATTCAAATTTTCACTTTCGATTAACACTCAAATTTGACCGTTTTATCAACCTACTGAATCCAACTACAAAGATCTACAAACAACCTAAACTTTGTAAAAGAAATTATTTTAGCTTTGTACAACCCTTAGTCTTCGACTGAGAGGTTTTTGTTGCTCAATGGCTTGAATATATATTCGCTTACCACTCGGATTGCTTCAAGTATTCTTTTTTTTTCCACGTATGATTCCTGTATGGAATGATCTTTCTAGTGTGACCGTTAGTTCCGTGGTCTTTAAGAAAAACCTTTAACAAGAAATTATGTAATTTAGTTTTAATTTCATGATCAGTAGTACCGCCTTGGTGCAGTAATGTGAACATTTTACCGGGCCAAGTAATAAACAGAAACAGAAACAGATAATGTAATAAAAATATAGAAACAAATAATGTAATAAAAATATAGAAACAGCTTAATGTACTGATAAAAATACGGAAACAGATGATGTAATAAAAATATAGAAACAAATAATGTACTGATAAAAATATAGAAACAAATAATGTAATAAAAATATAGAAACAAATAATGTAATAAAAATATAGACACAGCCAATGTAATAAAAATATAGAAACAGATAATGTAATAAAAATATAGAAACAGATAATGTAATAAAAAATATAGTAGACAACGCAAGTTCTCAAAAAAAAAAAGTCGCGTCATTTTGGGATTTTTGATGAAATGTATCACGGAAAAACTGGTCATGAGTTAACCCCGAGCAAACGACCAAAACAACATCAGTAACAAATTTTCTTTGGCAAACAATTAACTTTTGCTCGCGTGGATGAGAAAATTAATTTGACCAAATTTTACTGACAGATTTGTTCATGTACACGGGAAAAATCCATTTACCATAGAAATTCTGAAAACAGAACAAAAGAAATTTTTGGAAATTGTTGGCGCAAAGGATGAAAAACAACATGTTTTAGCCAACAATTATGGTTGGGAGCTATCTTTCTTCTCTCTCTAAGCACCTACCAAAAGACTTTCGGTTTAAATTATTCCGCAGTTTATCCCCGCTGTTTCGAATGTCATTTCCACACTGTTATCGCTCCCTTCTTGACATACATACGTATAAAGAGGAAAAAAACGTATATGGACACGATAAGTATGACGTCATTTCCGAACTCTGACGACAAACCTCCCGTCCAGGCCGTCGCAAAATGTTTTGCCACAGGAAGACCGACATTGCAATGAGAAAGAGCTTGTGGCCTGACGCTTGTCGCTGGGACGATATTCGGAATTGAAACAGGTAAAATTTGCAAATAGCGTTCCAATATTTAGTATGCAGCCAATTTATTTTCGATACCAAAATTGCTCGTTTTACAGTAACTTAAAATACAAAGATTAATGTATAGTAGTGTCCCAATGCCAGATGTGTTTTGACATCGGTCCTGAGAGGCCAGGGGTGGGGGAATAGCTCATATTGCAATTGCAGTCCAATGATTTGAGCAACTTTAAGGTCGAGGCTTTTGGGCAAGTTTCTGTACATTTTTTTGTACTTTTGACCGGATAGTCTTGACCTGAAACCTTTGTATCTTGGGGGAAATGAGGACATGGACCTTCACATCTGAAGTAGAAGTGGAAGCAACATATCTCAGTGACATATAAAGAACAGGGGCAGATTTAGGGGAGGGGTGCAGGGGTACACCCTCCTCCCCCCTGAGACAACTTTTCTTCTCTATATTTTTCCAAAAAAATATCCTCTTGATGGTTTCCAATTTCTATAATGCTGCACCCCCCTGAAGAAAATCATGGATGCACCCCCCTGAAGAAATCATGGATCTGCTCTGCATAAGTGAGCAGTATATTACTGAGTAGACCAGGCTTTAGACTTTAATGTTGTATGTCTCAGATACTCAAACTTGATATAAGATTGGAGAGGAACAGGAGTCTAAATCTCCCTCCTCCCTACTTTTTGAGCCTATTTCTCCCTCCTCCCTACTTTTTTCTGCCATTTCTCCTTCACTACATCTCATAATAATTATGACTTTTATGACAATTATTGTTTTCCTCCCTTCTCCCAAACCGATTTTTCTGCCTCTTTTCTCCCTCCTCCCTACTTTTTGGGGCTATTTCTCCCTCCCTAAACTGTTCCTCTCCGCTCACATAAGGATGGTCTCATTTTCAGTCTCTAGTCAGGCACCTTATATTAATTTTATACATATATTACATTGGTCAGTTCACCAAATAAGGGGCTTGGACCACTAGTTAGGGATGGACTGTGAGTTCACTGAGCACAGAAAGGTAGCCAGAAATAATTATCTAGTTGAAAGCACTGAATTCACTTGAGTGCACACAATAAGACCTAACAAAGGTTTCAGTTCGAGGCACACAAACAATATCAGTTTCAAGTGTCAAGGATGGACTTAGTACTAGTAAATACAATCATGTACTCTGAACAGGAAAAAGACTATTTTTATAGATGATTTTGCCATTGTACTAAGGGAGAAGCCCTTTTTATTTGACCATCATTTGTTGGGCCCTTCTGAAAATCACTTTGGTGATGTAGGCTCCCTCATAAAATATGATGATGATGATGATGATGATGATGATGATGATGATGATGATGATAGACTTCAAAATCATCTGGTCTTCCATGTTTTTCTTTTCCATTGTTATCAAAAACTCCAAAGCTTAACTGGTCCTCTGCTCAATCCACATTCACTAAGAATATTTAGTTTTACTATTTGCTATAGTATAAATAACACTTTACTGATATATATTCTCACTAGGTGGGATTATCACCAAGTTCCGATTGCTCCTTCTGTTTAATGCCTGAATCTCAAATCTACAGAATAATGCAACTCTCAAAAATGCAATATAAAGAATCCATAAAAAGCAATGTAACCACTTCAAGAAAGTATTTTTTGTAAATTTATCTGAGGGTGACATGTGCTTGGTGTATTGCCAAGGATTCTGTTAGTTTTGTTACAATGCTAGAAGACCTAGGTTTTGATAGCAAGTACCAGAAATTATAGAGTGTACGCCTTATATCCGTGAAATAAAACTTCATATGTATTGTCTTATCGCACTATTATGTACAAACTAGTTGATATCACTGAAGCAGAACAGTGCAAATAACAATAGCAAGGTATCTAGTGGTTTTTGTCTTTCTTTGTGTAGTTTATGCCTGAGTGAATAAATCGAACAACAAAATACTTGATAACCAAATACTATATTTAGGTAAGAATGAAATAACGTTTCCATTATTATTTGGTAATTATTGGGCACACCATCCTCTGCATTGAATCTTCATTAATATACATGTATTTGTTTACCTATGGTCACTATATAAAAGTCAGTTAAAACAAACTGAAAAAACTCCAGAGAAGAATAGTATTTTAATCTTAAGATAAGACAGCCCTTTACAATGCATATGTTACATGCTTCCATTTGCATTTTACAAACTTTTCTTCAAATTATCTTTAATATTTATACACGGCTTAATAAATAACTGTATCAATGTTAAAACTGTAAGATGTAACTCGTCAGCTATGATGACGTCCTCACAGCGTAACTTTGTGGAACAAACACTTTTGCATTGGGGTTAAGCTTGCTGGTGCTCTGTGGGAAGGCAGATTTGTCAGTTGTAATTAAAATTCAGGTTTACAATAATATAAACATGATAAACATGATACATTCTAAATAATATATATTATGATTGCAATAATATCGTGTCTAAAATACCACAATGAATTTGTTAAAATACTTTATTAGAAGAGAGGGGTTGGGAATAAAGTTAAATATTATTGCTTTGCTTTAATAATTCAATTTGACAGTTCAAAAAACGGAATTAAAATCTTCAATTGTAGCTTCTTAAAAAAATATTAACATTACTGTTAGGATGAAAAAAGAAATTTATTTAAAAAATTACTCCATGCTGTACATATTTTTATTATTTTTATTATTGTTGTTTTGGTGCAATTTTAATGACAATATTGTTTTCAGTTTTCTAATATATTTTTTTGTTGCATAAATCATACACATTTGCAGCAGGTCAATTGTTGAGGTTTTCCGAACGAGTTTATTCTTTTGAATATATTTAAATACTATAACCGCCTTTCAACACTTTCAAGAAAATTTTGGCGTCCTTTTACGTTCCTTAATTCACCAAAATAAAAACTAAAGCCTTGGATATTCGAAAAATACAAAAATACAAAAATTTCCTTTGAAATGTTGCGTGAATGGACCGAAAACAAAAACGCGGATCTAATGAACTGTTATTAGCGTCGCTGGTTTATTTTTATTTGTATCGCTGAGTATGCAAGGATTTCAAGCGCTTGAAATATTAATTTGCACAATATAAGCTTAATAGTTTTGCCTAAAATGAAGCAAAAAATCCAGAGCAAAATGCATGAAATAAACAAGTTGAAAACAACAAAGACGTTCATTATAATGAAAGCTTTGACAGAAACGGAACAAGCACAACGAAACTTACCGCTTGAAGGTTCGCAGTTAATACAGTCGAATAACTGCTGTTTTTGCCCTTAACGCCATCTCTCGGTGGTTTCTGGCCAATAACCTGATAGTTTGGGCTGTTGAAATTTATGTTTTTAGCTTTTTGACTGAATAGCTCTTCGGTTGAACTTTCTCTTTCATCGTCCTCGTCCAGCAATTGATCGATGCACATTCGAATCAATTCTTCTTCAAAAAGATGATCGTTCGCGTCGTGTTGGAATCCCTCCATGTTCTCTATCTACAGCAAATGACAAAGATGGTTTTATCGTGAAGTTAGAAACGAAGTTCGTGCCAAATAACGAATGTACTCGAAGATTCCGCTCAGCTTTCTGAGTTGTGTGCAAAAAAATCGTCAATATCAGCTGGAACTAGCCAATCAGAGAGCAGGAAATTGACAGCCCAATAACATAACATTCGAAAGAGTTTATGATGCACGTCCATTTCCGGTCCGATAATTACGTCATACCTCTTTCTTCTGGGGTGTGGTGAACGAAGGAAGGGGATTAGTGTATTTTGTCTTGGGTGATAAGTAGATAAGTTCAAGTATTGCATGTTATGACGTGACAAAAAGTTAGGGACACGATGACACGCACACCTACGATGCTTGCACGCGAATTAACCCCGGTGTTTTTTTGACGGCAGAATTGCCCATCTTCCTGTACTCTATTTCACATCCTTCTTCCCATCTGAGCAGGGGAATTGCTTTCCTTTTCAAGGCAGGAAGGAAATACCTGAAAAAAGAACTCTACATCATTTTAAACAAATAGATACACTCATGAAAGAAGAGGAAGAAAGAGTACAAAAAAAAACTTTTGTTGATTTAATTTTTTCCAGATTTTCACCAAATTTCCACAAAAAATTTATTTACTTTTTAGTTGTAAAAATCAATTTTTAAATTTTATTTTAGACGTCAATTTAATAGAAAATAGTGAATAATGCTTAATGTTTTCTGTATCATTTATCTTCATCATTTATCTTTATATGTACACATCAGTACTTGCAATATTAAGTATCTATAACAAATTTCTCAGATCTGATTGGTGGAAATACAGATGTGATGTCATCATATTTTTTCAACTTCCTGTTAGAGGCTTGAAAACAATATATAGAAACTTCAGGAAGATTTTTAAAGTTGCTATGAGCAATAATTATTGGTTATGTAGTATGCCTAGGGGCAAAAATGTCTAGCCTGTGTGGGCTGGCTCTGACAGCAGGTAAGCAGGGAGTGAAAAGGAGGGGGAGGGGAGGAAAGGGACAGGCTTTCCCCTTCCTGTCCCTCACTAGGGGTGAATCCAGGATTATCTTCAGGAGGGGGTGTACCATCTTCAGGAGAGGGGGGTGCACCATCATATAAATTGGAAACTGCCAAGGGGATATTTTGGAAAAATATTAAGAAAAAAGGACTCAGTCATCTCAGGAGGGGGTGCACACCCCTCCCCTAAATCCGCCCCTGCTCACCTAGTTCTCTGAGCTAGCCAATCTTGTACCTGGAGCCTTTGTTCCTCTTGGTCAGTGCCAAGAAACAGAAAGCTCTGGGGAAACAGAATTTTCAGCTCTGATTTTGGAGTTCCATTACACCAATCAGAGCTTTTAGTACAAATTATATATCCGGTTCCGGTTTAATTGTTTTCTGAACCAATCAAAAGATTGGATCAGCACTATCTGATGAATAATTCTTATCTAGCAGATTAAACTTTATTGAATAACACCATTTTATTCACTGAAGTCATTTATCTAACAAATATCCAACTTTTGTGCAATGTGGGACCATTTTTTGAAAAGTAAAAAACTTTAACTTTTGAGTTGTAGTATTTCCCCTGGTTTTATTCTGTGTACTGTACTTTTCATTCACTTGTGCTACATGCAAATGTCTCATTAAATATTCATCATTCTAGAACAATTTTCTGCTTTCTTTGGCTCTAAGGAGCTGTTTATATGGAGACAAGCCAGCCTGGTAAGTGGGCTGAATTCTTTTCTTTTCCCTGGGGGCTACCCTGGGTGCCAGAGCTTTGAGAAGTTTCATGATTAAGAGTAATTTCGTAGGACATTTTGTGTGTATTTTTGTTTGTTTGGTAGAATTAACTCCTCAAACCTTCATTTTGCAAAGGTGTATAGGGGACCCTGATTATTCTGACTTTTATTCAGGTATTCCTACATGGAATTTGGAGATATGAACATGGATTGGTTTTAAAAAAGACTCTTGAAGTTATAATTTGATCATGCTTGGAGCTTGGAACAATTTTCTTCTTTAATAAGGTGGTTAAATATGAGAGACAAAATCATCAAACTTGTCACACAACGTTGCTCATTTTACAGCCATTCCCAAACTTGTCATGCAACGACGTTGCTTGTTTTACAGCCAAGTTCCCAAATTTATCATGTAACAAAAACATTAATTTGTTGCAAGATGGAACTTTTGATGGCGAATTCTGGACTCATGCTGATTGGCTACTTGCAATTACAAGATAGGAGTTTAGGTAAAATGTTGCATGACGAGTTGGACCAGTGATGAAAAACAAGGAACAAAAAGTAAGTTGACCCAGGGTCCACTTTTTGTAACAAGTTTTTCAAACTTGCATCAAGGAAATGTTTTTGTTGTGTGACAAGTATGGGAACTGGGTTGTAAAACAGACATGATCATTTTATAACTTGCTCTGCACCAATGTTGTGTGACAAGTTTGATAGGTTTTGTTTGTTATTTACCTACCTTTAGGCCTAGTTTTTATGAGCAAAGGAAGCAACAAATGCAGATTGAGAGTTGCATTTCATGAGAGAAGATATTGAGCAGTGCATTACTGAGTCAAGATATGTTGCTTCTGCTTCCTTTGCTCATGAAACCAGACTCTAATTAATGCACTTACTAGTATATTTTTTTACTGGTTTGAATTTTTCATAATAATTCTAATTTTTTTCTTGTCTTTGTTATACATTTTTAGTTGAGTCTAATGTATTCAATATAAAACTCTACTGTAATATAAACCTCTAAAAACCAAAACAATCCAAACCAGCATATTTTTATGCAGAATCTCCACTGAGCAACCACTCTTGATACACAGAAAAAAAAGCAGACGCACTATTTTACAAAGTTGACTGACTGTCAAGAATAATCGTATACTACTAAACCTTTGATATAAGATGGTTGCCCAATTGAGGGTCATTCTGTCACTCCAATGACAGTGTTTTGGACAAGAGAAACTCTTTCAACTCTTTTCATATTTTACAAAATACTTTATACTCTATAACAAAATAAGAAGTTCAGTAAGTCTTTGTTCTTGTGGGTAGGTAGCCCTCTGTTTTTCTTGATAATAAATTAAACAAAGCAAGAATTCCATGACGTCGACTCGATCTGCGACCAGGGTAATCAAAGCTTGCATCTGCAAATAACAGAATGTGTCAATTACTAGTACTCAGTTTCAGGTGCAAGGCACTTTAAGCATAACCACAAGTTACACAGTCTTGGTAATGTACTTCTTATCAGCAGTGCTTGTCTGTTCACTAGTGACATAAGCATAAGCACAGCAACATACACAGACTCAGTAATATACTGCTTATTAGCAGTGCTTGTCTGTTCACTAGTGACATAAGCATAAGCACAGCAACATACACAGACTCAGTAATGTACTGCTCATTATCAGTGCTTGTCTGTTCACTAGTGACATAAGCATAAGCACAGCAACATACACAGACTCAGTAATATACTGCTTATTAGCAGTGCTTGTCTGTTCACTAGTGACATAAGCATAAGCACAGCAACATACACAGACTCAGTAATATACTGCTTATTAGCAGTGCTTGTCTGTTCACTAGTGACATAAGCATGAGCACAAGCAACATACACAGACTCAGTAATGTACTGCTCATTAGCAGTGCTTGTCTTTTCACCAGTGACATAAGCATAAGCACAAGCAACATACACAGACTCAGTAATGCACTGCTCATTAGCAGTGCTTGTCTTTTCACTAGTGACATAAGCACAAGCAACATACACAGACTCAGTAATGCACTGCTCATCATTAGCAGTGCTTATCTTTTCACTAGTGACAAACATAAGCATAGTTCAGTGGCCTACCTTGGTTATCTTCTCCTGTTGTTGCTGAAGTTGGTAATACATTCTCACTTGCAGACAAAGAAACAAAAAATGCAAAGGGTACTAGCCATAAACAGATGGTGAAATATGCTAAAACCTGTCCAACAAAAATCATTTCATTAACAATTTATTTATGAATGTACCAATAAAATAATATTCACCAATACCAACACCAGGGGTTTCATTAATAGGCAGTTACCGGTGGTTTATTGCCATCTGTTTTGCCATTCACCGCCGGCTATTCTTTCTAGTTATACAATATTTTAATGGTAGGACATCAGTCATTATTCTGTATTTTAGACGCCTATCTTTAGTAGTGGAACCTGCTATTGCTAATGTTAATGAAACCCCTGCAGCACAACCAAAATAATTTTGACACTGATTTTAGCAACCTCCCTCCAACAAGCAAGACACCTATACTATGTACATGTATATATTACAGTGTAATAATCATTTTTTACCTCAGAAAATGGATACCATACGCTCGCGAAGTGTTGGAATGCAAAGTAATGGTTTACAAATACTGATACTGTAAGGTAAGAGAAAAACAAGTGCTTTAAATATGAATGTTAATTTTATAGATGTACATCTCATACAACTATGAAAAAATCATGACAGTTCTGCACTGTGACTGTGTCATATGCTGGAGTTTTTCTCTAAGCCCTAAGGCTAAAAGTTAGGGTTATTTATTGCCCATTATATCCATAACCAGGAACCTACATGTATTTGTATTTTACGAGTGTTTTGAAAATAGCAGTGTCAGCTGTCATGCACACCCAATATATTATTGGTCACTTTATAATGAGCTTTTCTCATCCCTTGCGTGACATTTTAATTTTTATATCCAACAGCAAAAAAAATATAATATTTGAAAAGAGAACTCCAAAGTTAGCAAAAATTGAAATTTTGAGGTAGGTTCAATGAATAGCGCCAAAATTATAAACAGTTAAAGTTTGTGCTTTTTGTATAGAAGCATTTGGTGGAGGGCAACAAACTACCTAGCCTGCGTCACATCCAGGACTTTTCCTCCGTTAAGTCCGTCTGCGAAATAACGAACAAAACCGTGTTCTGAGACCCCCAGCAAATAGCAGGATTATAGATAATAGATCCTGATTGGCTGATGCATTTTTCAATTCTAACGAGACTCGTGATTGGCTCTATGATCACTGGTGTGTTTGTCTTCGCCATGACAACACTTCCGTTAGATTTACAGTGATTATGAAAACACAGACAGATTTTTCAATCAAAACAACCTACCAGTTACATACATCGATTTGCCTGCTATAAAAGGAAACTTTCGAAACATTCCAATTGAACATATTGATAAATAATAGCATTAGTTCACAAAACATTCTCTCAAAGAGAAATTACGAGATTGACCCCGGGTCATGCTAGCAATAAAGTTTGTTTTAACTGGAGTCCATCAAGCTGTCAAAACATCGACACAACAAACATTAAGCGAGCCAATCACGAGTCTCGTTAGAATTCAAAAATGCATCAGCCAATCAGGATCTATTATCTATAATCCTGCTATTTGCTGGGGGTCTCAGAACACGGTTTTGTTCGTTATTTTGCAGACGGACTTAACTGGAGGAAAAGTCCGGATGTGACGCAGGCTACAAACTACCTCAAAATTTCAATTTTTGCTAACTTTGGTGTGCTCTTTTCAAATATTATATTTTTGTTTTTGATGGATTAAAATTTAAAATGTCACACAAGGGGTGAGAAAAGCTCATTTGCAATATTTTGTTGGACAAAATAATTATAAATACAGTACAAAGGTTTAATTAAGGGCAATTCTCCATTTTACACGGAGAATGTATTTTCTAGTTTATACTGTTTTCATTGTACCTTATACATGTATAGTCTACTCACCAATTGAAGCAATAAAAACAGGTGATGTAAGCTCAATAAATGGGAAATCTCTAAGTAGCCATGAGTAGATGCCATTTGATGCTAGACCAAGCCCAATCATAAGCCATGGAAATCCCTCAAACACCAGTAAACAAACATAAACCACTGTAACAATCTGGCAAAATAATTACAATATATTATAAGATTAAATAAAGTATATTTACAGGTAATGTATAGTATATTTTTCAATGCAGGAGGCAAGCTGGTGGTATACTTGAGACAGTCCACCTGTATGATATCAGAGATTTAGATTTGGTGGTAGAATTTGACTGGAAACGTCGCCAGCAACAACAGAGTGTCTGTGAATAAGCCGGGATGAAATAATTAAGTCATCAAATAGCTTGCATTTAAAAGACTCTGGAGCAAATATATCGGATTGTTTTGCAGAAACTGTGAATAAGTTTAAGAGTGAAACGTGCACAAGTAAACCTATCGTATTTTGCAAAACAAAACAAAAATTTTCACTCACAATTAGGATGTACTTGATAATTTTAGACGCCAACACTGTATATTCTTCCACTAATTCAGCCAAATAATAGAGAGCAGAAGCTATAAACAACAGAAGAAGATACAACATTAATAACATTGAAGAAATGTACACACACTCTGAAATCTCGTACAAACTCGGTGGAGTGTTTATGAAACTTCAAACTCAAAATGAGCTGATCAAACAACCTACCTAGCGCTAATGTGAGAAAAATAATGTGGAAAATCGTAGACGCCCAGCTTAGGAGATAAAGAAACATTTTCAAGCAAAAAGTGAAGGATTTTTCGGACTAAACAACTATTTTGGCAGTTTTTTGGACGTGGTGCAAAATGACGTCATGTGCCAGGTAACCATGCCTGCTTTGAACAACCCGAAAGGCATTATGGTTCCAGATACAAAATGTTGCGAATAATGAATAGCAGTTTTTAACATTTTCTTCTAGAAAAAATAGGAAAACTCTAGCGCCAAGCTCCCCGGATATTTCTTAACGAACGTATCGCGATCCAAAACTTTGACAAGAAAGACTGAGTTCTTCCCTAATCTCGATCAGATAGAAGTTGAAACTTGAATATCAACCTGAAGATTAAACATTACTTTGGTTGTTGGGCACGCCTTTAACCTTTTTTTGGTTCAATTCATTCGCTATTATTTCGTCTAATCAGTCCCCTCACTAACCCGTATGATAGGAATTTATTATCCGTGTAATTATTCAACCATTTTCAACCATTACTTTCACGGGAGTCGAGTTCAAACTGGGACTGCTGAGCTCACAAGGAGCGGTAAAAACAGAGCAAATTGAGCCCACACGTCCACGCTCGTCCCGATAAAAGCATCCTTTTTTGCTACGGTTAGTTAGTCCGTCCATATATTCTTTTCTCGTTATTTTGTCTATCATAATGAAGATAAAAGATAGTCTCCTTCGATAAAAGACGGTTCATTAAAATGTTGAGTTTCCAAATTTATGAGAAATAATGTGCATGGCAAGACTTGGCCACTAATTGGAATATAATACACCAATCAAAAATTTAGTTATACTGAAATTCTGCTCTAATGAGATTATGTATGGTAGTGTCACCATCTTATACTGGATAACGATGATAATGGCTCTGGTCACACAGACATTTACCTGCTGGTAGTCAACTCACTTAAACCCCATTTACATCGTGAGCCTGTTAAAGTGCCCCTAAGTAACCCCTAAATTGGAATTCTGAGAATCGTTTCTTCATGAATGGAAATATTTAATGGCGAAATATCTCTGGATAAAATCATCTCCGGCTTTCGGAGCATTAAGCATTTGAAGTCGGGAAACGCAAATGAGATGACGTAAAAAAAGGAATTTGTATGATTTTGTCTCCAATTTTGAAACAAGTGTGTTTGAGTTAGGTGGCAAAAACATTCACCAAACTTTGTACTTTAGCAATGAAAATGTTTTGCAAATGAAAAAAATAGCATTAAATTCATCTCTAGTGTTTTTGGATACTGATTTAAGTAGTCCTTTTTCTACGTCATCTCATTTGCATTTTCAGATTTCAAATACTTAATCCTCAGAAAGGATATGATTTTAACCTGAAATATTTAACCATAAGGCTTTTCCATTCATGAAGAAACGATTATCAAAATTTCAATTTAGGGGTTAGGGGCACTTTAAGGCAAGGATGACTTTCGGCAAGGATGATTCAAGTCAAGGATAAATTTTTGTGTGCATGTAAACAGTAGCGTTTTGCCTTCCTTCGCCGTTCCATATTTCGGAATTCGGACTACATGTGGACGAGGCCCTTTTAGCGACGAAAACGAAAGCTTGCCAAATCCTACACTCGTGTAAAGCCTGGACTATAGAAAATGGTCTCAAAGAACTGCGCGCGTGAATGCTATTACACACGCTTAGTTGTGTTCTTTACAAAACGTCCCCTGCATGGCCGTTTCCAAGAAAAGTAAGGACTTACCTTGCTTTGCCGGCCGGAAAATAGAATCATCCTTGCCGAAAATCACGCCCCCTTGCCTTGCCTTGGTCATTTTTCCGTGTAAATGGGGTTTTATTAACCATAACATGCATTGTTAAAACCGAGTGAACTGCAGTTGGATGTTCTAGATTGACCGCAGCCCATAAGAACTACTGAGTGAGACTCCGCAACAGCAATGTACCGACCCAAATTGTTGCAATAAAATACAAGCAAAATTCGGGGTCTAAATAAATTTGGAACCGCCGGTTTGATTTAGCTAAAATGGGTTAGGTATTCACTACGCCAGAACGAGCCGAATAAAATGGCACAAACTAGTTTTGAAATGAGAACGGCACGTAGAAGGCAAGGCGCCTGAACAAGTAGGCTTAAAGATCTGATATGAATAGGGTAGATTTGCTAGTTTTTGGATAAATTATATCAAATATAATGTAAACAGTGAAATTGAAATGACCGAGAACCAAACACAGCCCACTTTCCTTTCACAAATACTGAAACATATTTATACCGGCGCCTCGCTACATGTAAAGAGAAATTTTTCAATTTTCTTGCTTGGTATTTTTGTTTTGTTTTGTTCAAAAATCATATGGTCGTATTTCATAGGAGACCGCAATCACAAACTCAAAGATTTTCCTCCAAACAGCTCAAAATAGTAAACGAAAAAGGAAATTAGTTTATGAGAAAAATACAACTTCTCCCATTTATGTTGTCAAAAGTGAATGCAGAACCTTTCCTCGGGCAATTGGCCAATTTCCGTCATTTCCGCCTCCCCGAGTCGCAATTGGTCATGATTCGTAAGATAATTGATGTTTAATAATCTATTTTCGCGTTTTACTGGAAGTCGTTTTAACTTTAAATTTAACTTTTTGGCTTATTTTCCAGTCATGGAGTCTTCGAGACAGTCGTCTCATTATTCGCCATAATTATACTAAATTGTATTTCTAGAAAAATGAAATAGTTCAATGTGTTGAAAACTAGTTTGGGGTGCCAATTGTTCAAAGTACATAATTTGTCTAACTTTACTCTTAGTAGTCGACTCTTATAATTCTTTTCAGTGCTTGTAAAAAGTCTAACAAAATTCGTTAGTAATAATTACGCTGCTAACCGGCATAATAAACCGGGAATAATACAACACAAAGATCTGAAAATGAGTGATATCCGTAATTACAAGACAGGTCTTTGAATTGACTTTTGTTTGTGCCAAAAATTGTAAACAAAATAACTCCATGACCAATAATGTCGAGGAATTCAAAGTTCGGCTTATTTTGAATTGTCAAGTGTCAATTTCCTCTATTTGTACCCTTTTGTCAGCTTTTTCTTCCTCTTTGAATTTTTTTTTTAAATGTCAGCTATTTTGTAGTTCGAAATCCCGAGGAAAACGTGTAGTTACGAAGGTGTGTTTGCAGCCAGAATACTTGAAATGGCCAAACTGGCATCAAAGCAAGACTGAATTTTTTTCTGGTTGTTGTTCGTTTTTCTTGTTGACAAAGTAAGACCTGTACGTTTAAGGAGAACTATCATTTATCTGTCTTTTTTTCAAATCTGCAATAGCTGTATTGTAATCATATTTCTTTTACAAAAGATCCGAAAAAAGTAGATTTTTCACTGAATAAATCGGCTCGCGAATCTCCACGATGACGACACTCTGACGTCATGCAATCCCTGCAATTCTATTGGCTACTCAGATGTAATGTGCTTGCGTATGGGAAGTACTTTTAACAATTAAATGATATTTTTCCTTTGACCGATTTTGAGTCAATTCAATCTTACTCGAATTGATCGTCGTAAAAACCCGAGAAAAATGAACTAGAACAAGATTACAATGCGTTTTTGCATTGTGAGATATTTATTGCTCATTTTCTGGAATGGTTCTATTTTTCCTTCGGCAGAGCTTTTAAAATGGGAGGATTTGGTCGACCCGGTCAGAAACGGCCAGCAGAGAGTCCGATGCACCGAAAAGGTATGCTGTTAAATCACTTGTGATCCTATTCCGAAAGGTTCCAGATCATAATTTTTTCTTTTTTTCTCTTAATTTTTCTTTCTTTTTCTTTTTCATAGTTAATCTTTTTCTCTTTTTTTTTAAGTATGGCCAAAGATTGGCCCCTCTCCCGGTAAGTTGTCTTTATCACAGAACCAGTTAACACATATTTCATGTATTTGTTGATGCAATTATTGGTGAACTTACAATCAGTTTGTATTTTGTACTGTTTTACATTATCTGACCACCATCTTTTAGTTTCTTTTTTCTAAATTCTTGACTCGATTTTTCCGATGTCGCACCGTTGAAAGCCAAGCATGTCAATATTAAATACCAGCAGAGAAATATTCTCGTTTAAGACAGTAATACTATCGCTATAATTGTCATTACTAGGAGATAACGATGCTATCGTTTGAAATGTTTTAATCAAGTCACAACTGAATGAGTCATTTAGAAATTGGAAGATAGAATTAAAACACATGACACTTTGAAGCTAGTCTTACGCTTTATTGAGTCCATGCATGTTATATTTTTCCTATAATAGTTTGTACACAGTTAAACATTCTTTCACTCTTTCCTATTTTTCTTCCTTTTTTCGTATTTTTATTTCAAATTTAGTCATTTGATATTTCTGTTTATTCGTTCTCATTCGCGTTCATTTCCGCCATTTCATACTTTCATTTGTCTAGAAGATCTTTTCAAAACTGAAAGGAAGATATTACCAAAGACCGGAAAAAAATAATGTATGGAAAAGGAAAGAAGAGAAAGGCAAAAAGAAAGAAAAGAAAGAGAGGAAAGGAAATCAAGGAAAAGAAAGGAAAGGAAAGAAAAAGAAAGGAAAGGAAAGGCGAGGAAAAGGAAAGAAATAGGAAAAGGTAAAGAAAAGAGAAGGAGTCGACGCCGAAGATTTTCAGCAAAATATATTCGAAATATCTGTCTGTCTGTCTGTCTGTCTTTCTTTTTATTATTCTTGGATTTCTTCGGAGATTTTATCATTTACTCATACTTTGGTATGAATAAATGATATGGTATAGTGATGTTAATTTACAGCTAACTTGAGCGACTCGATTACTTGAGGGACTCATTAATTTGTTCTAATTAAATTCATCGCGTGATAAAGAGGCAGGTTCCAATCTAATTAATCTTAACTATTTTCAAGTTCTCTCCAAATATTTGACTGCTTGTTCCATTAAGCCGAGATTTCTTTCGATATATGCGTGGGTGGTTCGATTCAACTTTTGTGCTCTGTACAAAGCTCAGTAGAAGAAGCTTATTACCTTTGTTACCAACAATCGACTGTGGTTTAGTATCTTACATTTCTTTGAGGTAAGATTAACCTTTGAAAAATATCGCTTCCAATATCTAAAATAGGAATATATAGAGTTCTCAATGACGTTGCAATATTTACAGGCTATTCTTTAGAATATAAAGTCCTTTCAAGCCTTCTTTCTAAACCGACTTAGATAAAAAAATTTTTCAACTTGCTATCTAGTAAGCATCTTAGAGTATAGATATAAATGTCTCAAAGAATTAGTATTGTTCGTCCTTTCTTCGGTATAATACTTATTAAGGATAGTCTTCGTTAAGTATAGAGATGGAAAAAAGAAAAAAACCTTTTCAATGATAACGAAATGACTGAAATCTTAGTCTTGATTTGGTCAGGTTTCCAATACGTCTTACGGAAGTGTTTTTGTTTTGTTTGTTTTGTGGATTTCCAAAGTTGCAATTAAAATGTGTCACTATCTCCCGCGCACTTTTTCATTCTGTCCTCTCGGTTTCTTTTTTCTTTCTTTTTAAATACGTGTTCCATAAAATTTTGACAATTTGCCGTCCAGTTAGCTCTGAAGTTATAGAATTTTAGATCTTTACCGTGCCTTGATCTCACAACATACGTAGGGGCTGATCAAGGATTTTCTTCAGGGAGGGGGTGAGGGGTGCATCCAAGATTATTTTTCAGGTTGGGGTTGGGGGAGGGTGTGCGTGGGGGAAGGGGGGTGTGCAGCGTTATAGAAATTGGAAACTATCCAGAGGATATTTTTGGAAAATATAGAGAAAAAGGGCCCAAAGTCGTCTCAGGAGGGGGTGCGCACCCCTCTGTACCCCTACCCTAAATTCACCCCTGGGACATACCAATATTCACGAAGTCACGGGATTCTCAGTGTTCATGTATGTCCTCTTTTTTCTTTGTGATGTTCATCATTATTTACATCTAAAAGGATATTTCTTCATGTACGATCGGGAAATATACCTTAACTCCTAATCAAATTATATTGTAGAACTACTTTATCCTAAATTGACGCAAGAACCAAATGGTTTTTCGTAAGATAAAGGTTCAGACATACGATACAATTTTTCTTGCAACGTTCTCTCGCAACACATAATTGCACCATGTGGTCTACCCCTGCAACAGCTGCGCGCAATATTGCAGACTAGACACACATGTGCAACATAGTGCTGCGCGCGATATTGCAGGCAGAAAAAGTTGCATATCGTGTGTCGGGGCTTTTATTTGATTTAAAATGCATGCCCAGTTTGGCTTAGACAAAAACCCTCTATATGATATTGATTTGTTACAAAGGGAGAAGACGATCTTGCTTACGTCCCATTTGATTGCTCAAGCCAGGAATGTTCTCAGGTATATATTCATTTTTATAAAATAACTATGATATAACGCGCGCTCTGACTGACACACAGCACGCGCGCGCACATTTTCAAACTCTCTCCAACGAAAAAAGAAAATAAAACTTCAATTGTATTTTATAAAAGAAATAGAAAACTCGGCAGCAGTGTTATGTTGAGTTATAGAAGCACTTGGGAATTGTAAGAAGACTCTCGTCTTCTTACAATTCCCGCGTGCATGCTTCTATAACTAAACATAGCACGCTGCCTCATTTTCTATTTATACAATATTCAGCTATTTTAAGGTGTATATTCAGGTATGTTTACAATAGAATCACAGAAATATGTGTTCAGTGATCGTAGCGATCGCAGGAAACGCCTCACGATGGAACACTGAAATCTATCTTTATGATCGCTGATATCGTTCAACACATTTTCCAGCGATCATAGCAATCGCGTCGATCACTGTGGTCATATGAAAACCAAGTTTTAGTATAATGACTATTTCGAGTTACCGATGTACAATAAGACCGCTCTGGCTCGATCTACTTTTTAGCTTTATTTCATGCGCGCACACAGTTTACATTTTTTGTATATGTCAATTAAAGCACAGTTCTTGTATGGGTTACAAAAGTATGATCTTGTTTGCAGTGCATAAAACCCGTAGAATTTTATAACGCAAAAACCATGTCTTTGATGGATTGTTACGAACGCTGCCAACCGGTACGTCTACCATCTTCCCTTCCTTCCTCCCATCATTCCTTCCTTCCTCCCTCCCTTTTTCCTTCCTTCCTTCCTTCCTTCCTTCCTTCCTTCCTTCCTTCCTTCCTTCCTTCCTTCCTTCCTTCCTTCCTTCCTTCCTTCCTTCCTTCCTTCCTTCCTTCCTTCCTTCCTTCCTTCCTTCCTTCCTTCCTTCTTTCTTTCTTTCTTTCTCTCTTTCTTTCTTTCTTTCTTTCTTCTGCGCTCATATTATTTGTGATGTCATTTTTTAGAGGAATTATAATGCTGCTTGTAAAACTGGATGTGAAATCATGAGAAATCTCACTAAAGGTATCAAAAGTTAACTCTTTGTAACCTGCAGGCCTCTCGTAATAAGAACACCCTATAAATTATTAAGGTTAATATTGTGTACACAAGCCCTTTTAGAGTCAGAGAACAAAATGTCGAATGCCAACAAAATTTGGTGTATGCCACTCGAGATGTAATAATTTTACGTCGCCTTAGGGGAGCGCGAGGCAGTAACGTCACAACCCAGACAAACCAACCAAAGTTTTTATTGTAGTTTCTCCGCAAGAATCACGGAGAGTCACGCGAGCAATTTTTAGAACCGCCATACAACGCTATTTAACCAAGACTAGTTGACTTGTGCGTCGTTTGAGGATAAACGAGAATGTAATTCAGTTGTTTTTGTTGTATTTTCAAGGCAATGAGTCAGTTCCTATCGACACTACCAACGATACAGTAATAGGTGATTACTCTATTATCTGTCGCACCTTTAAGCATGTAGCACTAAGAATGGTAGTCTGGTACAGCAGTATCGGTGTGGCTAAAACGCCTCGCGATTTCCTCCTGATCTTAAACCCTTATGACTCAAATACAAAAACACCGACGGTAGTTCACTATGTAAGTATGCTCGTTTTATTAATATTCTGCTGTTTTTATGATCAACATAGAATCCATAGATGTATGTCTCCAGGCTTATGGCTTATTTAATGTTGGTGTAGGAAGGGAGAATGGAAAGATAAGGGAGCTTAAAGCCCGCCGCACACGTTGAGAAACTGTGTGAGGAAACTGCCACGCGAGGTACTTTTCTTACCGTGTGCTCTTTTACCTGCTCTATTTTTGGCCTCGTGTAGCCAAAGATGCAACGTCTGCGGTAAGAAGTCGTCTGAGCTAAGTGCCTGGCGTAGCAGTTTCCTCACGTGTGCGGCGGGCTTAAGCAGGAGACGTTTTTTGTCAACGCAGACGTCACCGCAGTGCGCACTCTTCTTCATGCGTACGCCATCATAGATGATGTGTCCGTTTTCGTTAAGCAGCAGGTCAGTTAAGGCTTTTTCACCTACTGCCAAGAACAGCAACGTCATCTAGGACGGCGAACGGATGAACGAAAACGTCCGTGTTGACAAAAACGTCTCCTGCTTAAGATCCCTAATAGTATGTGGAGGGGGATGAGAGGTCAGAGGAGAATTCCTCTGATAAAACACTATTTTTTATGAAGATGTAACAAAGCTAAGCTTTTTCCCAATCTAGTTCTTCATTTATGCACAGTTCTTACTACATTTAATATTCTAAACACTTAAATCTCAACTCACCAGTTCGGCTCCACAAATGATCCCACAAATAGAAACGCAATAAAGATGAGGACAGTTTATAAGTAACTTTTCTATTTCATTCGTGCACAGACAACGTCTTTACATCATTCACATCTAACTAACAAATTCCGAGTGACAATTCATTCATTAACGTCTTTACAGTTGCCGATCCCTCAGAAGCGAAAGTTGGGGCTTTCCC
The DNA here is from genome assembly GCA_029948255.1 of Telmatactis stephensoni. Classification (NCBI taxonomy): domain Eukaryota; kingdom Metazoa; phylum Cnidaria; class Anthozoa; order Actiniaria; family Isophelliidae; genus Telmatactis; species Telmatactis stephensoni. The sequence continues at coordinate 750,492 of JALIZF010001812.1, forward strand.
ATGTCCACCTTGCGTACGTTGGAGGTTTTTCTCGCCCTAAAACCCTGAAGACAACACAGCACGTATGATAAGAAACGTAGTCACGCCGTCCGCGCTGCCATCGTTTTACGTTGCGTAAAGTTTCTCAAGACGGAAAACCTTGCGTACGTTGGGGATTTCTCTCGCCCTAAAACCTTGAAGACGTGCACAGCACGCATAATAAGGAACGTAGTCACGCCGTCCGCGCTGCCATCGTTTTATGTTGCGTAACGTTTCTCGGACGGAACCGCAAATCACTCCAGACGGGACCTCACCGCAAGACGGAAAACACAGAATATTTTTTCTTCTTAGAGAGTTACTAGTAATACTGAAACCAATAATGTTTGTTTATAGGAATACATCGATCTGAATGTAGGACCTGAAGATCAATTGGGCTTCGCAGTGGTTTCGTCTCGTGGTCTGGTGCTAAAGCTTGCCCCCAAAAATGCCTCTTTGTTGGAGAGAATCTTTACCATCAATAAGAAACAATTCACATTCTCTAAAGGTACAGAGTGGTGTCGACTTTGGAAGATCTCTTGATCAATATTGCTTTAAGAAAAGTTCCTCGAACTCGAGCGCTAATGATAATTAAAAACCCCACCTTGCCTCGCGGTCCGTCGTTAAGGTGGCAATTAGGTTGTCGCGTAACCATGGTAACGGATTAAAAATAGCGCGCTCATCTTGATTCCAGAGATAGCATCAAAGATAGCTGGTGATGGTGTATTCGTTCCCTGCTTCATATTCCGTTGTTCGTTATATTTAAGCTTTGGGACGCCAAGTTGCGACTGCGCATGCACGATGCCACTAAGTACAAAGATGTTCTCAGCTCAGAGTGAGTCGATCCTTTGGGGGAGGGGGTAGTGTTGTGTTGTCGGTGTTGAGACCACACCGGATGTACTTCTTGTTTTAATAGTAGTGTTTTACTAGGCCTGAACATAAGTCTCCAACCAGTTCAAAACTATACGTTGGAATATGCGTTTGTTCCAAAGACTGATCGAGAGGCAACTATCAACCTCACAATTACGTGGACTCCCCCAGAACCAAGTAAGTCAAACAAGGCCTGCGCATTTGATCATACCCATGCTACTTTCTCGTGGCATCCATGCCGTCGTTGTTTTTGGTTGTTTATCACCCTTCTTTCTCCCTTCCTTGCGTTCCCTTTCTCTCCCTCCCTCCCTCCCTCCCTCCCTCCTTCCCTCCTTCCTTCCTTCAACGCCCTAGATTTCCGATGATTCGTTGCTTTATGCTGCCAATTATCCTCAGCCCCCGTGATCTTCGACCATGATCTCAGAGGACTCTTTGTTTTTTAAGGTGTACCATGTGACTACAGGTTAGTGTGGAAGGACCATAGTGGACATGGACAGTACAAGGAATATTATTATTCTGCTGAAAAGGTGAATATAACCGTTCGTCAGATACAATCTGAGTAAATCCTTAGGCCTAGTTCAGACCTCGTTCCAGCTAGCCATGTGCCGTACCACGTTATTGCAAGGAAATACTATAGCTACTAGGAAAGTTCGACGTCTAAATCAATTTGTACAAATTAATTGCTGCTTAGATTTCGAATTTATTTGTTCTAGGCATTTAGCACATGGGAGCCAGCGGACTAATATATGACTTCAGGAGCCTATAACTAAACGCCGTGAGCGAACCTAATGCATTATGCATGTGGACGCTCCTAGTTATAGGGTCCTGATGACTTTAACTAGATTTTGAATAGAGACAAGAGACCATAATAGTAAGAGAGCGAAACTCAGTATTGATGTCTGTGCGATGTTCGTGGCGCCTAAGGCTATTTTTAGTAATTTCGCAATCGCGCGGGCAAGGCTCTTAAACAATAGAATTCAAACGGTCCCGTCCGCGCGCACGTCAAAAATCAAATTCTATTGGTTGAGGGACATCGCGCGCGCGATGGCGAAGTTACTAAAAATAGCCTTAGTCGCCACGAACATCGCACAGACATCAATACTGAGTTTTGCTCTCTTAGTATTATGGTCTCTTGATAGAGAACGGAACATGGTTAAATCCTTCTCAAGTAGATAGATTGAGTTGCACAACGGCATCATTTTAACCACTCGATAAGAAATTTATCCAGCGAATAGCGTTATATCAATCTTTCGTTCAACCGGGACCAGATAGCTGTTACTTCCTCGGGAGGGGAAGCACCCTGCCCTTGGGATTTATAACTATGAGTGTGTCTACTCTAGTTCTCGAAATCCGAATCCATTTTGATACTTTATTATATAACTATGACGTAATTTTACCATATAAGGATGAGAGAACTAAGCAAATATGAGGCCGTATTATATGCCGTATTACATAGTTGAAAACTGGTTGGCCATATTGTACATAAAACAATCGGAGAATAGGAAACTAAGAAGCAGTTATATAATAAATCCTTTATTACATATTTTCTTGTGGATTACGGGCTGACATTTTACTCATCGCTCGTATTTTGCCTCGCCTAAAGGCTCGGCAAAATACATACGCGACTCGTAAAATATCAGCCCGTAATACACAAGAAAACATCTAATAAGTGGTATGTAATATATAGTACGATTCCACAAAAGTTTAAAATTAATTCAAACTCTCGTGTTTCTCTCAAAACCCACCTACCTTTTTGGAGAGGGTGGGGAGGGTGAAGCGATGCACTCAACGCACGTACATCTCTAGTTAAATGAATGAAAGGTTTGCTCATTTTTAGTATATTGAAACTCATCCCGAACTTCAATATCTGCCAACATTTACATATACGATAGAAAACCTGAGGATGAATGAAGACTACGATTTGGAGGTGAGCTTACACCTATTTACAAAAGATTGTCGGTCGAGAGCTAGCCTAAACCAATCGTGACTGGACCGTAAAGGAGTATGGGTAGATACAAAACTGACCCCACTTTTTGGCTTTGCTTTGAGTTTTTCTTTGTTGTAGACTCATGCTAGATGATTCTTAAATCTAAATCCAAAATATATTCTTAAATTTCTTTATGTAAAGCGAGCGTCAAGATTTTTATTACTAGTGCTTGTCCTGTCTTGTCAACCCATCGTTTGCTTCATAAAAATTGGTTTGTTTTGTGTTATAGTTAGCATCTATAGACAAACCCGGCAGGTTTTACGACAAAGAAAGGTCAATACTTCGACGCATCCATACACCATGTAAGTAGATGTTAGACGTAACACGTAACGTAACAGTAGATGATAGACGTAACACGTAATGTAACACAGTAGATGATAGACGTAATACGTAACGTAACACAGTAGATGATAGATGTAACATGTAACGTAACACAATAGATGATAGACGTACGTAACACGTAACGTAACACAGTAGATGATAGTGCAGATTTCGTATGAGTGTGAAAAGGACCGCGACGTGCCGTGACCGTGTCAGTGCCGTGTTTCCTATCAAAACATTCGAAAATCCTGCCGTATATACCCGGCGTAGAATAGGGACACACTCATTTATGACGGGTTTTGTCGGTCCTATACATTCCGATGCATGTGTAAGCGGCATTGCTTGTTTGATTTTAGTGAAAAGGAAAACGATAACATATGTCAATGATATTTGTCAGAGCGAGTAAGATTCGTCAAAATCCGAACATTCCAAACATTGTTTGGAACGAAAACAAAGCATTGTAAAGTGCTTTCGTTTCTAACTACACACGACAGTCCTACAAGACCCTACAGCCGACCTACAACACCCTACAGTCCTACAATACCCTACAGTCCTACAACACACGACAGTCCTACAACACCCTACAGTCCTACAACACCCTACAGTCCTACAACACACTACAGTCCTACAAGACCCGACAGTCCTACAAGACCCGACAGTCCTGCAACGCCAGACAGTGCTACAAGACCCGACAGTCCTACAAGACCCGGACCGACAGTCCTACAAGACCCGACAGTCCTACAAGACCCGACAATCCTTCAAGACCCGACAGTCCGACAAGACCCGACAGTCCTACAAGAACCGACAGTCCTACAAGACCCGACAGTCCTACAAAACCCGACAGTCCTACAAGACCCGACAATCCTTCAAGACCCGACAGTCCTACAAGACCCGACAGTCCTACAAGACCCGACAGTCCTACAAGACCCGACAGTCCTACAAGACCCGACAGTCCTACAAGACCCGACAGTCCTACAAGACCCGACAGTCCTACAAGACCCGACAGTCCTTCAAGACCCGACAGTCCTGCAAGACGCGACAGTCCGACAAGACCCGACAAGACCCGACAAGACCCGACAAGACAGTCCTACAAGACCCGACAAGACCCGACAGACCTTCAAGACCCGACAGTCCTACTAGACCCGATAGTCCTACAAGACCCGACAAGACCCGACAAGACCCGACAAGACCCGACAAGACCCGACAAGACCAGACAAGACCCGACAAGACCAGACAAGACCCGACAAGACCCGACAAGACCCGACAAAACCCGACAAGACCAGACAAGACCCGACAAGACCAGACAAGGCCCGACAAGACCCGACAAGACCCGACAAAACCAGATAAGACCCGACAAGACCCGACAAGACCCGACAAAACCCGACAAGACCAGACAAGACCCGACAAGACCCGACAAGACCCGACAAGACCCGACAAAACCCGACAAGACCAGACAAGACCCGACAAGACCAGACAAGACCCGACAAGACCCGACAAGACCCGACAAGACCCGACAAGACCCGACAAAACCCGACAAGACCAGACAAGACCCGACAAGACCCGACAAGACCCGACAAGACCCGACAAGACCCGACAGACCTTCAAGACCCGACAGTCCTACTAGACCCGATAGTCCTACAAGACCCGACAGTCCTACAGGGCCAGACAGTCCTACAAGACCCGATAGTCCTACAAGACCCGACAAGACCCGACAAGACCCGACAAGACCCGACAAGACCCGACAGACCTTCAAGACCTGACAGTCCTACTAGACCCGATAGTCCTACAAGACCCGACAGTCCTACAAGACCCGACAGTCCTACAGGGCCAGACAGTCCTAGGCCTACAAGACCCGACAGTCCTACAAGACCCGACAAGACCCGACAAAACCCGACAAGACCCGACAGACCTTCAAGACCCGACAGTCCTACTAGACCCGATAGTCCTACAAGACCCGACAAGACCCGACAAGACCCGACAAGACCCGACAAGACCCGACAAGACCAGACAAGACCCGACAAGACCAGACAAGACCCGACAAGACCCGACAAGACCCGACAAAACCCGACAAGACCAGACAAGACCCGACAAGACCAGACAAGGCCCGACAAGACCCGACAAGACCCGACAAAACCAGATAAGACCCGACAAGACCCGACAAGACCCGACAAAACCCGACAAGACCAGACAAGACCCGACAAGACCCGACAAGACCCGACAAGACCCGACAAAACCCGACAAGACCAGACAAGACCCGACAAGACCAGACAAGACCCGACAAGACCCGACAAGACCCGACAAGACCCGACAAGACCCGACAAAACCCGACAAGACCAGACAAGACCCGACAAGACCCGACAAGACCCGACAAGACCCGACAGACCTTCAAGACCCGACAGTAGACCCGATAGTCCTACAAGACCCGACAGTCCTACAGGGCCAGACAGTCCTACAAGACCCGATAGTCCTACAAGACCCGACAAGACCCGACAAGACCCGACAAGACCCGACAAGACCCGACAGACCTTCAAGACCTGACAGTCCTACTAGACCCGATAGTCCTACAAGACCCGACAGTCCTACAAGACCCGACAGTCCTACAGGGCCAGACAGTCCTAGGCCTACAAGACCCGACAGTCCTACAAGACCCGACAAGACCCGACAAAACCCGACAAGACCAGACAAGACCCGACAAGACCAGACAAGACCCGACAAGACCCGACAAGACCCGACAAAACCCGACAAGACCAGATAAGACCCGACAAGACCCGACAAGACCCGACAAGACCCGACAAAACCCGACAAGACCAGACAAGACCCGACAAGACCCGACAAGACCCGACAAGACCCGACAAGACCCGACAAGACCCGACAGACCTTCAAGACCCGACAGTCCTACTAGACCCGATAGTCCTACAAGACCCGACAGTCCTACAGGGCCAGACAGTCCTACAAGACCCGATAGTCCTACAAGACCCGACAAGACCCGACAAGACCCGACAAGACCCGACAAGACCCGACAAGACCCGACAGACCTTCAAGACCCGACAGTCCTACTAGACCCGATAGTCCTACAAGACCCGACAGTCCTACAAGACCCGACAGTCCTACAGGGCCAGACAGTCCTAGGCCTACAAGACCCGACAGTCCTACAAGACCCGACAAGACCCGACAAAACCCGACAAGACCAGACAAGACCCGACAAGACCAGACAAGACCCGACAAGACCCGACAAGACCCGACAAAACCCGACAAGACCAGACAAGACCCGACAAGACCCGACAAGACAGTCCTACAAGACCCGACAAGACCCGACAAGACCCGACAGACCTTCAAGACCCGACAGTCCTACAAGACCCGATAGTCCTACAAGACCCGACAAGACCCGACAAAACCCGACAAGACCAGACAAGACCCGACAAGACCCGACAAGACCCGACAAGACCCGACAGTCCTACAAGACCCGATAGTCCTACAGTCACAGATGGCGCTAGCGAACGCCACATGTATCACAGGCTATGTTGATTGTACTCAATGAGACAATGTACTCAACCTCTGGTAAATGGTCATGCATTGACAATTAATCAATTTTATACCTGTATTTAGTGGATGGTTTGAAAATTTCTCTTCCACAATCCGTCTTGCGTCCTCCGTCGATTCTTTGTAAGCTTCTGTGAAGCCCTCGAACGAGACCCAAGAATGGTTTCTAGGTTTGCAAAAAAAAATATTCCTTTACATTTTATTTTAAATTCCCGCAGCCGTCATTTCTATAAATTACGTTTTTTTTCTGTATGAAATGAAATAAAATTGAACTTACGCAAAGTGAACGTGGTAGGAGCATAACTGTCGAGATAACAGCGCTTTGTTTGTGGCCATGACATACGACCGTTCGTTTCCGTACAAGAGGAATCCCACGCTCTCATTTCCATACTTGCTGTACCCATAGTTAAGTCCACAATTTCGACAGCGCAAGCCAAGTTTTAGTCCTGGCAAAGGTCCTTCCAGCTTGAATAGGGTAGCTAGGCACGGCGCATTGTGTGTTACCAAATGGCGTCCACATTCTAAACAATTTTCTACTGGGGGTGTGAGGATCTCAACTTCTACCTTGTCATCAGTGTCTGGGTCTCTTGGAATGTTCTCCAAAGCTCGCATAAGTGAAAGAAATACATCATCTTGTACACCAGTATCATTATTCCAGTAATTAGTTACTTTAAGTCTAACATCCTTGCTGAGCGCTTTTGGGATGGAGCTGGACAAATGCATTATACGCTGAACATTTAAGTAACCAAACTTAAGTACAAAAACGCCAAGTAATTCGTCTTCCGTGAATTCGGAAGCGAGAATATCTTCAATCGAAGAGCTTTTGAGATGCGAAATGCTTTCTGATATCTGCGATTTCCCTCGCTTTCGAACTTGAGCGGCTTTTAAACGATTTCAAAAGGAATCAGCCATTTTAGTAGTTCCGTTCGCAAGCCGGGTTGTCATATGATCGCAACGGTTTGTACACGTTTGTACACTTTGTCGGAATGATGTGGTAACCCGATGATAGTCCGATAACAAATTGCTCGCCCTAAAGCGCGACTCATATGCTGCCGTAACCGTGCCGCGGCCTTTTCACACTCATACGAAATCTGCACTAGAGCAGATTTCGTATGAGTGTGAAGCGGATGTCCGCGCCGTACCGTAACTGTGTCAGTGCCGTGTTGTCTATAAAAACATTCGAAATTTCTGCCGTAACAGTGCCATGACCGTGCGGTGCCGTTTTCACACTCATACGAAATCTGCTCTAGATGTAGCACGTAATCCAACACAGTAGATCTGATGATGGAAGTAATACCTAACGTAACAGAGTAGATAGTAGACGTAAGACCTAACGTAACACAGAAGATGTACATTTCGTAAACGTAACACTCAACGTAACACAGTAGATGATAGACGTAACACGTAAAGTAACACAGTAGATGATAGACGTAATACCTAACGTAACACAGTATAATAGACGTAACACAACGTCAAACAGTAGTTGATAGACGTAACACGAAACGTAACACAGTAGTTGATAGACGTATAACACCCAACGTGACACAGTAGATAATAGACTATAAAAATATAATACTTTTCTATGCACACATCGTAAACGTAACACTTCGTCATGGTGGTAACGTTCTGGATTTTTTCCGCAGCCTTAAAAGAACATACAGGAAAACAACCTGTTTCTCGTAAGTTAATTGTGTTTAAATTCGCGTAAGATGATTTTTATGACTGTTTATATATTTTACAGTTCGTCGACGAGTCGTAAGTTGATGGTCGTAGGTCGGTTGTCGTGCATGTTTGTGATAAAACTCTTGAGTTGATTGTCGCACAAGCTAATTTTTTTGAAGTCGTTTGTCATACTTTTTGTCGAAAGACTCGTAAGTTGATTGTCGTACGTTTGTCATAAAACTCATATCAATAATTGTCTTTCTTTTTCCTTCCTATTATAGTTCCTGAGCCTCCCCAAAACCTTAGTCTGGTGAGCCTTAATCACCTTAGCCACAATATTTCCATAGCAACTGTCGCCTGGAAACCACTTGTGATGTCAGCGCTCTACTTTGAGATTACTGAATATGTATTAGAGTATAAAACGACGCCTGTTGTTCACAACCCCCAGACAGCACCTCAACACGTTGTGGTCCATTTGAGTCCAGTATGTTGAAAAAATTTCTGTCGAAAATAATGTAGGCCCATTCCGGGCCCTAAAATCGCCCTAAATCGCTTTAAGTTTTGAGCATGTTTGGGGATAATTTTGCTTAAATCGCCCAAAATTGCTTTAAATCGCCTTAAGTTTTGAGCATCTTTGGGGATAATTTTGCTTAAATCGCCTACGATCACCCAAAATTACGGCGATTTTAGGGCCCGGAGTAGGCCTTAATGTCAAGAGACCATGATACTAAGAGAGCGAAACTCAGTATTGATGTCTGTGCGATGTTCGTGGCGACTAAGGCTATTTTTAGTAATTTCGCCATCGCGCGCGTAAGGCTCTTAAACGATAGAATTCAAATGCCGAAAGCAAACAGTCCCGTCCGCGCGCACGTCAAAAATCAAATTCTATTGTTTAAGAGCCTTGCGCACGCGATGGCGAAGTTACTAAAAAATAGCCTTAGCCGCCACGAACATCGCACAGACATCAATACTGAGTTTCGCTCTCTTAGTATTATGGTCTCTTGTTAATGTCTAATACCTCTCTTTTTGCTAGAGAATGATGAAGAAGGTACGCAAAACAAATGTTTTTCTTTCAACAGCTTATAACGAATTATACATTTGAAGTTTCTACTGGAGTACCCTACACTGTCATGGTAAGTTGGGTTTAAGCTCCCCCCCGGGGGGGGATGTCATGGTAAGTTTGTCATGGTATATTTTGGACGGAGGTGATCGTCGTACCTTTTAGGGATCAAAACTGGGTACCTTTTAGGTTACTCACGATCAGACGCTGGTACTTTACGGAAGTCGGTACTAGATTGAGATTCTGTATGTTTTCTTGGTATCTTTTAGCCGGGCGCAAAATAGCTTAAGTCACGCCAATTTTGGTACCTTAAAGCGGGCTGGTAATGAAAATTTCGACGATCATTCCCGATTAAAATATATATGGGAGTCTCTCCTTGGGGGCTTTACGTCAAGTGATTTAATGATACTTCTGCGGATCGTATTCATGTACACGGGAAACGGCAGACGGCAAAGAGGATCACTTGACCTGCTTTTGTCGCGTTGGGAGGTGCCGTTTCAACGATAGGGCGAGTCATTTCGCTTTCCGCAAACGTGAACAGTCACTTTCTCGTTTGAGTACTAAATGCGCAACGCCAGGCGCGAACTAAACGTATCTTTGCCGTCTGCCGTTTTTCGTCTACGTGAAACTTTAGCTCTCTTGTTTTAATAACGTTACGTACTATTTGTTAGGTGTTTGCTAACTCAACGGCTGGTGCAGGACGAGCAAGTGTTTTAAAGTTTATGTCGTGTAAGTCATAATAACTACTTCTTACATGTAAATACCTTCTAGAATTCTAACCTTCTGGATATCCTTGCCGTATTTTATTTTCTGATCATCTATGTTAAAAAGGTCTATATGGCATTAAGGGACCGTTCATTATTTATGGCAGGGGGGATGGGTGATTAAAGGGGGGTTCTTGAAATTTTTCCAGGTCTGAAAAGGGGGGTATCGAAATAATTTCTTGGCTATCAGGGGGGGTATAGAAATTTCATAAGACAGATAAGGTAACAAATATACCATACAACAAATTTCAATTTCTGTTTGAGTGCATTTCATAAAACCGTGAAACACTTTGTAAGGAATTGCACAAAATTGTACTAAATTAACAATAGAAGACAGAGGATTTGGCACTATTTTGTTAGCAAACTGTTTCACGGTTATATGAAATGCACTCTACTGTTTTGAATTGCTTTCAACTTGTCTATGTCTCTTCAAGAGCATCAGAAATGAAATCTAACAACATCAATGAAAGAGTGATGCCAGAGGCCATGATGTGTTGCATCAAGAGCCATCATCAACTTTATTGTTTTTTAGGTTGAAACTTAATTTATCACTAAAATCAATAAACATGGTTTGTACATAATTGTTAATACAAATAAGAACTAATATAAAGATTATTTATTTAATTTTCAAGGTCAACGACAAACAACAACAAACAGTTTCTAATAAACTGACTCCAAAAAAACGTTGTTTCACAAAAACCAAATAGCAATAATAATGGACACACTATGATTTGTAGAACTTTACTGACTGAGCAACTTTACTGACATGTGCAAGAAAACAGTAAGGTTTGCCATATTACAATAGGGATCCCAATTCAAAAAAGGTTGAAAATAGGATTTCTTTTTTGTGTTTTTGCAACAAAACTTGGTCAGTTTCATTTAAAATAGAATAATCAAGAGATCTAGTTCTATTCAAGGTTGTACGAGCCCTGAATGCAATAATACATAGTCCTAATACATAATACATAATACATAGTTTTACGATTTATATTAATTTATATTTATATGTAGAATAATGTGAAGCAAAACCACGCAAGTTGTAGATTTAAAGCTCTGTTTATTCTGTTTATTATTTATATTTTAATATCTATATTTTATATTCATGTAATTATATTTTTAACACTTTTGGGGAATTTGTTAATAAATTTTACATTTTATTTATTCTATTTTAATATTTATATATTTTTTGTTGTAGGGAGGGGGGGAGGGGTATTGAAATAATTTTCTTTAGAATGAGGGGGGTCCTTAAAAATATTTTTTTGTTCAGGGGGCCTTTTAAGAAAATTTGGTTCCTTGGCAATTAATCACCCATCCCCCCCCCCTGCCATAAATAATGAACGGTCCCTAAAAGGTTTCTACATATTGTAGTTGAATTCTTTGATCCTTGATCCAAGTCAGGTAGAGTGTCCGATCCACAATAGGATTCTATAGCCTATAGCCTAAATCCCGCCAACCCGCAAATCCTTTAGCATCTTGCCTTTCTTAAGGCTTTTGCGTGAATACATATATGAAGAAATTATTATTTTTGGGGGATAACACGCAGTGAATTTTATTAACTTTGACATTTTGATTGTAACATCCTTAAGGGTGTACTGACATATAGAAATTGCCCGTTGCTAGGGAAATTTGAAAATGCTCTAAAATGTCTCTAAATAGTCACATCGCTTTTACATTTTATAGTTTGTCTTCCTTGATGGGACTTTAACATTTTGTGACGTCATCATATGACGTCATCATATGACGTTATAACTATCAAAAGCTATAATTTTATTTAGCAATGTAAAAAAAAAAAAAAAAAAAAAAAAAAAGACTCTTTGTTTGTTTGTTTTAACGAGGATATAACAGGTAAAGCAAGGCTTTTTTCCAACCTGGTCCTCAAATCCTGAAATAAATACACACTGATAATCGGTAAACATAAAGTGTTTAAGAATCCCAACTGGCAAGGAGGCGAACCAGTTGGCTATATTACAAGCATGGCCGAGAAACTGAATTTGAACTAATCGAAATCGGAACAAATTCAGTCTCAGCTAGTGGCCAGAGCGGGTATCGAACCTGGGACCGCCAGATTACGAGACCAACGCTCTGACCACTCGGCCATGCTGCCTCAAATACATTAAATAAATCTTGAGATCAAGGTGTATAATGTCAAGCATACGTTTTAAGAATGTCCCCCAAATAAATTTAATATGATTTTTTGAATGTCGAAATTCAGCGAACTTACAGCCAAAATCGTTGCATTGCGACCAGCAAATTACAAATTTTGTTTTGATTTTGGGTTTTTCTGAGCCGTCTATCAGTTTGGGGGCGGAGCTTCTTTCAAATCAACCAATCACTGAACGAGTTCGTGGAAGCTCCGCCCCCAAGAATGATGGACGGATCAGAAAATACCAAAATCTTACCGACGTTGGAGGTCGCGATGCAACGATTTTCGCTGTAATCTTTCGTAAATCCCATGCTTGGCTTTGAAGAAAAGGCTGTAAATGAAATAGATTGTGAAGAAACATTTAGTTTTGACGAAAACCGCCGAAGATTATAGCTCTTTAAAGAAACCGGAAGTAATGTGTGTGTCGCGCTACCAGAAGTCAAATGATTCCCGCCAAAAAAGCACGCGTTGAACAGTATTGAATAACAATCGAAGTTTTAAAATTTCCAATTTAATAAATAAAATCTTGAAAGCAAAGTGACAAAGGTATGTGAAATATATATATTCACAAAATTTCACGATACATGTAACCCAGTTAGAAATATACTTAGCCGCGTTCTGCTTCAAGAAAGAAATACAAAAGGATATGCATAGATTAATGCGATTCAATCATTAATATTAATCATAAAAACAGCTCGGAAAGAAATAAAAATACTTAGAGTAAAACAATCTACAATCGAAGTATCACAAGTTCTGAGAAGAGAAAAGAAAAAAGCAACATTCAAATAAGCAAAAAAAGAGAAAAAATTTTTTGTTGTCGACAAGGCTCGAACCTGTAACACGCAAAAAAGCACCCCCCGGAAACAACAAAGCAAAATAAACAAGTAATTGAAAATAGGATAAAAATTAAAAAAAATTTGGGACGATTCTCCCTAGACATTCTATGAAGCTGAGACATCGAATCGACTTACGTTAAGGATGAAGATTTCGGCCCCATCCACGCTATCCCGGTGCTACATATTACAGTTGACTTAGCCCGAAGGCCAGGGAGGGAGACGATATCCGGACCCTAATCCATACCTTTAGATATCACCTTAGACCGCTGCGCTACCTAGACACTTAATAATTTTAATGTCTAATTGGGGTAGTCTATTCGGCGAAGTTTCAGGTCCCCAGGGAGATAAAGGAACCAATCAAAGTCCAGTCATCTATACAATGATTTATTTATGAAATAGAAAGAGTAGATAAAAGAATAAATTTTCGAGAACATTTTTCAGTGCATTGAGCTGCTGTACTAGCGTGGAGAAGTTACGTTTGTAGTTCAATTTCGATCTTCATCGATCATAGAAGATTTTTGCTGAGAACCATTAAGCTTAAGAAATCACATTTCCTCCGAAGGACAATCCCAAAGCAAAATAAGACGAAGGCTTGAAACATCTTCGAGTAAAGCTAAGTACTTTTTAATTACGGTTTCTGTTAGAGTTAGTGATTCAATTCTACGTCGAGAAAGACCAAACTTGTTTAGTCGTACCGTATATTAACTTTCTTTATGAAAAATATTAGCAAATCCTTAGGGTTATGTCACAACCCTGAATGTGTACATTTAGCGTTTATCTGCATTACTTTATAGCTTTAGCGCTTTATGAGATCTTACTATTTGCGAAAATTTGACAAGGAAAAATTTTAAAATGTAAAATATTTGAGATATAACACGCGTGCTGATTGGCTGCCTACCATGTTTGTTTTATATTCCTTAATTATTCTGTTATAAAATATTTGAGATATAACGCGCGCGCTGATTGGCTGGCGACCGTGTCTATATCAGAGAACAGAGACATAGGTTCGCACAAAAATGTCGGAAGGTAGTTTATAGAAGCAATACTATGTCTCTGTACTGTGATATAGCTATTTCAAAAAAGGTTGACGGGGCGAATGGCGATTGGTGATTGCACGGTCGAAAGGAATTTTGGGGTAACAAGAAATGCTTCATTTTCATTAATTATTGAATACCATACAGTACCATACAATTAAATACCCAAGCAATGTCAGTACCATACAGTAAAGACCTTATTGGACAAAGTGGTCGATCGGCGATTCATATCTTTGCACCCAATAGCGCTCTAATAGCGTGACCACAGTTCCTTTCGGTTGTGCAATCACCAATCGCCGATCGCCATTCGCCGTTCGCTCCGTCAACCTTTTTGAAATAGCTATATACACGATGGAAGATGTAGAACGAGAGAAAAGCAAGCTCAACTACGCCTCGTGTTCCTAATGCAATGCGTTTTTCACCCGTATCAACTAAACCTTTGTTTGTTTCTTCGCCTACAGGGTTTAACAAAACCGACTCCACTGGAAACTATGGCAACTATACCCATATTGACGTCATAACCTACAAACATGACCAATACCTGGTACCAGTGGTGACGGGAGTGCTCTTAGCAATTATACTGATATCACTGGGAGGGGCACGATTTCTGTATAAGACCCGAAGAGCTCGTGAAGCCAAAGCTATTAAGATGCTGTTGCGGAATGAGTTCATAGAAGAAGGGTATGGTTATTTCGAGCCCGAACGCACGATGCAATGTTTTTGCAACATTATGCGCAATACAGCTACACCGTGTATCCACCTCTGCAATGCTGCACGCAATGCTGCAGAAAATGTTTTAGAGGCAAAACTCGATCCTAAACACGCAACTTGCATGCAAATCACGGCGGGCGCATAAGACCTCAAAAACGGAACGGTTAGCTTCCGAGTTATACTCTAATCTTCGTATCTTCAACAGCATTCAGTCATTTGCAATGAAACTTTCAGTGATGGCTTACTATAAGTGGCGATTTAGTTTGCCATGTTTGAAAGTTACCATTGACGTGATTTTGACGTCATTGCGAATTGTTACATTTTGCTAAAAAACTCAGATCACTTGTAGAGATTTTGAAAACTACATAGTTTGAAAGAGATTGTCATTCTCTAAAATTTGGTGCAATTTTTATCTCGATGCGATGTTTGGTTGTCGAGTTATAAGGGATTTTGGTTTTACCATGACGTCATAAAAATGACGTCACAAGTAACCATTAAGAGCCATTAGAAGCCATTGGAAACAGCCAGTGACGATGCAACGAACATGTATGGCTAATGTGACATGTTTCTACATAACTAAGGCAAAAGTTTTGGTCACCAAGCTATATTAGCGATATTTCAAATGATCGGTGACGTCATTATGACGTTTGATGATTTTGCTATTTTTTCTTATTAATTTTTCTAATACTTATCTTCAAAAATTCAAAAATCTAAAACCAACAAATTTGGTGGAAATCAAAGTTCTTTAACTATGCAAAGTACAAGAACAATCAAACTTCAAACAAAAAAGTTATCCCAAGGAGTTAAGTCCTAAAACGTCATAATGACGTCACCAATTATTTGAAATATCGCTAATATAGCTCGGTGACCAAAACTTTTGACTTAGTTATGTAGAAACATGTCACATTAGCCATACATGTTCGTGGCATCGTCACTGGCTGTTTCCAATGGCTTCTAATGGCTCTTAATGGTTACTTGTGACGTCATTTTTATGACGTCATGGTAAAACCAAAATCCCTTATAACTCGACAACCAAACATCGCATCGAGATAAAAATTGCACCAAATTTTAGAGAATGACAATCTCTTTCAAACTATGTAGTTTTCAAAATCTCTACAAGTGATCTGAGTTTTTTAGCAAAATGTAACAATTCGCAATGACGTCAAAATCACGTCAATGGTAACTTTCAAACATGGCAAACTAAATCGCCACTTATAGTAAGCCATCACTGAAAGTTTCATTGCAAATGACTGAATGCTGTTGAAGATACGAAGATTAGAGTATAACTCGGAAGCTAACCGTTCCGTTTTTGAGGTCTTATGCGCCCGCCGTGAATGTTGCAAGAGTGCACACGCAGAAAAAAGTTGCATGCAAGAAATATTGCATCATCATGTCTGTTTTAGGGGATCGGAATGACGTAGTACTAAATTGCACATCTTCCATCTTTGTGGTGCTTCGCTTTTTTCCTAGTTCAATCCCCTTTTTTCCGTTTCTTTTGTTTGTCTGTTTGTTTCGTCTTCTTGTATCTTGTTAGAGCTGTAACGGAACGTCATCTAATGATCTGAGACAACTTAATTTCAAATCTGATGCACCCCTAGCTACTTGGAAATTTTGCCCTGTTCACACTAACAACTCAAACACTATCTCTTGGAGAATATATGTCGTTTAGACCAAGAGACCATAATTCTATTGTTTGGAAGCCTTGCGCGCGCGATGACGAAGTTACTAAAAATAGCCTTAGCCGCCACGAACATCGCACAGACATCAATACTGAGTTTCGCTCTCTTAGTATTATGGTCTCTTGGTTTAGACTCAGATCATCCCTTGTAGACTTTGTGGCGTATTTTTCCTTGGTTTCAGTCTAATGCTTCCAACATCTGAACCTGATGAATGGGAGGCGGACTACGATTCTATTGTACTGGGTGAAGAGATCGGTTCTGGTGCGTTTGGAACTGTATGGAAAGGTAGTGTTAGTGGTTTACCAGGGTACCCCGACCAAAGAAATGTAGTCGTAGCAGTCAAGACACTAAAAGGTCTGTCTATCTGTCTTATCTGTCAGTCTGTCTGTCTGACCGCCCGTCCGTCCGTCGGTCTCCCTGTCTCCCTGTCTCGAACTCCCTAGCTGTCTGTTTATCTGTCTGTCTGTTTGTCTTTCTCGAAAAATTCCTGATATTGTGTCGCTTCTTTAAGTTAAGCATCTGACTCATTAGACCTCAATATTTGTTCTAGCACTTCCTAATTTTAAGTAGTTTATTGCATCTATATTTCTTTCATGTATTTAGCTTTCAACCTGCCACTTTTTCATTCTATCAACCAATCACTTCGAGTCCAACCACCAACCCACCTACCCATCCATCCATCCATTTACCCGTTTATCTAATCACCCTCCCCTCCCTTCCCACTACTATTCATCAATCCATTAATATACAAATTAGGTACTACCTAATAGCGGAGCTCCCTTTTAAATAAATAATAATAATGCAAAATATGATAATGCTTGCTCATCAATAAAGCTAGTTTAGGAAAAAAATAACATTTTATCTTTTGTATCAAAAGTCCTTGCCTTCACATACCTCAGATGGACTTTTGCTAGCGTCCACATTTCGCGCCAGCGCAAGATATGGACCACTGTACTTTAAATCCATAATTCGCGTCGACGCAAACTGTGGATTGATTCGGGAGTCCACAGATTGCGTTGAACACAAACTATGGACTTTTGCTAGCGTACTATACCATGGACTATACTATACACTTTGAAGTCCATAATTCGCATCGACGCAAGCTGTGGATTGATTCGGGAGTCCACAGATTGCGTTCAACTCAAACTCCGCTATAAAACGCTCATCTGCATTTCTTTTCTTAAACTTTTCGTAGCCATGGCAACAATCGACGACCGCAAAGACTTCCTGGCAGAAATAGCGATGATGAAACAAATAGGAAAACATCTCAACGTTGTTAGTATGCTAGGGTGTGTCACGCAGGGGGGTCCCCTGTGTCTCATTACTGAGTACTGTCGCTATGGAGACCTAAGGAGCTATTTACGCTTGATCAGAGACAAGGTAATTGATGGACACGAACTGTGCGTCCTCCCAAAAACGGCCATCCATATAACGAACTTTTCTATACAATGAGCACGCGGTTTTGCCCGCAAAATAACACGCCCTGACTGCGTGAAAGCGGCATGGTCACGGCACGGTCACGACACGGCACAGTCACGACAGAAATTTCTGTTTTTACGTGATGGAAATGACAGTCATAGCACGGTGCAATTCGTTTTACACTCATACGAAATCTGCTCTAACACAATCATTGTTATTCTTTTCATTCACTGTATTTTTCATTGATTTACAACAGACCAAAAGACACCCACACTTCAAACTTAGCCCAGCTTATCAGGAATTGCAAAAACAGCGACTCAACACGCCAGTCAAGTGCAAAAGAAGCTGTGGACAAACCGTAAGTGAGACAGGCACTTTTGAAGCTGAATCAAGGCACGAACCGATGCAACTTTTTTTGTAACTTTTTCTGAAATATTACGCCCATCAATTCTCTGTAAAACGTATACTTCTTCAGTCAAAACACACTGCTAGCTAGTTCTCTCTGTGTGGGCCAGGCAAGTTGGGTGGCAATAAAAAAATTGTCTTTTGAAATAGTGCTGCCCTCACATCTCTGCGACTTGCTCTTTAATGTTCCGAAATTCGTCGTAAACTGGTGCGACTTGTCTTATCATACGTCGAGATCTCAGTTTATATGATTGCTATTTTTTCTCTTATGTTAGACAAAACAATGGACCTAGAGGTGCCGTACTGGAAACAAGGCCGAGCCAGAACCAAGGCAAGTATAAACCTCAAACGAGTAACATGTCGAACCTCTGAGTGTCCCACCTCCATTAGACCACCACCCTCTATTAAACGACCTGCTTTGTATAGTTAACTGCATCGAGCAAGTGTATGATCACTTAGTATACGTGTAGCTTTAATTAGCTTTAAATACCCTCAAAACGGAGCACTGATGGAAGAGAGGGAGTAAAATGAGCGTACACACACTTGTTTCGACTTCTTTCCATTCTTTGTAGCTTTAATAAGCTTTAAATACCTTTAAAACGGAGCACTGATGGAGAGAGGGGAGTAAAATGAGCGCACCGTCGACCTCAAGTTTATCAGTTGAATTACTGTCACGAGTTATCAACGTTAAATATGGTTGCTTTACTTTTTTGACTTTACTTTAGTAGAGGATTTGAATATACTATTTATCTTTCAGTCTTTGGAAACATGTTGACGTCAAACAGAGGAGCATGCGGGTGATTGTAATATTGTCGGGTTAGTAATATAGATTGCGAGCACTCTTAAAAGTACGGACACACGGTGCAACTTTTCCCGAAACATTTGTTGAAACAGCGCGCGCAACACTGTTGCACCGTGTGTCCACCACTGAAACATCTCGTGCAATGTTGCGCGCAACAGTTCTGGACAGTTGCAGAAGTAGAACTCGATCCTACTTCTGCGGCTGTTGCGCGCAACGTTTCGCGAAACATTGGAATGGGTGGACACACGCTGCAACATTGTGTTGCGCGAGAAATGTTGCACCGTGAGTCCGGGCATTTAAAAGTCCTGACACATGATGCAACTTTTCCTGTGAACTCGATTTTTGCGTAACGTTGCAGACGAATTTGTTGGAAAAAGTTGTGTCGCATGTCCGTGTTCTCCACCTTGCGAGGGTACAATAGAGGCATTCTAGGGGAGGGATTGGGGTGATGAGGGCGAAGTGCCCTACGTCTGAACTACTTCTGGTCGTTCTAGTGCATGTAGTTAACCTTTCCTGCTTCTTTTCGGATAACAAAGTTAAAACGTTAACACCATGCATCTTGTATGACGCTTAACATTGATCCGTACTAAAGGGACGTCGGACCCTACCTACGTACTGTTGGGGTAAATTAAAAGTAGGATGTTAATTCCCAGTGGCTGTGGACTGTTCGTCATATTTATTATTATATTATACATCCGCGAGGAGATCTCCACGATATTTATAACATCTGAAATCTTATTTTGTCCTCTAATGCAAACAGTCCGTGCTGGTCCTGTCTTCTTCTTACAGAGACTGTTGATATTGTCTTTAGGAAGTGTCTTTGTCGTGATGTTTGCAATTGCGCAAGTACGTCATACGTACGTTCGTCTGTCGGAGGTGAAGATTACTGCAACCAACGAGAGTTCATTGGCTCGTGTGTCAGCGTCTACAGCACCCAGAACCATATTAAACCTTTGCCATCGCTACCCTCTAACTCATCTCAGCCCATATTTGACAACGACTTTACCCTCAACCCTCGCAGAGCCATTGACACCAACTAAAATACCTCCGAACAAGATTACCTGCGACGAAAATTTCCCGAGCAAATTCCGAACACTTCGGTTACCAGTCGGAAAGCAGTCTTGATAAAGTTGGAAACAATTCACCATATCGTGTCCCTCTGAATGCGTCGTCGAACCGAAGAAACAGCAATCAGTCTGTGAGCATTTTAATAAACACTGTGCAGCCATTGGTGACATATTCAAGTGCGTGTAATGGGGACGTGTCCGGGGAAAACGATGACAACAAGAACGATGGAGGTGTTCCGCAAGGTAAAACTGGGAGGAGGGAGTAGAAATATACTATAGTGAACTCCCTCAATAAGGACACCCCTGTAAGGTGGACACCTCTCTAGGAGGGACGCATTTGCTTGGTCTTGGCCTTTTAAATTGGCCCATATTGTCTTGTAACAAAACTCAGTCTAAGGCGGACACCTCTCCAGTGCGGACACCTCTCTAGTGCGGACATCTCTCTAGTGCGGACATTAACTAGTCCCAAAAGTGTCCACCTCAGATTGAGTTCACTGTATGAAGTTTTAGTTTTAGAATATATACTTGAGGGAGAAATAAATGTGCAACGAAAGTTGATTGGTCGTGATAAGACCAATATATGGCCGACACTATAGTGTGGCTAATGCACGGTTATGACACGATCTTGGAACGTTCAATGCACGGTTTTGACACGACCACAAGACGCTCGGTTCACGGTTGTTACACGTCTTTAGAATGTTCATCGCATGTATGGTTGTGACACGGCTCTGCTCGATCGACGCACGATTGTGATACGTACACGGATCGCACACTATCGTAATGAGCTTCGCGCAATCGTCGTACGTACACTCGAACCTCGCATAGTAGCGAAATGATCATGGAATGGTCATTATTTCTATCTAACTTTCTTTCCTCTTTTCACTACATCTGTCGTAAAAGAAGAAGAAGATGGTGATCAAAGTGAACTCAGTCAAAATGATTTGATGTCGTTTGCCAGACAAGTAGCCGTTGGCATGGTACGTCATGTTGGTAACTTCCTTTTCATGAACTCAAACACCTCAATAGGTGACCACCTAGGTAAAGGTGGTTAAGGAAAGACGTTTGATATTCTTTGTGTTGAGAAGTTATATACTCATTTTAGCAACAATATAGTGTTCCTGCAGGTTATATAGCATCTAGTTACTTTTAACTACCATGCCACATTTCCAATTGCATAATACTTCTTGCCGTGAATTCAAACACACCCCAACACGCACACCCCGAATAATGTCGCGGGAAGACATTTGATATGTTTTGTATTGATAAGCTACATACTTCATTTTAGAAGCAACATAGTGTTTCTCGTTACATACCATAGTTATTTTTCTAACTACCATGCCATATTTCCAATTGTAGGAATACTTGTCACAGAAGAAGTTTATCCATCGTGATCTCGCTGCCCGTAACGTATTGGTTTGTGACAATAATCTCGTTAAAGTGTCTGATTTCGGCCTGACGCGAGATGTGTATAAGAGCTTTGAATATCACAAATCATCGAACACAGCTAAACTACCTCTGAAATGGATGGCACCGGAATCACTCTTTGAGAATGTTAATACGTCAAAAAGCGACGTGTAAGTAGATTAGTCAGATTAAGATATTCAGTGAAATAGCTTCTTGCTGGGATCGGAAGAGGATAGATCCTCGTCTGCAGAAAGGATGGTTTATTAGCGTGCAGTTGGTATCTTTTCCTTCTAAATAAAAGTGGTTTGCATCTTCGAGGACACGGAGCGAAAGGGGGAGGAGCGGAGGAAGGGTTTCCTACTCCTCCCCTTTCTCCTTCTCCTCCTCCCCCTCCCCCTTTTGCCGTGAGTCCTCTTTCTTTTCCTTCTTCTCCTCCTCCTCCCCTACCCCTTTCACCCTGGATCCCCGAGTGGTTCACTGTTCGGCTTGAATCTCATGTCCTCGCTGCGACATCTCTTTTTATGGTTCGGTCTAAAAACTATATATAATCTATTTCTTAATTGGTTACCTCCTTTAAATGACCACTTTGTTATACACCAAGGGTGGTCGCTTTATGGAGGTTTGAATGTTATATTTATGATTCTCTTCTTGCTTAGATGGTCGTATGGGGTACTGCTGTGGGAGATCGTCACACTTGGTATGTAATAACTGAACTATAATAGTCCCCTTAACAGTTCTCTGCGCCATCTTGAAAGGTAGCCATGCCTTTATATCGAAGCGAGACGAACGGTGAGCGTGCAATGATAGAGACCTGTGAGTAATTGTTCTAATCTATCATTGCACGCTCACCGTTCGACTCGCTTCGATGCAAAGGCACGGCTACCTTTCAAGATGGCGCAGGGAACTGTGAAGGGGACTAATTCCTCACCGTGCTATGTCAAATTGCATGATGTGTATACGTGACGTGCTTGTGACGCAAAATATATGACCTCTTAGTGTGTGCGCACCACTTGAATAGACTGTTGGACAGCGGAACTACTCAATTAGATTATTGGTTTGATTAGTACTGATTAATGGGGTAGCATGGTTGGCCGAGCGGTTAGCTAGAGCTCTGGGCTTTCACCGCTGTGGCCGGGTTTGAGTCCCAGCTCGCGCGCCTGGGTCATATGTGAGCTGAGTTTGTTGAGTCTTGTTGACTCGATCAAGAAATTCTCTCCGTACATGTATTATTGTTCGTGTCGAAACCTATACTTACACCCGTGATTGCGCCCTAGGAGGCAGCCCTTATCCTGGAATATCTGGAAAAGATTTATGTAAAATGATCAAAGATGGCTACCGTATGGAGAAACCAGAAATGTGTAGCTCACAAATGTAAGTGTATTTTTCCTAAATGTTCTGAAAAATGTCGATGTTGCCTAAAAATTAGTTGCATGTAACAAGATGGTTTCGGAGTGTCAGGGGGTGTTTACATGGCACAAGGATCATCCTAGCAGGCGAATCATCCTACTTGTTATACATTTACTGCATTCTGTTTACAAGGAAATTTGTGTCTTCACTTCGGGTACTAGGATCATCCTACTAAACAGAATGCAGTAAATGTATAGCAGGTGGGATGATTCGCCTGCTAGGATGATTCTAGTGCCATGTAAACACCCCTTTACACCACGCAACTTTTTCTACGTGGCGTGCAACTGTTTTGACAGTGGAGTCAAGCTCTATTTACACCTATTTCAAAAACATTGTTCGCTATAAGGTGCGAAGCCTACGCGACTCACTCAAAAGGGAGAATGGGTAAAAATTAATAAAACCGTAGAACCACACGAATATCAACACTCGATTGAAATTTAGCTCGTCTCGCCCTTAAACTTCATTTGTTGATGTTAAAAATCAAGATCAAAGCCCAATAGTGAGTGCATTTTTGCACCGCTTTTCGTGGGTTTGAAGCCTCTTGCCCGACAACCTTTTTTGAAATAGGTATATACAAGTATAAAACGGAAACCTGCACCAGGCCATTATTTTCTACACTATGTATTTTCTTGCGCGCAACGTTGAAGAAGTAGAATTCACGTTAGAGTAGATTTCGTATGACTTGTAAAAACGACACGGTCACGACACGGTTACGCACGGGAATTTCGAAACCATCACGGTACTGACACGGTCACTGCACGACGTGGTCCATTTCACACTCATACGAAAAACTGCTGTAGATGTTGCGCGCAACAGTTACGCAGTGCTAACATGATGCAATTTTACTTTACGCGCAAAGTTGCATCATATGTGTGGGCTTTAACACACACCGATATTTACCTCTACTACTTCTAAGCGATCTCTACAGCTATTGTTCCAGTAATTCTTAGCTTTCTTGTGTAAATATTAAGTATATATAGCGCGCACGTGGTTTGTCATCTGTCTTGAGGGTTGGAATTCCACCGGTAGGCCGTCACCCAGTTTCTTCAGATAACAAATGCTCGTGCTGTCTTTGCAAATAGAGTGGTTTTCGTATGAGTGGGAAACTTACCGCGCCGTACAGTGACCGTGTCAGTTCCGTAATGTCTATAAAAACATTCGAAATTCATGCCGTAACCGTATCGTATCGTAACCGTACAGTGTTCCCACTCATACGAAAACGACTCTAATTATATCTGCAAATGGTTGAATCCGATAGACAATCTTGGCTTTATTATTTACTATATTTATTCTTTGTTTTGTAACTTATACCAGATACAATATCATGCTATCTTGTTGGGAGTTTCGCCCCGAAAACAGACCAACGTTCACAGAACTTCGCAATCAACTTGAAGGCCTGATGGAAGTAGAAGACGAGGTGTACATCGATGTTAACTTTGATGACGACGAATATTCCTTGCTGGTCAGACAATCCAGCTCAGATTCTAGTTCTCAGTAGAAAACATACTTAACATGTAGTCTTGGGAGCAAGTGTATTTTGGTGGCTTTTTGAGCTAGAGGACCCGAGTTTGATTCCCAGTCACCTTAAGGCCCGGACACACGGTGCAACATTTCTTGAAACATTTGCTGAAACATCGCGCGCAACACAATGTTGCAGCGTGTGTCCACCCATTCCAATGTTTCGCGAAACGTTGCGCGCAACAGTCGCAGAAATAGGATCGAGTTCTACTTCTGCAACTGTCCAGAACTGTTGCGCGCAACATTGCACGAGATGTTTCAGTGTTGGACACATGGTGCAACAGTGTTGCGCGCGATGTTTCAGCAAATGTTTCGGGAAAAGTTGCACCGTGTCTGGGCCTTTACACACTTGTTTCGACTGCTCTCGATTGGATCCCTGAGAAATCAGCTTCATGCTCAAGGAACTATTTTTAGTATCAGTTCTTTGCTATATTCTCTGGATATGATAATAAATAAGAGAAGAGGTTTCGAGAAAAATTTCGATTTCCATTGGGTTTCAGGTTTTTTTTTTTTTTGTTAGAACTGATACTTATATTCAAATCCGACTTTCCTTTCTTTTCTTTAAAAATAATCAGTTTCACGATCACCTGCAACAGGTGGAACAGACAACGGATTTGTGATGCAGCTTTGGGGACTTTTTTTTTGGGGGGGGTGGAGCTAGGGGCGGGGTCTTTCAGCTTTGAACACTTACCATCTTCAGCAATCTATCATAAAGGAGAAAATGACATTCTGACGTAGAGCTAGCAGTCATAAAATGTGATTGGTGTTCAAAAAGGCTTGCACCTGAATATGATCTTTCAATACATTTTTGTTTCTCATGTGAAATTGGTAAAATTACTGTTTGTAGACAAGATTACAAATGACAAAATTGACAAATTGTGCATACATGCATATGTTCTTATTGTAGCTGCATATAAAACATACCCTCTTCAAATCACATATTATCTATAGGTATTTTATAAATTCTTTGGGGGATTTGGTCTTGACATGGAAATTTTTGATTGGAATGTAATTAGTTAATTATGATAAATAAAGAATTCAATGTTTATTTGAAGAATATATATTTTGTCACTCAAGGTTTCCATATTGTGATTTTTATTGTGTGAATCAGAGTTTTAAATCTGTTTCTGTTTTGTGCAAATGCAAATGCAAGCCCAAAACTCACTGTATGACCACCACTTGAGTCTTGGTTTCAAAATGGTAGCTGCTGCCATTATATCTTTGTCTTTGTAAACATTTTAATGGCATATACACATCTACATAATCCTTGCATTAATTTGCATTCATTCTTGTGCTTACATTTGCATCACGCATGAGAACCAGGCTTTAGGGGGTCAAAATTACAGGATTTGGTAACCTCAAATTTTGACCTTGCATTTTTGGGTATTTTTGACAACACACTTGCATGTCATGACTTCATTGCTACAGCAGGAGATGGAGACACACTCTTAGCTCCTTTTAGTCTGCTTTGTTTCATTTGTTCAGTTCTCTGAATCTGCCGCCGTTTAGAAGCAGAAATCCTGTCCAAAGGAATCAACTCGAGTCTCTTGTCTTCATCTATTTCAATTCTAGACTTCCTTCTAGCAATTGTTGATGCTTGCATTTCACTTTTTGATTTGACAACAAAAGTAGATTCTGTCTTTGATGGAGCTGTCATATTGGGACAGGATTTGCTGACTCTGGCTCCATCAATTTCTTTCCTATCTTCCCTCAGTAAAGGACCATACATTGTTGGAATATCTGGAATCCTTTTAACAGTCAACCAGTCTTTAAAAGCTTTTTGTCCCTCATTTTGTCCTTTTATTCTTTGTTCAATTTTACTTTTTTCTATTGCTTCGGCCTCCTCTTTGGCCCTTTTTTCTTCTTCAAGTTTTATATGTAACTCTTTTTCTTTGTCTAAAAACCATTGATGTTTTGCCAGGATTCTGGCACATTGTCTATGTCCCCAGATACGAGCTAAGTCCATTGGTGTGTTACCATGGTGATCTATACTGTCTATGACGGCACCAGATTTAATGAGAATTTCAAGACATTTAACGTATCCTTTAGTGGCAGCTTGGTGGACAGCAGTGCTGCCGTCATCATTGGTCCTGAAACAGTAATGAAATATTAACCTGTAGCATCATCATCATCTATACATAATAAATCCATCATCATTCATCATGATCAGTATCATCATATTTGTACCTTGAGTGATCAGCACCCTTATCCAACAAAAACTCGAGGCATTTCAAAGCTTTCTTCTCACTTGCTGCATTAATAGCAAGAAGAATTGGTGTCCATCCTGTTTCACTCGATAAGTTTACATCAACTTTAAACTTGTCAATAAGAACTTTAAGACTTTCGATTTGGCCATGTAATGCTGCTAGATGAACTGGAGCCAAACCCTAAGTAACAAAGTAATGTTAAACATCTAGGAAACTTGGTTCGAAGGTTATCTATTTGAGAAATCATTCATTGTGTTTTTGAACAAACGAAGTGGACAACAATGTAAATATTGCCGATGATTCTATAAAGTTACATTAATTAAAAACGCAATGATGAAATAATTTAGTTCTTTGTCCATGGGTGATTAGTGGACGAACCATCCATATTTTATAAACATTTTTGTCTGATAAATATTTCCATGCGTTGACTTCACCAATAATAAAACACGATATAAAAAGGTGTCAATGACCCACTATGCGTATGGAGTTATGTCTTCTTACGTGTTTCTGTGGCTTTGACGCTTTCCACATACTCTGTTGAAGCCAGTTTATATCGCCAATAGACGAAGCCATCATTAAATCATCTTCTATATCAGGTCCTACATTTGGGATCGATTGTCTTCGCCTTCTCCTTTGAGTAAATTTTTCGCTTCCCGCCGCCATCTTGGATTAAAGCTGGCATGTATATGGCTTTCGTTGCCAGGCAACGGAATACTGCGGATGTCAGGTCGCTGCGCTCGTGATTCCACTTGAGTTTTGAACATTTTATGACGTCAAGAGTCTGTCAATAAGAGGACAGACAACTCAAAACCATCTTCAATTTGTTAAATAGATCATCTTTTTTACAACACTTGATGCTCATCTCGCGACAAATGATAATAATAATAATAATAACTTTATTTATATAGCGCACAAAATCTAAAAATCCTAAGGCGCTTTACAATATCAAGTATTCTATTAAATCTAACCATAGATTTTTCTGAATAAATACGTTTTAAGTTTAATTTTGAAGCTATACGTTCCTGGACAGGAATCCAGTGCAACTCTCTTAAAACTGGAGTAATATGATCAGGGTGTTACTAAAACGAGTAACGCAGTAATGAGTAACGAGTAATCACAGTAATGGAAAAACGAGTAATAGCCAAATTTCGCTACATAGAAATTTTAAAAGACACTTTATACGCAGGAAATTAATTAAAAATTCCATTCCTGATTGTAAATTAATCAACAACAAACTCTCACTAGGCGTTTGGTTAATTGGTCACACAACGGATGTTTATCGATTTTTATAGTATGTCAGGTGTCAGGAAACGAAATTTGTCCATCAAAAATAAAATGGCGCGAAGTCATTACGAAGTTACGAAGGCTGCGAAGAACGTTTAGGAACTTTATCTTACCCCTCCAAAACCTCTCCTAGACCTCCTAGCTAGCTCCCTCTCCTAACTGATCGTCAGATCGTACCGTACACGCCGCTCAGCGGACCGAGTAACGCCTGGCATATTTTGTAAGTGATCAGCGAGGAACGCCTTGATATGAAGATCGTGCTGTTCGATGGAAAAAAAAAACATTTTGACGTGCTCCCTTGCTTTAGCAGGTTAGTAAATAAATATAATTTGTGACTGCAGATCGAGAATTTAAGCAGAATACTTTTATTGTTTTGTTTTGCTTGCATTAATCACTGTAAATCGGCCAAACACGACATGCAGACTCATCATCTTCAGGCCTACTCCGGGCCCTAAAGTCGCCTTAAGTCGCACAAAGTCGCCTTAAATCGCACAAAGTCGCCTTAAGTCTCGTCCACTTTTTGACCAATTTTTGTTTAAATCGCCATGACTTAAGTATACGCCTCTGGAACCATCGACTCCTAGGCCTACTCCGGCTCTAAAGTCGCCTTAAGTCGCACAAAGTCGCCTTAAATCGCAAAAAGTCACCTTAAGTCCCGTCGACTTTTTGGTCAATATTTGCTTAAATCGCATAAAGTCGCCCTTAGTCGCCTCAAGTTGCCCAAAGTTACGGCGACTTTAGGGCCCGGAGTAGGCCTATCTTCCTGATCCGAACTATCCGAGCTGATGATAATACTATTTATGTCTAAGAAAACACAACAGTCCAGTTTATAGAGGATTTAAATAACAGAAGTATAGCCGAGAACTTCAGTCATTTTCAACTAACCTTCCGCCATTTTGACGATGAACAAGTGGCAAATTTTTACAGACGTTCAAAGACATGCAGCGCAGATGAAATCGACAACACCCTCCAACATGCACCCGGGCCACAACAAAACAAAATTTGACATTGACGCGGGAGTTTTGAGTATAGTACAGTATCTGTTTTGGATCACTTTGTTTTTCCGGCGATGGTCGACTTTGAAATTTCCTGCGTATAAAGTGTCTTTTAAAATTTCTATGAAGCGAAATTTAGCTATTACTCGTTTTTCCATTACTGTGATTACTCGTTACTCATTACTGCGTTACTCGTTTTAGTAACACCCATATGATCATACTTTCTTTTACACATCACCACAGGTAGCCCAAGCTCATATAATTTATAAGAGAATGTATGGAGAAAATGAATTTTTACTAAATAAAAATATCAAAAATGACAAATCAGTCATGAAACTGAGTCTGAATATTTAAATTAACGTCCTCTTTGGCCCTATGTTATTGGTTTTCCGATTTAGCCGTTTTTTAATTTTTTCCCCCCTTTAGTAATATAATAACTAAAGTAGTTATTATATTACTAAAGGGGGAAAAAAAATAAAAAACGGCTAAATCGGAAAACCAATAACATAGGGCCAAAGAGGACGTTTATTTAAATATTCAGACTCAGTTTCATGACTGATTTGTCATTTTTGATATTTTTATTTAGTAAAAATTCATTTTCTCCATACATTCTCTTATAAATTATATGAGCTTGGGCTACCTGTGACATCACAAGGCGAGCTGCACAATTTTGTACTAATTGAAGACGATGAATAAGCAGAGGAAGGAGGATTACGTCAATGTATACAGGATATATAAGACACCAAATAAAAAAGATCTGTCTGTCTGTCTATCTGTCAGCACTTCAACCCCCCCCCCTCCCCCCAAAAAAAATAAAAAAAAAAAAATCATGCCAACGCCAACCTATCCTAACAAAAAAAAATGGAGCAAACATCTCCATAGGACGTAGTTTCTTTAGTAGGGGGAGGGGTATATTAGGAAAAGGCAAAATAAAGCATAAATCGCTTCACGAGGGACGTATTTAAGGTTTGTGTACATTTATTAGTAAATTTATGAGATATTTATAAACTTTCCCACTTGTCTCTTAAGTAGCCACAGAAAATGAGCCTGGGCTGCCTGTGCTTACTGCTGACGTGTTGAGTAGTAACCGTCTGCATACTATACTGGTCAGCAATCGCTACCAATATAATTGTCGACCCAGATTTCAGCCGTCAGGGATTCGTGCGCCTGCGAAGGAAGGCTACAAACTGGTGTTGGAGAGAATCCGTCGTCAAAAGTTATTTTTCTTGTGACTAAGGAGGTTTATCCGAGAGAAGTGACTTTACTTATACTTTATTTTTGCTCTTGAATAGTTTTCTCGACGAAAATCAGACAACATAAGTCAGAGTTTGAACTGATACGTTGGTATCGATAATACGGTCGCCGGACCTCGTGTTCGACAAGCTGCTTAGTTTTACGCTCTTCATTCTTTTGACATTCGTTTTAAGTTTTTACCACGTTTTTACTTCACAAACTTTTTCATAAGGACATTCACTTTTGGATGAAGGTATTTTATTCAAGAAATTTCTTCTTCGTTGTTTATGGTGGAAGCCTTACAGTGAACATTCAAACTTCCCGCCATATTATTTGGTTGCTGGCCATCGTTACTAGCTTTTTCCTTTGGGTCCTGTGACTTGGAGCACTTTAAAATCGCTTGGTCTTCTTCGTAACTCAAGGAGAAAACGAGCTGGACGTTCTTCATTTAAAGATGATGGATTTTTATCAACAAAATCACCTATTTCACTTCGATCTCGGGATGAAATTAGTATTCAAGGTTGCTTCCTTCGTTCCGCTTCGACTACCAGTACTAATCGCATCACAATTGTGGAGTTAACCTAAATAATCTTCCGTTTCCTCGCCGTACGCCTTTAAAGCAAGAATCTTGTCAGCACTCTAAACTTTGTCTCCTCAACAGCAGGTCAGTATGCCACAAAGTGTTACAAAACAAATTACTATGCATATGCTTTATTAAATATTTTTATTTTATATTGTAATTAATAACTGAATATGAAAAAATGGTAAAACCAATGTCAATGTCAAAAAAAAGTCAATTATAAATTATTTTGTTATTGAAAATAATATTGACTCTATGCTCAACTGAAACTTGGTTAAATGCAAATAACTCAAACTATCAATCAATTCTAAATGAACTGATTCCCAAAGGCTATTTATTTGAAAATGTTCGTAGGAAAAGTAGAGGTGAGGTGTTGGTGTTGGTATTCTTTTTAAGAAATCCCCAAAACTGAATAAAATTTCTATTTCAAAGTTTAAATCTTTTGAGGCTATAGGCATGTCTCTTAACTCTTCCCCTTTTTCAGTGTCAATTTTTGTTATCTATAAACCTCCGCCGTCAAAAAGCAATAATCTTTCCAATCAAATGTCTTTTGATGAGTTTTCACATTTTCTTGAACAATTTTCAATTACTTCTAGCTCACTTCTTGTTGTTGACGATTTCAACTGAATTATGGTCATTTCGCCTATGTGCCAGTTCGCCGACGTCCACTTTGCCAACAACTCAGGTCGATTTGCTGATGAAGTATAACCAGTTTGCTGACGTTCTATAAACATTGTAAAAACCTTCTCAGAAATCTACCAGAAGTGAAAATAATCAACTGAATAGATTTCTCGATGACTTGGCGATTTTTTTAATAAAAATTTTTCGATGAAAATTGTACTACTATGAATCAGCTTTGCTGACTGGCGATCAACTCAGGCCGAATTTCTAGTTTGCCGTGTGGGCGAGCACTTAATATGACCAAAACCATTCAACCAATAAACCAACCCTTAAAGTAATTTTTAATTTTGCTGAAGTTTATAAACAATTTCATTACAGGGGAATGGACCATTTTATCGTAGAAAGTGAGAGCTACTGTCTTCGATTCCGTTATCATTGTTATGGTTTCAAACAGTAACTTCCCAGGACTAACTTAAGCTTAAATGATCACCAGGCTTGTTTCAGCTCACGTTGTGTATACTTTAAGTATTAAAACGCATCATCAACATTTTTCTTGAAATACCTGACACAGTCTTGCTCGATTTTTGTGAGAAACTGGATGTTATAATAAATTTGTGACCAAACTTTACACTCTGAGACGAGGGTGGTTACAAAGCACATCTGAAGCATGGAGAGCTAAGAGATACGTAGTCCAGTCCCAGACTCTCTTTCTTGACGCTCCAGGACTCGCTGAGAAAGAGACTCCAGTATAACTTGCATGAGCATGTGCAAAATGAGCCAATCAGATTAAAGTTTTATTTTTGAGAGCTTGCAATATGCAAATGTCAGTGTTTTGTTTTGCTGTCAAAAAATATAGTAGTGATGTGTATCAAAAAATTCACAAATACGTCTTTCACAACTGTCCATCCGTAAATTGCCTGTAACTGCTCAAACTTTGGTAAAAGATTATAGTTGGTTTTTCCAAGTACATAACTCACTGAATCAACAAATTGCTTTCCGAAATGAGACTGATATCGTGTATACAAAACACTTTCTTCTTCAGCCATCTTGATTCATTAGATGACTTTAGGAATTGTAACCACGTCACTAAGCTGACATGCACATGCAAGTTATACTGGACTCTCCTTTCTCTGCAAGTCCTGGAGCAACAAGAAAGAGAGTCTGGGACTGGACTAAGAGATACGAGGAGTATAAACTTCACTTATTATTTGTTCTAAAGCCCATGTTTTAAGATTTCGTCGAAACTAACTACAGAGGTACAGTACCGCTCTCGAGTAACGTAACCTCTACTAGCGAGCACGAGTAGTGAGTACGAGTGGTGACTCGAGAGTCCTTGATTTCTGAATATTCATGAATTACTTAATGACTCGCAACTTTCGAGTATGCGTCGCTCGCGAGTCAAACGAATCAATTCATTTCTAAAGCACAGGTAGATTGTGTAGAAATCAAGAGAATTTCAAGATCAAAATTAAAATTTTTGAACAAAATGAATAACTCCCTAGTTACGGGATGGTTTTCAAAAGATAGATCGCAAGGTGGCCAGATTGCAAGGTCAATAAAAGGGTTTACAAGTAACGGGATTGTTTTGGTGGTAACCTCCCGTCCATGTCTAGCTCTTCAACGATGTCGATCAACATGAGATTTTGGATGTTCTTGATGAAGAGGTCAAAATAAAGCAGAATAAAAAGATAATTGATGCACTGTTGCAGTTGACAACTTGAAATAAACCATGGCGCTTGGGATCTGGCATTCCTTTTGAATCATCTTTTCTTTGGCTTAATATTTTCAACAGTTATTGCTCATCCATTTAATGATTGAGTTCCAAAGTCATAAATATAGTTCTTTATAAACGTAGGTCCAGAGGAAGTATCAGTTTATTTTCAACTCTTTATTTTTAAGTGACAGATAGGGTATAAACACACTTTCGATGTGAAATCCTACAAGTCCTGCTGAATGTTATCGGAGCGAAAATCTCTTCTCCAAATTCTTGGGGTTTTTTTTGCTTTTTCTAGCCGATATTTTATTCAGAACGATAACTTTGGACATTTTTGTAGATAAATATTTGATCATTTTTTACTAAACACAGACTCATCTGTAGGCCAGAACTCGGAACTTTTGTTCCATGTTAATCAACCTCGCCAGTAGCGGATCTTGTTTGATAATCAGACGTCAGTCGCCAGAACTTTTATCATGCAAATTTGACTTTAAATTAACAACATTTAAAGAAATTAACAAATCATTTCAATCACTGCTTTAGATAAAAAGAAATTCCTAAAACAGCAAATAAAAAATCGTTTTGAGCAAATTTTCACAAAAAGAAATACATCACTGTGGTAGTCAGGTCACGGGGTTAATTAATAAGCACGTGGGAATGCGATTGTCAAATTGTCAATTTTAAACCTCTTCAGATAAGCAGAGTTTTTTGAAAGCTTGATGTTAGTTCTAAATAGGAACTTTATATTTTATACGGGAGAGAGTTCTACATGAATACGGGCTGTCATAACACAGCTGCCACAAACAACTAAAACGTGCCAAAAAGCCGAAATCAGCAGTCTCATTTTCTTTGAAAGTTCTCAGGTTGTTGATTGTAAGTCTATTTTTGTTTTGCTTGCCTTCACTTGCATATAAAACATCAGATCGATTGCCTAAAAGTTATCCACAACAAGTTTTTGTTACATTAAAGCCTTTCAAGTGATCTCACTCTTTTGACTAGCGAGTACCGAGTATCGAGTCAAACAAGTCCCTATTGTTTTGTTCAAGCTCATTAAAGACACATAGCAATCGAGTACTTGATTGACTCGCTACTCGTACTCGCGAGTAGAGGTTACGTTTCTCGAAAGTGGTACTGTAATTCAAACACTATTTTTTGCTATGGAAATACTTTGTCAGAGAGCTATTTAAATGGTATTTTAGGTATATTTTATTACTATGTTAGCTACACTATGTAAAATTATGTTATTCCTATGAGTTGCCTATGTAATGACATATCAAATCCTATTTTTCACTATGTTTTTGGAACCATTACATAGTCTATATAAAACCTATTTTAATCACATTACATTTTATATGTCTGACTCTGCAAGGGAAGAAATACAACTACGACATTTTTTGTTAAAATATTTTTGTTAGAACTAAGTTGAAATAAGTTACAAGCTTTTTAAGCTAATTTTAATGAATGTAAGAATCTTTTATTAAGAACTGATATCTTCTCAAATTCAAATTGAACACTTATATAATTTGAGATGCAAAGAGACTATAATTTTGAAGGGATCTTGGAATAATATATATCACCTAACAAGTAGAATAATTGTTATTTTAAGAATATTCAATTGAAGACAAATTCTCAATTGCCGAAACAAGTCAAAACTGATTAGCTGAATTGAAGTATTTATCATTACTTGTTAGAATTTCATGAAATGTAACTTTAAGAGTGAATATATAGCTGACTTTGATTTTTTTCTTTAATCCATGTCAGAGAAATTGAGGATCCCAAATTTGATAATGATATAATTAGAGAAGAATTGAAATTTCTAGCTTAATTGCATTAATTTAGTAGACTAAAGAGTCCACTATATAAAATATTTCACTTCTTAATTAGAATGAAAATTTTGAAAAATTAAAAAGTTTCTCAAATGTTTGAATGTGCTCTGCAACACGCCAAAGAAGTTGAGTGCAATGATTTGATTTGAGACAGTTATGTTAAGTACATCTAAAAAGTTGAAAAAAATATCATTTCCAATTTTGATGGATTGAATATTGATCTTACTCAACTTACAATGACCTTGCAGGGCCATTCATTTTTGAAATTTGTCTTAAGAGCTGCTTGGCATTCTTCCCTCTGGATTCATACTGTTCCCAAGCTTTGAAAATCTTTCTTTGTTGTTGTCTGTACACCTTTCTTTGAAATTTACTTAGTTTACCATCAGACACAAGCTTGATTTTAACAAGTGTCAGTTTGGCTTCTGTATACAACATATCAATAAGCATATAAAAGGGCAAGCTGCATCTGCCTTGTGCCCTGCGATTAAGGGCATTATGCCAGCCGTCGATGTCATTATTGGTACGAATGGGCTGGCCAAAGACACTCCATTCTCTGATGGGATACATGCCATTCTCCACCCATTGCTGCTTTATGTAGGTGCTGAGGGACTTCAATGGCTATGTTGTTGCTGATGCCCTTAAGACCTTGAAATCTTTTATGATTTCGTGGGTAGTTCTTAGTTTTAAGCGGCAGTTTTCAGTAACAAATGGGAAAACCATTGAAGTATCTACTGTAAACATACGTCGGCGAACTGACTCTATACCGAAAGAGTTGAAACTGGTCATTGGTCAAATCAGTTTTTGCAGTATGAATGTTCAGTTTTCTTTTTAAAGCATTGATTTATCGAGATTTCAACTCAATAGACTGATTCCATAAGTCGGTCCCAGTTCGCTCTCTGACGATTTTTTTTTTTTCCACTCACGGGTCCGACTTATCTCATTCATCAGCCGTTGCTGTACAAACCAAAACGAGGCTCTTGAATACCTAATGAGCTGGAAGTAAAATTCCATAATTTTTCGCAAGTCATTTCAACGTTTCTTTATTTCTACAACTCGATGTTTTCTCATAAAAGTACTCCTATAAAGTTTGTTTAAATCGAGCTGAGGACGTTTGCAGTTCTCGGAAAGAAAAAAGAAGAATTGTGGGCACTGAGAATGAAGAGTTAATTTGCAATCTTTACGGCGTGAATCTAGGCAAAGATAACAACACACATCATGGAACATTCAAATTTTATTAAAACATAAGCTTACCACTGAGTTACACAATGAGCCTCATCAACATCAATACACCCTAGAATATTTTTAAACTCCTTCGATGTAATTCCAGAGAGATAAACGGCTTATAACTGCAGAACTTGTTTCACGAGGGCATGACCAAAACCACTGGGCTAATGATAATATTACAATCATTACTAGCCTTGTATTTGCCAAATTTGGCCTCTTCTGTCACAGTGGAATCGTCTTCTCCTTCTCCGGTAAAGCCGGCAAAGGCAGCGGGAATCTAGCTAGTAACTTCCTAAAACTGTCCACTTGATCTTTCATCAAGGCGTCAAAGGCGATACAAAAATATTGCCGTTGGCGGCCTTTGGGAATTGCATCTAATAGATCAGGCAAAACGTTTTGCCACATCCTGTGGGAAGATAAACAAACACGTCTTTCCCCTCTAGAACTTGTTCAATAGCTTTTCTTTGGAACGGCTTTAACGTTATCTTCGTTTAGTTGGTAATTCATTTTCAAAAACAAAATGGCGTCTTACCGGAAGTGAAGTTTCAGATCGGTATAATAAGACATAGTATGTGATTGGTCAAAATGTTTTGAATGGCATAAAAAACGATTTCATTGGCTATCTCGTTTTTTCGAGATGCGAATCATTTCTGAGTATGTTTGCAAATAAGTCGGACCCGTGAGTGAAAAAAAAAAATCGTCAGAGAGCGAACTGGGACCGACTTATGGAATCAGTCTATCAACTCAAGAGTCTCATGAATATAAAAGTTTATTTGTAATTACACTTGTAAGAGAAGCTTTAATCACCTGATCAAAACGTTGGCAAACTGACTTGTCAAGTGTAAACAAAGAATCAATCGTCCTTTTGTATCACTCATGAGCAAGTTTCAGTAAGTTTTTCTGTTTCATCTTGAAATCTGACATCTGTAGAACAGATTTAAAGGAGTAGAGCAGTAACAGGGCTTTCAAAAGAGCCTTTAATCTTCAAATTTGGTTCAGTAGATAGTATAAATTTCCCTTTACAGTGAAATAGAGGAGCTTTGACCTGTTTTGATGCCTCATTTTACCCTAGCGATAAACCCTGGGTTAATCCAGCGGCTTTTATGCATTCTTTACTTGTTTGTGGTCAAGATTTTCATCGAAATATATTTTTTAAAAAGTTGCCAAGTCATCGAGAAATCTATTCAGTTGATTATTTTCACTTCTGGTAGATTTCTGATTAGGTTTTCACAATGTTTATAGAACATCGGCGAACTGGTTATACTACGTTGGTGAATCGACCTGAGTTGTCGGGGAAGTGGAGGCCGGTGAACTGGCACGCCAGCGAAATGACCGGATACCTTTCAACTTCTAGGTTGAAGATCCTACTGACTCTCCTTCTGTTCAATTTCTCAATCTTAACCTTTTCAACCTTTCTCAACATGTTAAACAGGCTACATATAATGGGAAACATTTCCTTGATCTTGTCATTACCAGTACTGCTAATAATATTGTTAACAAAGTTAATGTTTTTGATCCTGTGATCTCTGACCATTCTGCCATTTTTGTGACCTACTTATTAAAAAGCCTTCTTTTGAGAGTATTATTTCAATTTGTTGGAAACTTAAGACTATTGATATGAAATCTCTTAAAAAGGATGTTGCTTGTAGCTCTTGGCTACTTCTAATGAAGACCTCACTGGCCTCACCTCTCAACACAATTCTGTTATATCTTCTTTACTTGACTCTTATGCTTTCTGCAAAGGAATGCATCATAACATTGCATCCCTCAAATCCTTGATACACTGAGGAGATCAAGAATGAAAAAGTAAAACGTTGAAGGCTTGAACAAAATCAGCACCACACACGCCTAACAATTTTTCATGAGTTGTATGTCAAACTGTGTCTGGTAGTTAAATCACTTATCCAGAAATCTAAAAATGAGTATTTTTCAAATGTAATAAATGACAATAAATTTAATCAGAAGGTTCTATTCTCAAATTTTAACAAGTGGCTACACAAGATACCAAACCTTTCCATGCAGCTCCTATGCCTCAATATCTTGCAAATTCTTTTGTTGATTATTTTCTTGGAAAAATCAATATTCAACTCAATTTGGGTCCTTGTCTGCCGTTAGCTGATACTCCAACTGTTTCTCATGTGCAAATAATTAGGCATCTCACATCATTTTCTGAAATTTCACCTTCTGAACTAAACTTATTCTACCATTAGTCGCCAAGTCTTGTGACCTTGATCCAATTACTGGAAAGATTATGAGAAGTTGCTTAGAATTTTTGACACCTTGTATTACCATACCAGGATTGTAAATCTTTCCTTAAATACTGCAACAATGTCATCTATTTTCAAGGAAGTGATGGGTAGACCAATCTTGAAGAAGCAAAATTTGTCAACAGAAGAGTTTTCAAGTTTCAGACCTATTTCAAACTTGACATTTTTATCCACAGTCATAGAAAAGGTGGTTGCCACTCAATTGGAAAACTATTTAGAGCTGAATAATAATAATAATAATTAATCATCATCATCATCATCTGATACAGCACTGTTTCTACCACTACTCGTACTTGTGTTCTTAAAGATGTTTGTCCTGAAATATGAAAAATAACTTTTTCTAATGAGGTAATCAGGATATTTGAGATCTCCTCGTCCATAATAACATCTTTGGCTTTGCAAACCTGTAAGGAATGTTGTGGCAAATCCCAAACCATACTGACTCCATGCCTTGTCCTTCAAGAGAACGAATCTGAGAAAAAAAGTCGTGAAAATCAATTTGTGAAATACACAAAGTTTTCTTCTTTTTCCTTTTCCGTTCATACGAATATTTGAAATATTCTGCATGTTAAACATAACATTTAAATGTCACCACCAGTGGGAACTCTACTCATCATCATGCTTACAGTGTGGCAAAGCCTGTCATGGCCTTTTTTGAGCCTGTCCTCCCTTTCATTTCTTGTTTTTTCTCTTGATTTAATTGCATTCTTTTGTTCTTCTGGTAAAGCTTTCCAGGCCTTACCAGCCTCCTTGTTAAGCGTCAAAAGTTCAGTGTTAGGATGTTCTAAAAATGAATTTATAAAATGACACTCAAATAATGATAAAAGCTTAAGAAGTCCAAAACCACATGTAATTTGTTTAAAGCCATTTGTTATCTTCCATTTTTAATGACACACAACTTCTCAACATAACGTGTTTTCACAGGCTATCACACAGAAAGCAGTTTTTCATTTAACTGTTATTACTTTTAGATAACCACTTTTAAAGGATTTCCAAAACATGCTGTACGGATTTAATCGCACAATTTTGCATGGAAGAGAATTGATTGTTTTCTTTTCCCTTTTTT
Organism: Telmatactis stephensoni; assembly: GCA_029948255.1. Taxonomy (NCBI): domain Eukaryota; kingdom Metazoa; phylum Cnidaria; class Anthozoa; order Actiniaria; family Isophelliidae; genus Telmatactis; species Telmatactis stephensoni. Next base: position 790,153 of record JALIZF010001812.1, read on the forward strand.
TTGTTTGTCCCAGTCTTGCTCTATGGGTTCCAATCCAAAGTTTGCTTGAGTATTTCCTGCTACTGTTGTTAAAACGTTTGAGATGTAGCAAAAAAAGGTCTGGTTCCTCTATACAGTTTATCTACTTTTGTTGGGTCATGTTTTTCTGGCATGGATAACATGTCCTAAAAAAATAATCACAGTATTCTGAGGTTTAGAACCTTTTCCTAAATGATCAATCGATTGATTTTTATCTCCCTTTATGCCCTCTTGATGGGTCATATAAACTTCAGTTCCCTGCGACACCAGCAGAAAAAGGAAAAAACCATACAACAACAAAAACAATCACTCACTTGAATAACTGGCCTGGACAACATTTGGTGTCACTTTCATCTATGCACTCCTGCAGACTGGGCTTCCTCATTTCCAAACTCAATGAAAATTGCTCCCACATCTCTGTTTTGTCACATATCTTATTATTGTTTAGCAAAAAGGATATTTTAATATTTATGTTTTCCAAGAAAGAGCCATGTGAGCTGATGAAATGAGCAGTTTGCAAAAAAATCTAACTACTTTTATTACCGTATTGCATTCCAGGCATGTAAATGTTGTTCATAGGCTTGTGCTACATGCGTTGACTGATTTGTCCTTTAAAAAGACATAATACCAAAGTAAAAAATGGATTAATTTATACGAATATTTGAAATATTCTGCATGTTAAACATAACATTTGAAAGCCGCCGCCAGTGCGAACTCTAATCACCATCACTACTTACAGTGTCACAAAGCCTGTCACGGCCTTTTTTGAGCCGTCCTCCCTTTCATTTCTTGTTTCTTTTCTAGATCTTATGGCTTTCTTTTCCTCTTCTGGTAAGGCTTTCCATGCCTTATCAGCCTCTTTATTTAGCGTAGAAAGCTCAGTGTTAGGATGTTCTAAAAAATGTATAAACAACGCCGCTGCATGGCTGCATTTGTAGGCTCCTCGCGGACATTCACAATCACTTGACTTGATTTTATTGTTATAAAGATAGACCTTAATAAAAAAGAACAATCTAATTACAAATCATACATTTATTGAAACAGAAATGAAAGGAAAACCATGGCAAAGTATAGCGAAACTCAGAGATTCTCTTACCGTAACTTTATATCGTTTATCTTTCATACTTGCTTTAATAATCCCCCTCAAAACTCCACTAGAATAAGAAAAGGACTCTATGTGACCAGAAGAGTAATGGTTTTCACCTCTTGATAGAGACTTTGGCTCATCGTTAAAGAACGAAGCGAGAGCACTTATCGATAACGCCGCCATTTTGAATTCAGAAAGTTTGTTTGTCTCCAGCAAAATCGTCGTCATGGTAGCAAGACGTCACACTTCACCACTCTATAAATGTTTAACTGTGCGCGATGTTTAGTTCACAAGTGTTAGACTTCGTGATTTTTTAAAATATTTCTTTTTGGAGGGAGGAATGAGTGACACAATGTAACACTTGGATTACTGAGAATGACCTTTGCCACATCAAACTAATCTGGCTCTAAGAAATATTACATACCTTGATAAACTTCACTTCGAGCCCAAGTTTGTCGCTCGCTTCTATGATAAGTTCTAATGACTTTCTTCCCTCTTCAGTTTTTGGATTTTCAGATCTTGGGGCGATCTTCATCCCGTTCTCATAGTACAACTCTAGTTGTCTTTTTTGTTCTTCTGTAATCATTTTTCAAGTGATATTTTTGAGTAGTTTTTAACTAGAGATCTCGACTCTGATTTTCTTCGCATCAAAAGGTCTCGTTATTAGTGCTAGATAAGGATTTGAAAAGAAAAGGAAAAAATATATATATATAATTAACAAAAGATAAATATAAATATTGCTATATAATAAATATATAGATATATATGTAAGATGAAATTAAAAAAAATTTTCGATAGAAAATATATATAGCTTAAAAACAATGAAGCCTAATCAATGAATACGATTTTGTCTTTCAAAAGACAATTTGGTCTAATCAATAACATTGGTCTACAAGAAAAATAAATCAATAAATGACAATTTGGTATAATCGCTGAATACAATTTCGTCGATAAAAGTTTACAATTTAAAAAACGAATAAAATTCATAAGAAATGATTGATTAATTAATTTAATGGCTATACTATTGCTGTGAAATATTCTTAAAACCTAATGTAATAATAAAACTTGATATAATTAACCAAAGCGTTCATTATCGATCTGCTTTTTTAGTTCGATTTTGTATAATTGTCTTTTAAGTTCCTTTTTCGTCGATGACTCTTTTAACGCTTTACTTAGACTGTTCCATTCTTTGCTTGAACGGACACTGACTGTACGGCCACCCTCCGTTTCCCTTTTATATAGTGGACACCTGGCGTTCAGCTTACAAAAATGAGTTGCTCGTGAGCTTACATCAGAGTTCACCTGAAACAAATCTTTGAAATAATCAGGACAATTATCATAAATTCTATTGTAAACAATAGAACATCTATTTATGTATGCTTCTTGCTAAAAAGGAATCCAACACAGTTTATTGAATAGGTTGACAGAGCAGGCCTAAGTGTCTGCAATTAAGATGATCCTTGCAGCTCGTTTCTGGTACTTCATAATTCGTTGTACTAAATCACTATTACATGAGGACCATATCGTAGAACAGTAACTAATGCATGGTTTGATGACTGCATTGTAGTCATGGCGAAAAATTACGTACAGCCAAAAGGATTGCGGGCGCAAGTATACATGTCGAGGCGCCAAATTCAATATGGCGTCTCGTTGTAAAGAGAGAGAAACCGGTTTCTACCGATCGTTAAACGATTTTAATAAATTTCTTGAGCCCGTGAAAACTAAAAGGAGTGGGTCCTCAAAGTACTTTCCAGTGGAATGAGTGATTTCTTGTAGAACCAATAAAGGAAATGTAAGTAAATGTAGATGTATTAAAAGTTTCAAATTTTGTCGTTTTGCTCGTTTCTGTCCATATCACTGCTGTCGTTGCGTTTTTTCACCATCACTACTTACAGTGTCACAAAGCCTGTCACGGCCTTTTTTGAGCCGTCCTCCCTTTCATTTCTTGTTTCTTTTCTAGATCTTATGGCTTTCTTTTCCTCTTCTGGTAAGGCTTTCCATGCCTTATCAGCCTCTTTATTTAGCGTAGAAAGCTCAGTGTTAGGATGTTCTAAAAATTTATAAAATTGCACTCAAATAATTTTGATAACTTGAATAGTGCCATTTCATGGGGTCATTCATTAAGTACTAACCATCATTGGTGCTTGGCCCATCATCTCCTGTAGCCCGACCTGCGGCGGTAAGCAGTGCTTGCATACGCGTTCTTAAAGTTGCTTTTCCTGAAATATGAAAAAGGTAATCATCAGTATATTACATAGGTATGAGCTAAACTATAACTTAGAACTAACCAGTCGCTTTCTCTAATGACGTAATCATTGTATTTGATGTCTCTTCGTTCATGATAATGTTTTTTGCCTTGGTTGATGCAAATCTGTATGGCACGTCATTACACATTCCGTACCATACAGATTCCATGCCTTGGTCTTCAAGAAATCTAATCTGAGAAAACAAGTTGGGAAAATTAATTTGTGAAATACACAAAGTTTTATTCTTTTTCCTTTTCTGTTCATACGGATATTTGAAATATCTGCATGTTGAACATAACATTTAAATGTCGCCACCAGTGAGAACTCTACTCATCATCATACTTACAGTGTCGTGAAGCCTTTCAAGGCCTTTTGTGATCCCATCCACCCTTTCATTTCTTAATTCTTCCCTTGATCGTATCCCTTTTTTTTCCTCTGAAAAGCCTTACCAGCCTCTTTATTTAGCTCAGCAAGCTCCGCGTTAGGATGTTCTAAAAATTATAAAATGACACTCAAATAATGATACAAGCTTTAGATGTCCAAAACCACATGTAATTTTTTAAAAGCCATTTGTTATCTTTTTTTATGACACACAACTTCTCAACATAACGTGTTTTCACAGGCTATCACACATAGAAAGCAGTTTTTCATTTAACTGTTATTACTTTCAAAAGTACCTTTTAGATAACCACTTTTAAACGATTTCAAAAATATGCTGTACGGATTTAATCGCACAATTTTGCGTGGAAGAGGATTGATGGTTCTGTTTTCCCTTTTTTTGGTTTGGCCCAGTCTTTTTCTTTGGGTCCCTATCCAATTCTGCAAATTAAATGACAACCAAATAAATTGATTAAGGATTGTAGAATATAATAAGATTCAAATATGAAAAACATAAATGAAAGTTTGGGAAGTGTAACTAGCTTATGCTTTTTCGCTTCATAAATAAAGAAAAAATAAAGAAATAAAATTATGATATCGCTCATTTTACAAGAGTTTTATTTGTAGTACACTGAATTGAGTTGGCGCGCCAATGGATTACAGTACGCGCGAAGGAAGACGATATATGCGTCAGTTAATAATATTAAACGAAACAAAACATTAACATTTCAATTCAATCACAATAAATGTTTAACTGCGCGCGATGTTTAGTTCACAAGTGTTAGACTTCGCGATTTAAAAAAAATACTATTTCTTTTTGGAGGGAGGAACGAGTGACACAATGTAACACTTGGTTACTGAGAATGACCTTTGCCACATCAAACTAATCTGGCTCTAAGAAATATTACATACCTTGATAAACTTCACTTCGAGCCCAAGTTTTTCGCTCGCTTCTTTGATTAGGGCTAATGATTTTCTTGCCTCTTCAGTCTTTGGTTTTTCTGATCTTGGGGCGATCTTCATCCCTTTCTCATAGTAAACTTCTAGCTGTTTTTTTTGTTCTTGTGTAATCATTTTTGAAGTTTTTGAGTTTTTAACTTGAGCTCTCGACTCTGATTTTCTTCGCGTCAAAAGGTCCCGTTATTAGTGCTAGATAAGGATTTGAAAAGAAAAGAAAAAAAAATATATATATAATTAACAAAAGATAAATATAAATATTGCTATATGATAAATATATAGATATATATGTAAGATGAAATAAAAATTTTTGATAAAAATATATATAGCTTAAAAACAATGAAGCCTAATCAATGAATACGATTTTGTCTTTCAAAAGACAATTTGGTCTAATCAATAACATTGGTCTACAAGAAAAATAAATCAATAAATGACAATTTGGTATAATCGCTGAATACAATTTCGTCGATAAAAGTTTACAATTTAAAAAACGAATAAAATTCATAAGAAATGATTGATTAATTAATTTAATGGCTATACTATTGCTGTGAAATATTCTTAAAACCTAATGTAATAATAAAACTTGATATAATTAACCAAAGCGTTCATTATCGATCTGCTTTTTTAGTTCGATTTTGTATAATTGTCTTTTAAGTTCCTTTTTCGTCGATGACTCTTTTAACGCTTTACTTAGACTGTTCCATTCTTTGCTTGAACGGACACTGACTGTACGGCCACCCTCCGTTTCCCTTTTATATAGTGGACACCTGGCGTTCAGCTTACAAAAATGAGTTGCTCGTGAGCTTACATCAGAGTTCACCTGAAACAAATCTTTGAAATAATCAGGACAATTATCATAAATTCTATTGTAAACAATAGAACATCTATTTATGTATGCTTCTTGCTAAAAAGGAATCCAACACAGTTTATTGAATAGGTTGACAGAGCAGGCCTAAGTGTCTGCAATTAAGATGATCCTTGCAGCTCGTTTCTGGTACTTCATAATTCGTTGTACTAAATCACTATTACATGAGGACCATATCGTAGAACAGTAACTAATGCATGGTTTGATGACTGCATTGTAGTCATGGCGAAAAATTACGTACAGCCAAAAGGATTGCGGGCGCAAGTATACATGTCGAGGCGCCAAATTCAATATGGCGTCTCGTTGTAAAGAGAGAGAAACCGGTTTCTACCGATCGTTAAACGATTTTAATAAATTTCTTGAGCCCGTGAAAACTAAAAGGAGTGGGTCCTCAAAGTACTTTCCAGTGGAATGAGTGATTTCTTGTAGAACCAATAAAGGAAATGTAAGTAAATGTAGATGTATTAAAAGTTTCAAATTTTGTCGTTTTGCTCGTTTCTGTCCATATCACTGCTGTCGTTGCGTTTTTTCACCATCACTACTTACAGTGTCACAAAGCCTGTCACGGCCTTTTTTGAGCCGTCCTCCCTTTCATTTCTTGTTTCTTTTCTAGATCTTATGGCTTTCTTTTCCTCTTCTGGTAAGGCTTTCCATGCCTTATCAGCCTCTTTATTTAGCGTAGAAAGCTCAGTGTTAGGATGTTCTAAAAATTTATAAAATTGCACTCAAATAATTTTGATAACTTGAATAGTGCCATTTCATGGGGTCATTCATTAAGTACTAACCATCATTGGTGCTTGGCCCATCATCTCCTGTAGCCCGACCTGCGGCGGTAAGCAGTGCTTGCATACGCGTTCTTAAAGTTGCTTTTCCTGAAATATGAAAAAGGTAATCATCAGTATATTACATAGGTATGAGCTAAACTATAACTTAGAACTAACCAGTCGCTTTCTCTAATGACGTAATCATTGTATTTGATGTCTCTTCGTTCATGATAATGTTTTTTGCCTTGGTTGATGCAAATCTGTATGGCACGTCATTACACATTCCGTACCATACAGATTCCATGCCTTGGTCTTCAAGAAATCTAATCTGAGAAAACAAGTTGGGAAAATTAATTTGTGAAATACACAAAGTTTTATTCTTTTTCCTTTTCTGTTCATACGGATATTTGAAATATCTGCATGTTGAACATAACATTTAAATGTCGCCACCAGTGAGAACTCTACTCATCATCATACTTACAGTGTCGTGAAGCCTTTCAAGGCCTTTTGTGATCCCATCCACCCTTTCATTTCTTAATTCTTCCCTTGATCGTATCCCTTTTTTTTCCTCTGAAAAGCCTTACCAGCCTCTTTATTTAGCTCAGCAAGCTCCGCGTTAGGATGTTCTAAAAATTATAAAATGACACTCAAATAATGATACAAGCTTTAGATGTCCAAAACCACATGTAATTTTTTAAAAGCCATTTGTTATCTTTTTTTATGACACACAACTTCTCAACATAACGTGTTTTCACAGGCTATCACACATAGAAAGCAGTTTTTCATTTAACTGTTATTACTTTCAAAAGTACCTTTTAGATAACCACTTTTAAACGATTTCAAAAATATGCTGTACGGATTTAATCGCACAATTTTGCGTGGAAGAGGATTGATGGTTCTGTTTTCCCTTTTTTTGGTTTGGCCCAGTCTTTTTCTTTGGGTCCCTATCCAATTCTGCAAATTAAATGACAACCAAATAAATTGATTAAGGATTGTAGAATATAATAAGATTCAAATATGAAAAACATAAATGAAAGTTTGGGAAGTGTAACTAGCTTATGCTTTTTCGCTTCATAAATAAAGAAAAAATAAAGAAATAAAATTATGATATCGCTCATTTTACAAGAGTTTTGTTTGTAGTACACTGAATTGAGTTGGCGCGCCAATGGATTACAGTACGCGCGAAGGAAGACGATATATGCGTCAGTTAATAATATTAAACGAAACAAAACATTAACATTTCAATTCAATCACAATAAATGTTTAACTGCGCGCGATGTTTAGTTCACAAGTGTTAGACTTCGCGATTTAAAAAAAATACTATTTCTTTTTGGAGGGAGGAACGAGTGACACAATGTAACACTTGGTTACTGAGAATGACCTTTGCCACATCAAACTAATCTGGCTCTAAGAAATATTACATACCTTGATAAACTTCACTTCGAGCCCAAGTTTTTCGCTCGCTTCTTTGATTAGGGCTAATGATTTTCTTGCCTCTTCAGTCTTTGGTTTTTCTGATCTTGGGGCGATCTTCATCCCTTTCTCATAGTAAACTTCTAGCTGTTTTTTTTGTTCTTGTGTAATCATTTTTGAAGTTTTTGAGTTTTTAACTTGAGCTCTCGACTCTGATTTTCTTCGCGTCAAAAGGTCCCGTTATTAGTGCTAGATAAGGATTTGAAAAGAAAAGAAAAAAAATATATATATATAATTAACAAAAGATAAATATAAATATTGCTATATGATAAATATATAGATATATATGTAAGATGAAATAAAAATTTTTGATAAAAATATATATAGCTTAAAAACAATGAAGCCTAATCAATGAATACGATTTTGTCTTTCAAAAGACAATTTGGTCTAATCAATAACATTGGTCTTCAAGAAAAATAAATCAATAAATGACAATTTGGTATAATCGCTGAATACAATTTCGTCGATAAAAGTTTACAATTTAAAAAACGAATAAAATTCATAAGAAATGATTGATTAATTAATTTAATGGCTATACTATTGCTGTGAAATATTCTTAAAACCTAATGTAATAATAAAACTTGATATAATTAACCAAAGCGTTCATTATCGATCTGCTTTTTTAGTTCGATTTTGTATAATTGTCTTTTAAGTTCCTTTTTCGTCGATGACTCTTTTAACGCTTTACTTAGACTGTTCCATTCTTTGCTTGAACGGACACTGACTGTACGGCCACCCTCCGTTTCCCTTTTATATAGTGGACACCTGGCGTTCAGCTTACAAAAATGAGTTGCTCGTGAGCTTACATCAGAGTTCACCTGAAACAAATCTTTGAAATAATCAGGACAATTATCATAAATTCTATTGTAAACAATAGAACATCTATTTATGTATGCTTCTTGCTAAAAAGGAATCCAACACAGTTTATTGAATAGGTTGACAGAGCAGGCCTAAGTGTCTGCAATTAAGATGATCCTTGCAGCTCGTTTCTGGTACTTCATAATTCGTTGTACTAAATCACTATTACATGAGGACCATATCGTAGAACAGTAACTAATGCATGGTTTGATGACTGCATTGTAGTCATGGCGAAAAATTACGTACAGCCAAAAGGATTGCGGGCGCAAGTATACATGTCGAGGCGCCAAATTCAATATGGCGTCTCGTTGTAAAGAGAGAGAAACCGGTTTCTACCGATCGTTAAACGATTTTAATAAATTTCTTGAGCCCGTGAAAACTAAAAGGAGTGGGTCCTCAAAGTACTTTCCAGTGGAATGAGTGATTTCTTGTAGAACCAATAAAGGAAATGTAAGTAAATGTAGATGTATTAAAAGTTTCAAATTTTGTCGTTTTGCTCGTTTCTGTCCATATCACTGCTGTCGTTGCGTTTTTTCACCATCACTACTTACAGTGTCACAAAGCCTGTCACGGCCTTTTTTGAGCCGTCCTCCCTTTCATTTCTTGTTTCTTTTCTAGATCTTATGGCTTTCTTTTCCTCTTCTGGTAAGGCTTTCCATGCCTTATCAGCCTCTTTATTTAGCGTAGAAAGCTCAGTGTTAGGATGTTCTAAAAATTTATAAAATTGCACTCAAATAATTTTGATAACTTGAATAGTGCCATTTCATGGGGTCATTCATTAAGTACTAACCATCATTGGTGCTTGGCCCATCATCTCCTGTAGCCCGACCTGCGGCGGTAAGCAGTGCTTGCATACGCGTTCTTAAAGTTGCTTTTCCTGAAATATGAAAAAGGTAATCATCAGTATATTACATAGGTATGAGCTAAACTATAACTTAGAACTAACCAGTCGCTTTCTCTAATGACGTAATCATTGTATTTGATGTCTCTTCGTTCATGATAATGTTTTTTGCCTTGGTTGATGCAAATCTGTATGGCACGTCATTACACATTCCGTACCATACAGATTCCATGCCTTGGTCTTCAAGAAATCTAATCTGAGAAAACAAGTTGGGAAAATTAATTTGTGAAATACACAAAGTTTTATTCTTTTTCCTTTTCTGTTCATACGGATATTTGAAATATCTGCATGTTGAACATAACATTTAAATGTCGCCACCAGTGAGAACTCTACTCATCATCATACTTACAGTGTCGTGAAGCCTTTCAAGGCCTTTTGTGATCCCATCCACCCTTTCATTTCTTAATTCTTCCCTTGATCGTATCCCTTTTTTTTCCTCTTCTGGTAAGGCTTTTCAAGCCTTACCAGCCTCTTTATTTAGCTCAGCAAGCTCCGCGTTAGGATGTTCTAAAAATTATAAAATGACACTCAAATAATGATACAAGCTTTAGATGTCCAAAACCACATGTAATTTTTTAAAAGCCATTTGTTATCTTTTTTTATGACACACAACTTCTCAACATAACGTGTTTTCACAGGCTATCACACATAGAAAGCAGTTTTTCATTTAACTGTTATTACTTTCAAAAGTACCTTTAGATAACCACTTTTAAACGATTTCAAAAATATGCTGTACGGATTTAATCGCACAATTTTGCGTGGAAGAGGATTGATGGTTCTGTTTTCCCTTTTTTTGGTTTGGCCCAGTCTTTTTCTTTGGGTCCCTATCCAATTCTGCAAATTAAATGACAACCAAATAAATTGATTAAGGATTGTAGAATATAATAAGATTCAAATATGAAAAACATAAATGAAAGTTTGGGAAGTGTAACTAGCTTATGCTTTTTCGCTTCATAAATAAAGAAAAAATAAAGAAATAAAATTATGATATCGCTCATTTTACAAGAGTTTTGTTTGTAGTACACTGAATTGAGTTGGCGCGCCAATGGATTACAGTACGCGCGAAGGAAGACGATATATGCGTCAGTTAATAATATTAAACGAAACAAAACATTAACATTTCAATTCAATCACAATAAATGTTTAACTGCGCGCGATGTTTAGTTCACAAGTGTTAGACTTCGCGATTTAAAAAAAATACTATTTCTTTTTGGAGGGAGGAACGAGTGACACAATGTAACACTTGGTTACTGAGAATGACCTTTGCCACATCAAACTAATCTGGCTCTAAGAAATATTACATACCTTGATAAACTTCACTTCGAGCCCAAGTTTTTCGCTCGCTTCTTTGATTAGGGCTAATGATTTTCTTGCCTCTTCAGTCTTTGGTTTTTCTGATCTTGGGGCGATCTTCATCCCTTTCTCATAGTAAACTTCTAGCTGTTTTTTTTGTTCTTGTGTAATCATTTTTGAAGTTTTTGAGTTTTTAACTTGAGCTCTCGACTCTGATTTTCTTCGCGTCAAAAGGTCCCGTTATTAGTGCTAGATAAGGATTTGAAAAGAAAAGAAAAAAATATATATATATAATTAACAAAAGATAAATATAAATATTGCTATATGATAAATATATAGATATATATGTAAGATGAAATAAAAATTTTTGATAAAAATATATATAGCTTAAAAACAATGAAGCCTAATCAATGAATACGATTTTGTCTTTCAAAAGACAATTTGGTCTAATCAATAACATTGGTCTTCAAGAAAAATAAATCAATAAATGACAATTTGGTATAATCGCTGAATGCAATTTCGTCAATAAAAGTTTACAATTTAAAAAACGAATAAAATTCATAAGAAATGATTGATTAATTAATTTAATGGCTATACTATTGCTGTGAAATATTCTTAAAACCTAATGTAATAATAAAACTTGATATAATTAACCAAAGCGTTCATTATCGATCTGCTTTTTTAGTTCGATTTTGTATAATTGTCTTTTAAGTTCCTTTTTCGTCGATGACTCTTTTAACGCTTTACTTAGACTGTTCCATTCTTTGCTTGAACGGACACTGACTGTACGGCCACCCTCCGTTTCCCTTTTATATAGTGGACACCTGGCGTTCAGCTTACAAAAATGAGTTGCTCGTGAGCTTACATCAGAGTTCACCTGAAACAAATCTTTGAAATAATCAGGACAATTATCATAAATTCTATTGTAAACAATAGAACATCTATTTATGTATGCTTCTTGCTAAAAAGGAATCCAACACAGTTTATTGAATAGGTTGACAGAGCAGGCCTAAGTGTCTGCAATTAAGATGATCCTTGCAGCTCGTTTCTGGTACTTCATAATTCGTTGTACTAAATCACTATTACATGAGGACCATATCGTAGAACAGTAACTAATGCATGGTTTGATGACTGCATTGTAGTCATGGCGAAAAATTACGTACAGCCAAAAGGATTGCGGGCGCAAGTATACATGTCGAGGCGCCAAATTCAATATGGCGTCTCGTTGTAAAGAGAGAGAAACCGGTTTCTACCGATCGTTAAACTGATTTTAATAAATTTCTTGAGCCCGTGAAAACTAAAAGGAGTGGGTCCTCAAAGTACTTTCCAGTGGAATGAGTGATTTCTTGTAGAACCAATAAAGGAAATGTAAGTAAATGTAGATGTATTAAAAGTTTCAAATTTTGTCGTTTTGCTCGTTTCTGTCCATATCACTGCTGTCGTTGCGTTTTTTCACCATCACTACTTACAGTGTCACAAAGCCTGTCACGGCCTTTTTTGAGCCGTCCTCCCTTTCATTTCTTGTTTCTTTTCTAGATCTTATGGCTTTCTTTTCCTCTTCTGGTAAGGCTTTCCATGCCTTATCAGCCTCTTTATTTAGCGTAGAAAGCTCAGTGTTAGGATGTTCTAAAAATTTATAAAATTGCACTCAAATAATTTTGATAACTTGAATAGTGCCATTTCATGGGGTCATTCATTAAGTACTAACCATCATTGGTGCTTGGCCCATCATCTCCTGTAGCCCGACCTGCGGCGGTAAGCAGTGCTTGCATACGCGTTCTTAAAGTTGCTTTTCCTGAAATATGAAAAAGGTAATCATCAGTATATTACATAGGTATGAGCTAAACTATAACTTAGAACTAACCAGTCGCTTTCTCTAATGACGTAATCATTGTATTTGATGTCTCTTCGTTCATGATAATGTTTTTTGCCTTGGTTGATGCAAATCTGTATGGCACGTCATTACACATTCCGTACCATACAGATTCCATGCCTTGGTCTTCAAGAAATCTAATCTGAGAAAACAAGTTGGGAAAATTAATTTGTGAAATACACAAAGTTTTATTCTTTTTCCTTTTCTGTTCATACGGATATTTGAAATATCTGCATGTTGAACATAACATTTAAATGTCGCCACCAGTGAGAACTCTACTCATCATCATACTTACAGTGTCGTGAAGCCTTTCAAGGCCTTTTGTGATCCCATCCACCCTTTCATTTCTTAATTCTTCCCTTGATCGTATCCCTTTTTTTTCCTCTGAAAAGCCTTACCAGCCTCTTTATTTAGCTCAGCAAGCTCCGCGTTAGGATGTTCTAAAAATTATAAAATGACACTCAAATAATGATACAAGCTTTAGATGTCCAAAACCACATGTAATTTTTTAAAAGCCATTTGTTATCTTTTTTTATGACACACAACTTCTCAATATAACGTGTTTTCACAGGCTATCAGACATAGAAAGCAGTTTTTCATTTAACTGTTATTACTTTCAAAAGTACCTTTTAGATAACCACTTTTAAACGATTTCAAAAATATGCTGTACGGATTTAATCGCACAATTTTGCGTGGAAGAGGATTGATGGTTCTGTTTTCCCTTTTTTTGGTTTGGCCCAGTCTTTTTCTTTGGGTCCCTATCCAATTCTGCAAATTAAATGACAACCAAATAAATTGATTAAGGATTGTAGAATATAATAAGATTCAAATATGAAAAACATAAATGAAAGTTTGGGAAGTGTAACTAGCTTATGCTTTTTCGCTTCATAAATAAAGAAAAAATAAAGAAATAAAATTATGATATCGCTCATTTTACAAGAGTTTTGTTTGTAGTACACTGAATTGAGTTGGCGCGCCAATGGATTACAGTACGCGCGAAGGAAGACGATATATGCGTCAGTTAATAATATTAAACGAAACAAAACATTAACATTTCAATTCAATCACAATAAATGTTTAACTGCGCGCGATGTTTAGTTCACAAGTGTTAGACTTCGCGATTTAAAAAAAATACTATTTCTTTTTGGAGGGAGGAACGAGTGACACAATGTAACACTTGGTTACTGAGAATGACCTTTGCCACATCAAACTAATCTGGCTCTAAGAAATATTACATACCTTGATAAACTTCACTTCGAGCCCAAGTTTTTCGCTCGCTTCTTTGATTAGGGCTAATGATTTTCTTGCCTCTTCAGTCTTTGGTTTTTCTGATCTTGGGGCGATCTTCATCCCTTTCTCATAGTAAACTTCTAGCTGTTTTTTTTGTTCTTGTGTAATCATTTTTGAAGTTTTTGAGTTTTTAACTTGAGCTCTCGACTCTGATTTTCTTCGCGTCAAAAGGTCCCGTTATTAGTGCTAGATAAGGATTTGAAAAGAAAAGAAAAAAATATATATATATAATTAACAAAAGATAAATATAAATATTGCTATATGATAAATATATAGATATATATGTAAGATGAAATAAAAATTTTTGATAAAAATATATATAGCTTAAAAACAATGAAGCCTAATCAATGAATACGATTTTGTCTTTCAAAAGACAATTTGGTCTAATCAATAACATTGGTCTACAAGAAAAATAAATCAATAAATGACAATTTGGTATAATCGCTGAATACAATTTCGTCGATAAAAGTTTACAATTTAAGAAACGAATAAAATTCATAAGAAATGATTGATTAATTAATTTAATGGCTATACTATTGCTGTGAAATATTCTTAAAACCTAATGTAATAATAAAACTTGATATAATTAACCAAAGCGTTCATTATCGATCTGCTTTTTTAGTTCGATTTTGTATAATTGTCTTTTAAGTTCCTTTTTCGTCGATGACTCTTTTAACGCTTTACTTAGACTGTTCCATTCTTTGCTTGAACGGACACTGACTGTACGGCCACCCTCCGTTTCCCTTTTATATAGTGGACACCTGGCGTTCAGCTTACAAAAATGAGTTGCTCGTGAGCTTACATCAGAGTTCACCTGAAACAAATCTTTGAAATAATCAGGACAATTATCATAAATTCTATTGTAAACAATAGAACATCTATTTATGTATGCTTCTTGCTAAAAAGGAATCCAACACAGTTTATTGAATAGGTTGACAGAGCAGGCCTAAGTGTCTGCAATTAAGATGATCCTTGCAGCTCGTTTCTGGTACTTCATAATTCGTTGTACTAAATCACTATTACATGAGGACCATATCGTAGAACAGTAACTAATGCATGGTTTGATGACTGCATTGTAGTCATGGCGAAAAATTACGTACAGCCAAAAGGATTGCGGGCGCAAGTATACATGTCGAGGCGCCAAATTCAATATGGCGTCTCGTTGTAAAGAGAGAGAAACCGGTTTCTACCGATCGTTAAACGATTTTAATAAATTTCTTGAGCCCGTGAAAACTAAAAGGAGTGGGTCCTCAAAGTACTTTCCAGTGGAATGAGTGATTTCTTGTAGAACCAATAAAGGAAATGTAAGTAAATGTAGATGTATTAAAAGTTTCAAATTTTGTCGTTTTGCTCGTTTCTGTCCATATCACTGCTGTCGTTGCGTTTTTTCACCATCACTACTTACAGTGTCACAAAGCCTGTCACGGCCTTTTTTGAGCCGTCCTCCCTTTCATTTCTTGTTTCTTTTCTAGATCTTATGGCTTTCTTTTCCTCTTCTGGTAAGGCTTTCCATGCCTTATCAGCCTCTTTATTTAGCGTAGAAAGCTCAGTGTTAGGATGTTCTAAAAATTTATAAAATTGCACTCAAATAATTTTGATAACTTGAATAGTGCCATTTCATGGGGTCATTCATTAAGTACTAACCATCATTGGTGCTTGGCCCATCATCTCCTGTAGCCCGACCTGCGGCGGTAAGCAGTGCTTGCATACGCGTTCTTAAAGTTGCTTTTCCTGAAATATGAAAAAGGTAATCATCAGTATATTACATAGGTATGAGCTAAACTATAACTTAGAACTAACCAGTCGCTTTCTCTAATGACGTAATCATTGTATTTGATGTCTCTTCGTTCATGATAATGTTTTTTGCCTTGGTTGATGCAAATCTGTATGGCACGTCATTACACATTCCGTACCATACAGATTCCATGCCTTGGTCTTCAAGAAATCTAATCTGAGAAAACAAGTTGGGAAAATTAATTTGTGAAATACACAAAGTTTTATTCTTTTTCCTTTTCTGTTCATACGGATATTTGAAATATCTGCATGTTGAACATAACATTTAAATGTCGCCACCAGTGAGAACTCTACTCATCATCATACTTACAGTGTCGTGAAGCCTTTCAAGGCCTTTTGTGATCCCATCCACCCTTTCATTTCTTAATTCTTCCCTTGATCGTATCCCTTTTTTTTCCTCTTCTGGTAAGGCTTTTCAAGCCTTACCAGCCTCTTTATTTAGCTCAGCAAGCTCCGCGTTAGGATGTTCTAAAAATTATAAAATGACACTCAAATAATGATACAAGCTTTAGATGTCCAAAACCACATGTAATTTTTTAAAAGCCATTTGTTATCTTTTTTTATGACACACAACTTCTCAACATAACGTGTTTTCACAGGCTATCACACATAGAAAGCAGTTTTTCATTTAACTGTTATTACTTTCAAAAGTACCTTTAGATAACCACTTTTAAACGATTTCAAAAATATGCTGTACGGATTTAATCGCACAATTTTGCGTGGAAGAGGATTGATGGTTCTGTTTTCCCTTTTTTTGGTTTGGCCCAGTCTTTTTCTTTGGGTCCCTATCCAATTCTGCAAATTAAATGACAACCAAATAAATTGATTAAGGATTGTAGAATATAATAAGATTCAAATATGAAAAACATAAATGAAAGTTTGGGAAGTGTAACTAGCTTATGCTTTTTCGCTTCATAAATAAAGAAAAAATAAAGAAATAAAATTATGATATCGCTCATTTTACAAGAGTTTTGTTTGTAGTACACTGAATTGAGTTGGCGCGCCAATGGATTACAGTACGCGCGAAGGAAGACGATATATGCGTCAGTTAATAATATTAAACGAAACAAAACATTAACATTTCAATTCAATCACAATAAATGTTTAACTGCGCGCGATGTTTAGTTCACAAGTGTTAGACTTCGCGATTTAAAAAAAATACTATTTCTTTTTGGAGGGAGGAACGAGTGACACAATGTAACACTTGGTTACTGAGAATGACCTTTGCCACATCAAACTAATCTGGCTCTAAGAAATATTACATACCTTGATAAACTTCACTTCGAGCCCAAGTTTTTCGCTCGCTTCTTTGATTAGGGCTAATGATTTTCTTGCCTCTTCAGTCTTTGGTTTTTCTGATCTTGGGGCGATCTTCATCCCTTTCTCATAGTAAACTTCTAGCTGTTTTTTTTGTTCTTGTGTAATCATTTTTTATATGTTTTTAAGTTTTCAACTTGAACTCTCGCGTCTGATTTCTTGACCAAGTAATGTATGCAAAGGCGTCCTTTTAATTTATATATACTAGCAACCAATCAGAATCGCCTATTTTTTCCGCCACAAGACATTCCCTCGTGAAAGGTAGAGGATATTTCGCGAGACTCATAACGACATGCATAATCTGCAGTAGCACCCTTAAGTCCAAGCATTAATAAAATAAATTTATAGTCTCCACCCAGAAAAAATTCTGTTTTCAATTTCCTCCCATCCACTTCAATTAAACCAACAGAAATTAATTCATTGATTTCCTTGAAGATTGCCCCGAAGGACTGTTGGAGGGTTTCATAGCTCTCTGGATTGTCAACAATAGCTATTGTCCTATTTCCTTTTGCAGACATGACATCCTGCCCAGATTGTAGAAGAGAAAAAGAAATTATAATATAATTACTGTTCCTGGTCATTTTAGCACCATCACCATTTATTTTGATTTTCATCCTATCTTCACTCGATGAGAAGCTGATGTTGTGGCTTTGAAGATATTCAGAAATGTGTTGTCTTAGAAGGCCAACGACAGAGCTAACCTTTGTTCCATGATGTGGTCCAGGAAGTGAAGTGATGTGGCACATGTTGTTAAGGTTGGACCTACATTGCTTAATTAAATAGGATTTTGGGAGGCCATCACAAACATATGAAAATCCATGATAGAATTTGTCCCCAACACAAAATTTATCAAGCAGATAAAGCACCTCCTCTACTTTTGATTTGTCCTCAGAGGACAATTTATCATAAGAGAGACCAGCCCTTTCATCCCCTTTCAAGGTTAATCTCTGGGTGTCTCCAGCTGACTGCTCTCTGATCACTATGGCCTCAATATCTATGCCATAGTTTTTGGCAAACCACAGTGCAGTTTGTGCACGATTTAAAAAACTGTTGATCGTCCGTCTCTTATTCTTACTCTCAGCAACTGGCTTACCCTTGTACTGTTGTTTGTCTTCAAGAACTGAAACGTACTTTTCCAACTCATCATTTGACTTTTGTAACTGCTCAATTTTCTGATCTCTCTGCGTGATTTCTTCCGTCATTAACTCGAATAAAGATTGTTTGGCTCTTTCTAAATCTTCATATTTTTTCCTCCATTCCTCGGCTTCATTCTCTAGACTATCTATTTCCTGTCTCCACTGCTCGATGGCTTTTATTTCACCTTCTTTGATGTGGTAGGTTCTTGACCTGGCGTCCAAATCCTTTCTAGCCCTTCCTTTCGTCTTCTTGTACTGCTGCCTGACAGATGCTGCTATTTTCCTTATGTTTTCATCTATTTGACTTCGAATTTCTTCATCGTCAACGAAAACAAATGCATTACCTGGAATGCTCCATTCAAGAAGATCGACGAATCTCACTGCTTCATTGCACAAACAATATTTAAGTACAATTTCATGCCATAACTTTAGAAGTGGAAAAGAAATTTTCACTGCAAAAACAACTTGATCGTTATCCCTATTACATAAATAATGAAACTCTGAATTACTCAACTCAACGTTTGATAGATCTTTATTCAAACGGAGCGATTGATATTTTGTAAACACGTCCAACATTTTTAAAAAGTACAAATCAGCTGATCGAGTGACAGATCATTTTACCGCCAAAACCTTTGTTGTTCGAGCTATCAGTCCCCCTCTGTCAAGTAAATTTGCGGCAGTCTGGGATTAAAGATATAAAGAATCATGGGATTCAAAATGGCAGCCGAGGAATAACAAGTTTTTAAGATATTCTTGTCGAAATCTTTCCGGAATTTAGGAGGATTCCGCGCGCGATCGTAAAGGAAGCAAGAGAAACTTCGAATTTAGTAATTCTTCTTCATGTTTAGCTGATTATGGAACCGGTAAAGTGAAATTCTTTGCTTTTATTTTTGTTTGAAAAACACTGTTTACATGGTAAACATCAAATCTGGATATATGCAAACTTTGTACATACTCTATTTAGTTTTTTAGAGCTCGACAAAGTCGTGCGAAAACGAGAAAAATCAGCATGTCGGCCATGTTTTCTATGTTTTCCATGGGCATTAACGGCAAAATCTTCAAACGAAAATGGAACCAGTAAGACGATAAATGATTGCTTTAGAACTTAAGTAGAATTACGGATAATGAGTGTGGAAAAATTTTTGGATATGTGCAAAGTTGAAATAAGTTCATATAACAAAAGTTAAAAGGAAAAAAGACGAGATTACCGAAGGGTTTTCAAATAAATTTTGTTGACATTTCTTTACTTTTAAGCACTCTTCTGCGCATGCTCGTTGGCCATGCTGTACGTAATTTTTTGCCATGCCTCCCTTTGCGTCTGATTCAGGTAAGGGCTGAGATGACGAAGAAGCCCAATTTTCTTTGACAACTTGGTAGACAATTCGTCAACATGATCTTCATAACTTAAATCAGTGTCAAGAATGACGCCCAAAACTTTATGATTGTTTATTTGTTCAACACCGTTACCATTTATAACGATATTAAGTTCAGTGCTTGAGAGTTTCTTAGCAAGGCATTTGCCTGTTACAAACATTGATTTAGTTTTCTGTTCATTAATTACCATTTGGTTCTGATTGCAGCAGTGCAGGATACTATCGATATCATCCTGAAGCGAAGACAAAAGCGATGACGGGCTATTCCATTTCTTGCTAAGGGAGAGGGAAGCGTCATCAGCATAAATGTCAATCTTAGAATTAGATGTATAAAGAGGCATATCATTTATAAAAAGCAGAAACAAGATCGGCCTAACGATTGACCCTTGGGGGACTCCTTGCTGTAAAGGAAGTACCGGAGATGTGCAACCATTAACTTTTAAGCGTTGATTCCGTCCTCCTAAATAAGACTCTAGCTGCTGTCTTTGCTCTGTAGTAATCATTTTGATTAAGTTTGAGTTTTTGAGTTCAACTTTAGCTCTCTCACTTCTATGATTAGGGCTATTGATTTTCTTGCCTGTTTGGTTTTTGGATTTGCTGATCTTGGGGCAATCTTCATGCCCTCATCATAGTAGGTTTCTAATTTTCTTCTTTGTTCTGGTGTAATCACTTTGGGTTGAAAAGTACTTCAGTAAACTACTTCGACTCTGATTTCTTGACCAAGTAATGTATGCAAAGGCGTCTAGCAACCAATCAGAACAGTCTATTTTTTCCGCCACAAGACACTCTCATGAAAGGTAGAGGTTATTTAGCAAGCCTTTAGAACGACATTCTGCATCAAAAGGTCCCGTTATTAGGGCTATATAAAGGTTAGGTTTAGGGCTAGGGACTGGAATAGGGTCTATCCCAAACCTAGCCCTAACCCCAACCCTAAAACTTAAAATCTAGCTCTAATAATTAATGGGGTCCTTTGATGTGAAATGTCATTCTGAAGCTCGCGTAATAACTTGCACCCTAGTGAAAGGGTTCATAAATAACATTTCTTCAACCATAATTAATTACTCGTGCCCAGGCCTTTAGGCCGGGAACGAGTTATAAACTGCAATTTTTTTTTCCTGTGTTCGTCTCGAGAATGCAGCATTCTTGCGCAATCGGTCACGTGTTACACCCCTGATTGGTTAAGAACGTAAAAAACAATGCCCTTCATTCGTCACCTCCGTAGTGAACGCCAGCGAGGAACTTTAGGAATGCAAGATGGCCGACTTGGCCTTAGCTTTCAGAGACAGTAGCACAATGTAATTTGGAGCTTTTAACTCGAGGTATACCTATATACTTATAAGAGCTTCAGAATGGGCTGTTAGTTTGAGCTTCATCTCCTATACTTTGACCAAATATCGAACTCTAAATGGAATACTTGAAAGAGAACCCTCGCGATAAACATGGATAAAGAGTATTTCCTATGAGCTGTGAATCTACGAATTTCTCATCCTACATGTTGCTAAACGAACATACGTAGAAGCAAGTCAATTGTATTCCTCATTCAAGCATTCAAGAGATCTTGAGAGGTTTTTGTACTGAATTTTAATACGGAATTCTAGAGCAGACCATTGCATGGAACGGATAGGTTCCATTGACCTTGTTGGTCACGTAACGTCTTTTATTATTTAAAACATCCGAAACATGAACGAAAAAATTCACGATTTGTTATTGTGTCAAAAACGCTGTTGTAGAAGTCTTTACAGCAAACAATTGAGATACATAGTGAAATAAAAAGTTGAATAAACTGGTATATTCGCTGGTAATACTTCTAGGAATAATACATCGTAAAATGGAGCTTTTAACTCGAGATATACCTAGACACTTCAGAATGGGTTGTTATTTTGAGCTTCATCTCCAATACTTTGACCAAATATCCAATTCTAATTGGAGTACTTCAAAGGAGGCCCTCGCAATACGAACTATTTCCTATGATTCAAAAAGGGTCTTTATGTTACGGTTAACTATTTCCCGGAATGGTGAAGAATGCGTGAAACGGCTCGAGGAAGAGTACGAACGGGGCCGGTCATTGAAGCCTCTCCTAAAAGGGGCTTCCGGGGCACGAGTGAACGCACGTGTGCATCTCGTTAACTATGGTTTGGACTTGTTGGTGCAAGTCTTAGGTGATGTTGTGATATCTTTTTAATATGACACAACAACTTGGTGATGAAAGATTAAATTTTGCTAAGGATATCTCATTGCATTCACACCAACTAAACTAGTTGACTAGAGATATTGAAAGGATCATCACGGATAGTGAGCAATTTAAATTGCAATATACATTTACATTCCTATGAAGTCCGGAATATTTTTCGCGCTCTCAAAAGCAATTGCCTTAATTGCTCACTATCCGTGATGATCTTTCAATATCTCTAGTCCATTACAGCGGATCAATCCATATATATATATACATTTACCTTCCTATGTGGTATACAATGAACCCAACAAAATTACCTGCTCCCAACATACGTGGCTTCATAGCTCAGTTGGTAGAGCATTGCACTGGTATTCCAAAGGTCATGGGTTCGAATCCCGTTGAAGCCTGGAATTTTTTTTTTCAGGCTCTTAAAAGCAATTGCCTAAATTGCTCACCATATCAAGCTTTTTCTATTGTTCTGGTTGTGTGAAAGAACAAAAGAAATTGCCATATAAGGTATGATATGCTATCTGTGATGATCTTTCAATAGAGACCTTAAGATTGACGTTTACGGCAAACTGGCAACCGCCAAATGACAAACTTTAGCCGTCTGTCCTCAGTCGTTTTTTCACTAAAGTGAAAATACTTGTATTTTCTGTTGTTAAGAGATTTGTTCTTTATTTGCTTGTTGTATTGATTTAAGGATTAGAGTCAAATATAAAATCTAAATGAAAGTCAATTTTTGCCGTTTGTCGTTAGCGGTTTGCCAAAAACGTCAATCTTAAGGTCTCTATTATCTCTAGTCCATTACCGCGGATCAATCCATATATATATGTACATAAACTAGTTGAACTAATCAAGTTTTTCCGATTCCTCTATCTCGAGAAGACCAATTCAAACCAACTTGCAAATCTATTATAATCAAATTTAGCTGATACTCCAACTGTTTCTCATGTGCAAACAATTAGGCAGCTCACTCCATTATCTGAAATTTCACCTTCTGAACTTTCTAAACTTATTTTACCATTAGTCACCAAGTCTTGTGACCTTGATGCAATTCCTGGAAAGACCATGAGAAGTTGCTTAGAAATGACACCTTGTATCACCAGGATTGTAAATATTTCCTTAAATACTGCAACAATGCCATCTATTTTCAAGGAAGCAATGGTTAGACCAATCTTAAAGAAGCAAAATTTGTCACCAGTAGAGTTTTCAAGCTTCAGACCTATTTCTAACATTTTTATCCAAGGTCATAGAAAAGGTTGTTGCCACTGAATTGGAAAATCATTTAGAGCTGAATAATCTCCATGAAATATTTCAATCTGCCTACAAGAAATTTCACAGTGTTGAGACTGCACTTTGAAAGGTCCAAAATGACATTCTTCAATAAGCTATTGACAAGCAATCTGCTGTTATCCTTATCCTACTAGACTTATCGGCTGCATTTGACACCGTGGATCATGCAATATTGCTTGAGAGAATCTCCATTGGGTATGTGATAAATGGCAATGCACTTAAGTGGTTTCAATCATATCTCTCCGATAGGTCTTTTCGCGTCAAAGTACTGGGTCATTCATCATCAAGGCACCTACTGCAATGTGGTGTACCACAGGGATCCATCTTAGGTCCAATTTTATTTCTTCTATATACCTCACCTTTAGGCGATATTGTTAGGAAATATAACATAAATTTTGATTTATATACTGATGATACGCAGCTTTATTTTACCTTCTCTCCATCTTGTCCTAATGATTTAAATTTTGTAAAACAACAAATTGAAATTTGTGTACTTGAAATAAATAGTTGGATGACAATAAGCTTAAAGTGAATAATGATTAAACTGAACTCCTTATTTTATTCAATTTGCACCATCCTCGACCACCTATAGAATCCTTTGACTTTGCTGGCTACTCCATTTCTCCATCATCATCTGCTCATAACATTGGCGTTGTCTTTGATGAGGCCTTGTCACTTGATGAACATATACTCTCGGTGTGTAAAACGTGTTTTTTTTCACATTCATAATCTTTGGAAAATCAGAAGATACCTAAGCCATAGTGCTTGTGTTACTCTTGTTCACACCTCTATTTCTTCAAAGCTTGATTTTTGTCATTAATTCTTTACTATATGGTCTTTCCAAAGGTTCTCTCAAGAAGCTGCAGCATGTTCAAAATGATGCAGCAAGACTTGTTACTTTCTCCAGGAAACGAGAACCCCATTACGCCTATTCTATACAATTTACACTGGTTGCCTGTGGAACAGTGCATTATTTTCAAAATCGTTTTACTTACTTTTAAGATTTTACACAATCAAGCACCTTCTTACGTACCTATGTGATTTGGTTGACACTTATGTTCCTACTCGTTCCCTAAGGTCATCATCCCAGAATCTTTTAAATAAAAGGTCATACAACCTAAAAACCTATGGCAAAAGGGCCTTCTTCTATGCAGCCCCAGAACTTTGGAATGCTCTTTCACCATTGATAAGATCTAGTCAATCTACTTCACAGTTTAAAAGTGAAGTAAAAACGTGGCTCTTCAAGCAAGCTTTTTATTGATTTTCTCATATTTTAAACTAGTTTTATCATTTGAAATTGACATCAATATAATATATTTGTTTGAAATCTATTCATTTCATAATCAAAGCCAAAAAAAATTAATAACAATCATTTGTTTATTGCTATGTTTGAATTATGATTGCAAAATTAAAATATTAATCGTTGTGTTTTATTATATCAAATCAATTTTTGTGTTGTATATTATTGTTTTGTTAATAATATACTCAACTTTAAAATTGAACCATATTTGAAATATTCTATATTAGTTTAATCAATTTTATTGATGATTTGATATCTTTTTGACACATCTGTAAAGGGCTGTTGAACCTCGGGGAATTTGCGCTATATGAAATAACAATTATTATTATTATTATTATTATTGTAAGGTTTGACAGTTTATTGAACATTCATTGAGTAGATACGCACATTCAGCTACTTCTGCTAGTACTAAGATTATGTGGTTCTAGATAAATGTATAAATAAGAAACGTTACAATATAAAAAATAAAAAGAACTACTGGAGAAATAACGTATGGATAAATATAAAAAAGAACGAACCTTAACGTAGAATGTTCTAGGAATCTTGCAATCAAATTTCGATAACTTAACTCTGGAAGCTCCCTTAGCACTTCAAAAGGTAGAACTGAACATTGTAATTTTGCTTACCGGTAAGTAAATTTAAACTAAGATTTGCATAGGAATGTACAATAGGACAATGGATACTAATACGAACAATAGAACAATGCTGGATATACAAATACGGAACAATAGAACAAAAACAAAAATATATTTGTTGCGTTAACAATTATAACATGTTTATTTCATTTCACAAGGTTGATACAACTTGACCGGGTTTAAACCATAAACCTAAGGTATTTAGAAAGATGTTTCATAGAAAAGATTTGGCATGGTTAAAAAGTCATGGCGTCACTCCGACTACGTGCTACCTTTCAATTGGTGGGTGGTCATCAACATGAAGCTACCTTGCAGTCATTCCAAATCTTTTCTATGAAATTATTACATTGCTAAAGCTCTACGTAGGATATGTGCTGTTCTCAAAATTACAGTTTTTTGACATTGTTCTATGTTCAATGTTCCTGGCAAATTTTTGATATTTTTCTCCATGCCTTAGCTGCTGTCTTTGCTCTGCACTTATCATTTTTGTGGTACTGGTTTTAAACAACTTTGGCCCCTGACTCTGATTTTTTGAATACCAGCACCACCAGCAGCAGCAGCAGCAGCAGCAGCATAGTTATCGGTCATTTTCCCAATTTTTTCTGAAAAGTTTAAAGACGCATTGCTCTGCTAAAATACCAGTGGTATGCTTGAAGGGCACATGAATGTCTACACTGATCTGAGCTTGTTAGAATACAAGTCAATAGAGAACATTTGCGCTTCTTCCTATGTTACCATAACGTTTCACCTATAAGTATGTGTTTTCGGTCGCGAAACCCAAAACCTTTCGCTATCGTTACCATGGCAACCAATCTGCAAACCATCTGCTGTGCTGAAAGTACTTGCACAGCACTATGTCCTGACAGAGTTTCAAGAGTACCCCTAGCATGTGAAAGGGGCGGCGCAGTGAAACATCTCAAGCCTTATCAACGCATATGAAAAATAACTTGATTTTTCCGTCAAGTATGCGCAAAAGAATTAAAACAAATATAACTTTTTGAATATTAGTCAG
The DNA here is from genome assembly GCA_029948255.1 of Telmatactis stephensoni. Classification (NCBI taxonomy): domain Eukaryota; kingdom Metazoa; phylum Cnidaria; class Anthozoa; order Actiniaria; family Isophelliidae; genus Telmatactis; species Telmatactis stephensoni. The sequence continues at coordinate 816,192 of JALIZF010001812.1, forward strand.
AATCAAATCATTTTGCACCAAAGTTCTACTATAGCAAGAATGAAGCTGGGGACATTCTACGTTTTACGTCATTGATGACGTCATCACTGAAATATTTACATATTGGCCAAGAAAACCGGACTTTTGCGCACACCGAAACGTAATGCATCAAACTTCTCATAGACAAATGCTTGTAATCGGGGAAAAATGTTCATTGGGTTTTACCTCTAGGTATGCGGTATTGGTGCACAACTTTAATTTTGAGTATTGATTTGTAGAGAAATCGTGGGAATTTTTTGAAACAAAAACTATGGAATTTGCGTCATTCAAAGGCAAAGCATACAAATAGTTCCAAATCTTAGTTTTAGCTAGTCCTCTTTGATGTCTTTTGTCTCTATGAATATCGTGTGCATTGAGCAATGTGTTGCTTGAAAATCGAGTAAAATCTTTTTGGGAACTATGGTGCGGTTCACTGAGCCTCCGCTGACCGGTTGGGTTCCCACATAAAAGGTGGGTATAGAAAAAAATAGACATTCATCGACGAGAAATTTCTTCTTTTAGTAAAATAATGAATCTAAATTGCATCTCTTGTTAATTATCGTCGCTATCATAATCATAAGCATTTTTTTGAAATATTTTTTGAAAAGCAAAAGAATGCGCCTCGCATTCCTAAGATTTCTTTTCCTTATTCTCTACAACCCTCATTGTGTTTACATCACCGTACATGCATGCGCGTTTTACATCGTTTTCACTATGTGTTATGCTTGTCTTGGATGATTGATTCACTTTGTATCTTATCATGACCTTGACAAATTTTATACGAAATGCAATCAGCGCACATGAATATTACCCTATGTAAAAATTTGAAGGGAAAGGAAAAACAGTAATATTCTAAGTGCACCTTTGTGTGCATTTGGGTGTACAGTTAGCATATCTAAATATGGCTAGGTTAATTGTCACGAATCATACGGGGTTTTCATGCAAACAACTTAGGAAACATCACTTAAAGCATTTGCAGCATGACTAACATTTATTTCCTTTCAACCAACATCATAGCAGCAGGTCAAAGACTTCAATGACATTAACAACATTGTTAACAAGATGTAGAACTGGGCTACGAACTGTTCCATTTTTATAAACCTCTTTGTCAACGTAAGGCTTAAAGCATCTAAACAGTCTTACTCAATACGTTTTGATAAATAACGATATGTAGTTATGACATAATTTGCTATAAAAGATGTATAGAAATGAACAAGGTTAAGAATTTGTAAAACTGATGATGATGACCTAGAGTCGAAAACCGTTCAATCAACATTTATATATGTAGTTATGTTACTGAACAAGAATAACTTTTATAATACCTAAGATAGCTAGCTAGTTAGACTGTAGGAAGTCTTATTTTCTTCCTTTCTTTTCGTTTCGTCTCAGATCTTTAACTTTCTGGTAAACCCTATCAAGTCCTTCTTTCTCGCAGATTTCCTTGGTTGCTGGGTTACCTTTAAGTCTTCGAACGATCTTTGTTTGTGTTGGTGCGTCAGTGCTAGTGATTTCGTAGGTGCAAACAGCTTTTATCTTTTCTGTGTCTGCGAGTGAAAAATGGCGTCTCAGAGAAAATAATGACCTTTTCTTGTCTTCATATGCTTTTTCTGAGGGCGGGATTATGTTTGAAGAACACTCTGAGATATCAGTTTCATCATCAACTGTAGATTGCTCTTCACTGGTTTTCCTCTGATTCCTGTTACCTTCGTCTCTCACTTCTATCTCGTCATCTTTGCTTCAAGTGATGCTGACGTGCCATCCATTAAGACAGTAACTGACGCGTGGGCCTCTGTAGACGCCTTTACTTTGTTCATAAGGTTATACCAGTCATCTGCAGTTCTTCGTGAGTGGCCCATTTTTACTGCAAGCTTGTTTTTCTCAGGAGAACTAAGATTCCTTGTATTGGTCACGATAACATGTCTTAACATTTTTGAGCAAAACGTAGACAGGCTCCCCTCTCTAAGACACCCAGTCTTGCCAGCAAATTGCTTCAAGGCATGGTGAACATGAGTATTGGTGTACGGAGTTCCAGTTGAATACAGAAACATTGCATCTGTTTCTGTATCTTGTAACAGAAGTGGTCGGAAATGCTCTATATACTTCTTAATCATTTGATGCAGATCATCTGAAAAGTTTAAGATAAGTCCACCCATGGTCTTTGTTGTCTTCTGGTTTGAGATATGGATGGTCCAAACATTGTCTACCATCTTTCCATCAGCAAAATTGCCAAGGGTCATCTCGGAAATTGGACCTGCTCTATTCATATTTTCTACATTGATAAGAAATATTAAGTAATTTCGTACTGCCAGAGAGTCATCAGTTGAAAGAATGTTTCTTTCTGGATGCATGATCATCCGACGTAGGCCCTGTGCATGTGGCGAAGACATCATTGCCTTGACTTCATCGAGTTTCGGAAGGTTTTGTTCTGCTTCCCATTCCGCATCTGCTCGTTGCTTGGCAATTGTTTTCCCCCATGGTTCCCGCCAGTTAGTCTGTTCATCTCTGAGATCTTCTAAAGCTTCCCTTTTGTCTGAAGAGAGTGTTCGATGCATCTCTTTGATTGCATAGGTGAGAAAGCGTTGAAGACTTGATGAATAACAAGAGAGTGTTTTGCTTGACAGTCCCATAGACTTGTCTTGCTTTCTTTGATCTAACTTACGCTTAAAGAATCGCTTGTATACAACTTGCTTGTCCAGAAAAACATCAAGATCACGGACGTTGGGATCTACAGCTTTAGCGATGGTATCAACATGATGACACATTTGACGGATAACTGCTGGTGTCTTTTCTGTTCCATCTGGGGTGGTAAGGTAAATATTCCATCCTCTCAGTATTGTGTGGAAGACAGTAGCTGGCCTTGATGATGGTCCAAATGGTCCCCGGTTTTCTTCGTTGTTGTTTGAGTCGTCCGCATGATCATATTCTTCTTGTTCATGACAAATACCAACACTCACAATCTCTTCTTCCTCCTGGACGCCGCTTGCATTTTCTTTGACTTCAGCTTGAGAACCAAAGTCACTGTCATCTGAGTTCTCGATAACAATGTGATGCTGCTTCTTCTTAATGGGGACTGTATTCAGGACTGAGCTATCTTCGCTGTCATCATCGTCTGTTTCACTTCTTGTTCGTTTTTTCACACTGCTTCCATGATCTGAGTTCTTAGTTTTCTCTGAGGGTTGTGCGCTTGTGGAAGTTGCTGAAGTTACTGTTTCAAATTTCTTAGCGGCGATCCTACTCTTTGATTTCAGATTGGCCATTTGTTTACTTCCAGGTTTAACACCATGATAGCTTTCCAGGTGTCTTTCTATCTTCACTCCAATCCATTTCTTTTGACAGTTCTTTAATGGGCAAGCACGCATCCTGTGTCTGTCTTTCCTGGACTCATATTGCTTGCAGTATAACCAATTTTCATACTTTCTAGCAGACCAATTGTGTTTTTGTGACTGAAGATGTGCGCGGAGATGTTGTCTATGCTCTCCACAGACTGGACATTTTCCTGTAGAAAAGAGTGGCCTTGTCAGCAGCATCGTTATGATCTTCTCTATTGGAGTGAATGATTGGTTGGTCATTGACGTCAGTACTAACTTCTTCTGTGGCTGCGACACAGGAAAATATATCAGGAATATCCCGCTGACAAGTATGTTCTATCTCTTTTTGTGACGTTTGGATGGTGGAATTTCCATCATCAACAGCATCTGAAAGGAGCTCTTCTATCTCTTTTTGTGACGTTTGTATGGTGGAATTTCCATCATCAACAGCATCTGAAAGGAGCTCTTCTATCTCTTTTTGAGTCGTTTGGATGGTGGAATTTCCGTCGTCAACAGCATCTGAAAGGAGCTCTTCTATCTCTTTTTGTGACGTTTGGATGGTGGAATTTCCATCGTCAACAGCATCCGAAAGGAGCTCTTCTATCTCTTTTTGATCCGTTTGGATGGTAGAATTTCTATTGTCAGCAGCATCTAAAAGCTTCTTAGCTCGCTCTCTTATCTTTTGTCTTGCAGTGTACCAGTCGTCCTTGTTCATGGGTAAATTCGTCATTGTTCTGCCGGTTCTTTAATAGATAATCACTGAGGCACGCAGCATTCGTGGGTATAATGCAGGCAGCTGAGCATTATACCCACGAATGCTGTGTGCCGAAGTGATTATCTTTTATAATTACTGGTCAACTTCATAACCACCAAAATCACCAAAATTGTTTAAATTGAGGTATTTATTTATTTAAGTATTGTTTGAGCATGCGTAGTTCTGCTGATTTTGTATCCCACACGTTTTGATACCCGTGTTTGTCATAACAAAGAAAGGCTACGGTACTTAAATTCTGATTGGGGAGCTGGATTTTGAAAAGGCTCTGAAAAGTACTGTGACTGCTAGCTTAGTAGTTACATTACTTTATCATCCTGCAAATCTGGTTCCCCTGTAAGCAAAACACACTGCATTATTATTAATAATGCTGTGGGATCACACAGCATTATTAAAAATAATGCCGTCTGCTAGATTAGACAGACGGCATTATTTGCAATAATGCAGCTGCTCTATGCTTTTTCTCTCTGCATTCGTTGGTATAATGCAGAGTGAAAACAATGAGTTTTGGTAAGAACAGTAATTATACAATGATAATGAGCTTTTAAGTATAGTATAAAGAACGAGAGAGAGTGTTTTATAAAACACGATCTCGAGTTCTTTATACGGCTTAAAAAACTCCAACACATATTAGAGTAGTTCTCTAAAAGAAATTCAAAAATATCTTCATTTATCTTGGAGAAAATCGAGGTTAAAGAGGACGGCTCAAAAAAGGCCGTGACAGGCTTTACGACACTGTAAGTAGTGATGGTGAGTAGAGTTCGCACTGGTGGCGGCATTTAAATGTTATGTTTAACATGCAAAATATTTCGAATATTCGTATGATCATGAACGGAAAAGAAAAAAGAAGAAAACTTTGTGCATTTCATAAATTAATATTCCCAACTTTTTTTCTCAGATTGGTTTTCTCGAAGGAGAAGGGATGCGATCAGTATCGTTCGGGCTTTGCAACGGCGTCCCTTACAGGTTTGCATCATTATGGACGAGGAGATCTCAAATATCATGATTACCTATTTAGAGAAAGCGACTGGTTAGTTCTAAGTTATAGTTTGGCTCATACCTATGTAATATACTAAATAAATGATTACCTTTTTAATATTTCAGGACAAACGTCTTTAAAAACACGTGTACAAGCACTGCTTAACGAAGGTCATGAAAGAAACAGTGCTACAGCAGATGATGATGATGATGGTGGTGCAGGGCCGAGCACCAATGATGGTTAGTAACTCGAGACACAAATTCCTCTATCAAATGTTTGTATCGGATTGGATATTGGAGTGAAAGAGCACTAGGCACTAGAGGAAGATCATGATTTCAGGATCAGGTTAAAAACTTTTATAAAGACTAAACATAAGTATGTCTAATCATTTCGTTTCTTACTTTGTCTGATGAGGCAGCTTTTCTATTTTTCCTTGTTTTTGCACACGTTTGTATTTCATTGGCCGTTATTGAGTAGTAAAGTTCTTTGCTAATTTGTGTTGAGTCATTCTCTAATTCGATTATTTCATCGACCGAAAACTGTTGATCAGTAGCAATTTGCGGACTTGAGTGAGGTTTTTCAAAATGTTTAATCCACTGTTGTTCTGTGATGGATGGAATTTTACAATACAATGGACCCTTACCAAGCGGACATCCTGAAGAATGCATATACCAGGCAATGTCCCGGATTTTTGTAATACATCTACTATAAATCAAGGACACCAGTATTAAGTGGAAGTAGACGCATAACCCTAAGACACAAGGGGCAATACTGGAAAATATACGAAAGTAATTAACTGAGTTATCTGTATTGTGTTTTAGGTTCAAATGATACACTAGTAGCTTCCCCACCAAAAAAGGCCAAGGAGGAGCAAGAGAAATGCGAAGGTATGCATTTCGTGCCTTAAATGTTAACTTTTTGGTAACTTACCATCGTAAAAAGATATCAAAAACATTACATGACTTCATTCATAAACTACTTGCATAATATGTAAGTCTCACTGTCTTACGGTCTATTACGGAATGTAAAGCAATGTGAGTGAATAAAAGTGTAACGGCATTGTAATTAAGATTAACAATCAATTTGTTGGTTCATTTTTCAGGTTACCAAGTTCTTACAATACTGACAATACAATACAATAAACTTTATTTAGAGAGGGTTACACATAACAGTTTTTACACTGATAACCTAGTGGCCCTCGAAAAATAAATATAATGAAAATAATACAAAATAATAGAATAGATTAATCCTCAATGATTTGAAGGATAGATTGTAAAAGACGTTGACTGCTGATCTGAATCAATGCAGGGGTGGATACTGGGGGTGACCAATGGGTTTGATTTCCATTCCTCTTTTTAGAGTTCTTATAATAAAAACTGTGGAGATTTAGAAAAAATATAAGGACGAATCTCATTCAAAAGAATTTTCAATAGGATTAACCATCCACCTTTGTAAAATCCTGGCCGGATCTGCCCCGGTAAAGGCGTAAGATACTGTGTTCAGTTTACTGATTTGATCAGCCGTCCGGTCAACGTTTTGTTTTTCAGTGTTTTTCTGATATTTTTATATAATCCAAATCGCACGATCTTGAGCACAATTCGGGATTAATGTTTTGAAAGTTCTCGAAATTGGACGAGCCTTTAGGCGAGCCCTATTTGAGAATGTTCATTTCGAGTAACTACTAATTCCGAATTGTACAACATCCTTTTTATATTTGTTCTGCATTGATGAGTTCTGTAATCATTTGCATGTCTAGTAAAATACGAATGAATTTCTGAATTTGTTTGAAACAAGTCTTGAAAGTTTTTTGGGAATTAGCTTATTGTGGACAGAGAACATAAACAAACCAGTTTGGAGGGTGTGAATATTCTCCAAATTTAATACATTATTTTCATGGAACAAGGGTGCAGTGTGAGCATCATACTTCGATCTAGTAATAATTCTGATAATACGTTTTTGTAAGACTTTTAATCTATTTAGATTTGTTTCGTAGGTAGATCCCCAAATAATGTTACCATGATAAAAGTAGGGGTATACGAGAGAGTAATAGAGCTTAAAAAGAGAGGTTTGTGACAAAAAGAATTGTAACTTAGATATTATACCGATAGATCTTGAAATTTTCCCAGCCATAGTGCTAATGTGTTTTTTCCAGTTCAAATGTTCATCAATAATAACACCAAGAAATTTTGTGCTTTATTTTCGTTCAATGAGTTCGTTGTTTATCTTTACAGTTAATTCATTTAGTTCCAACTTCCTTTGTGTGGGCTTGATAATTATGAAGTTTGTTTTCTTTACATTAATCGTGAGCTCGTTAGCTATTAGCCACCGAGATACTTTATCAAGTTAGTTAATATTATTAACTGACACATATATCGTCTTCCTTCACGCGTACTGTAATCCATTGGCGCGCCAACTCAATTCATAATAAGCGTAGCTTATTCCAGACTAAAACCGACCAAAACCTACCCCTATCCCAGACTAAAACGACCAAATTGTAACACTATCCCGGCCAGACAAAAACCATACCCTATCCCAGACAAAATGTCAAAAAAGGATACCCTACCCCAGACCTAAAAGCCGAAAAACCATACCCTATAGCGCGGCAAATACCCGTATAGCAAATATAGGGGAGTACCCCCCGGGGTAGTGATTACCCTACCTTGGTGGTGATTACCCTACCTGCAATTTCTTCGTCATTGTCTTTTAAGCAGTTGTATGTATATATAAGTACTATAGATACATGTATACAGTATGGACATGGAACGTCTACACTCCAGCAAGTATTATCCTCTCTGTTTAATAGGACTATGTCTGGCTCATTAGATTCTAATGGATGGTCGATCTGTTTGTCTAGTAAAATCCCAAAGGTATTTAATGGTATGTAATATTTCTTAGAGCCAGATTAGTTTGATGTGGCAAAGGTCATTCTCTGCAGTAACCCAAGTGTTACATTGCGTCACTCGTTCCTCCCTCCAAAAAGAAATATTTTAAAAAATCGCGAAGTCTAACACTTGTGAACTAAACATCGCGCGCAGTTAAACATTTATTGTGATTGAATTGAAATGTTAATGTTTTGTTTCGTTTAATATTATTGACGCATATATCGTCTTCCTTCACGCGTACTGTAATCCATTGGCGCGCCAACTCAATTCAATGTACTACAAACAAAACTCTTGTAAAATGAGAGATATCATAATTTTATTTATTTATTTTTTCTTTATTTATGAAGCGAAAAAGCATAAGCTAGTTACATTTCCCAAACTTTCATTTATGTTTTTCATATTTGAATCTTATTATATTCTACAATCCTTAATCAATTTATTTGGTTGTCATTTAATTTGCAGAATTGGATAGGGACCCAAAGAAAAAGGCTGGGCCAAACAAAAAAAAAAGGGAAAAAAGAAACAATCAATTCTCTTCCACGAAAAATGGTGCGATTAAATCCGTACAGCATATTTTTGAAGTCGTTTAAAAGTGGTTATCTAAAAGGTACTTTTGAAAGTAATAACAGTTAAATGAAAAACTGCTTTCTATGTGTGATAGCCTGTGAAAACACGTGTTATGTTGAGAAGTTGCGTGTCATAAAAAAAGATAACAAATGGCTTTTAAAAAATTACATGTGGTTTTGGACATCTAAAGCTTGTATCATTATTTGAGTGTCATTTTATAATTTTTAGAACATCCTAACGCGGAGCTGGCAGAGCTCAACAAAGAGGCTGGTAAGGCTTGGACCAGAAGAGGATAAAAAAAAATCAGATCAAGGGAAGAATTAAGAAATGAAAGGGTGGATGGGATCAAAAAAGGCCTTGAAAGGCTTCACGACACTGTAAGTATGATGATGAGTAGAGTTCTCACTGGTGGCGACATTTAAATGTTATGTTTAACATGCAGATATTTCAAATATCCGTATGAACAGAAAAGGAAAATGAAGAAAACTTTGGGTATTTCACAAATTAATTTCCCCAACTTTTTTTCTCAGATTAGATTTCTTGAAGACCAAGGAATGGAATCTGTATGGTTCGGGATGTGTAATGACGTGCCATACAGATTCGCCTCAAGCAAGGCAAAAGATGTTATTATGGACAACGACCTATCAAATACAATGATTACCTCATTAGAGAAAGCGACTGGTTAGTTCTAAGTTATAGTTTAGCTCATACCTATGTAATATACTGATGATTACCTTTTTCATATTTCAGGACAAACGTCACTAAGAACACGAGTACAAGCACTGGTTACCGCAGGTCCCAGTGCTTGTACTCATCATCCAGATGATGATGATGATGGTGATGATGGTGATGGTGGTGATGGTGATGATGGTGATGGTGATGATGGTGATGATGATGATGGTGATGATGGTGATGATAATGATGGTGCAGGGCCGAACACCAATGACGGTTAGTACTTTATGAATGACCCCATGAAATGGCACTATGCAAGTTATAAAAAGAAGTGATTACACTACCTTGGTGGTGATCGGGGGGGGGGTACAACCACCCCACCCCAACTTGGGTAAGGGTGTGCCGCCAGGACCTCAAAACCCTGACCCTATCCCAGACCTAAAATTTCGATTTTTCATACCCTATACCCCAGACTAAACCTAAGAATTGTACACCCTATCCCAGACTAAACTCCAACATGTATACCCTATCCCATTCTTCATTATTTTATGATTGAAATCAATATTTACTAACTTTTGAATGGAATCTACATTGTTTCTGTGTCGACAGAAAGCGTAGCTTATTCCAGACTAAAACCGACCAAAACCTACCCCTATCCCAGACTAAAACGACTAAATTGTAACCCTATCCCGGCCAGACAAAAACCATACCCTATCCCAGACAAAATGTCAAAAAAGGATACCCTACCCCAGACCTAAAAGCCGAAAAACCATACCCTATAGCGCGGCAAATACCCGTATAGCAAATATAGGGGAGTACCCCCCGGGGTAGTGATTACCCTACCTTGGTGGTGATTACCCTACCTGCAATTTCTTCGTCATTGTCTTTTAAGCAGTTGTATGTATATATAAGTACTATAGATACATGTATACAGTATGGACATGGAACGTCTACACTCCAGCAAGTATTATCCTCTCTGTTTAATAGGACTATGTCTGGCTCATTAGATTCTAATGGATGGTCGATCTGTTTGTATAGTAAAATCCCGAAGGATCTTTGCTTTTCGTGACTCTAAAGAAAGAGCACTAGGCACTAGGGAAAGATCATGATTTCAGGATCAGGTTAAAAACTAAACATAAGTATGTCTAATCATTTTGTTTCTTACTTTGTCTGATGAGGCAGCTTTTCTATTTTTCCATGTTTTTCGCACATGCATGTTTGTATTTCATTGGCCGTTATTGAGTAGTAAAGTTCTTTGCTAATTTCTCTAATTCTCTAATTCGATTATTTCATCGACCGAAAACTGTTGATCAGTAGCAATTTGCGGACTTGAGTGAGGTTTTTCAAAATGTTTAATCCACTGTTGTTCTGTGATGGATGGAATTTTACAATACAATGGACCCTTACCAAGCGGACATCCTGAAGAATGCATATACCAGGCAATGTCCCGGATTTTTGTAATACATCTACTATAAATCAAGGACACCAGTATTAAGTGGAAGTAGACGCATAACCCTAAGAGACAAGGGGCAATACTGGAAAATATACGAAAGTAATTAACTGAGTTATCTGTATTGTGTTTTAGGTTCAAATGATACACTAGTAGCTTCCCCACCAAAAAAAGGCCAAGGAGGAGCAAGAGAAATGCGAAGGTATGCATTTCGTGCCTTAAATGTTAATTTTTTGGTGACTTACCATCGTAAAAAGATATCAAAAACATTACATGACTTCATTCATAAACTACTTGCATAAGTAAGTCTCCCTGTCTTACGGTCTATTACGGAATGTAAAGCAATGTGAGTGAATAAAAGTGTAACGGCATTGTAATTAAGATTAACAATCAATTTGTTGGTTCATTTTTCAGGTTACCAAGTTCTTACAATACAATACAATACAATACAATACAATACAATACAATACAATACAATACAATACAATACAATACAATACAATACAATACAATACAATACAATACAATACAATAAACTTTATTTAGAGAGGGTTACACATAACAGTTTTTACACTGATAACCTAGTGGCCCTCGAAAAATAAATATAATGAAAATAATACAAAATAATAGAATAGATTAATCCTCAATGATTTGAAGGATAGATTGTAAAAGACGTTGACTGCTGATCTGAATCAATGCAGGGGTGGATACTGGGGGTGACCAATGGGTTTGATTTCCATTCCTCTTTTTAGAGTTCTTATAATAAAAACTGTGGAGATTTAGAAAAAATATAAGGACGAATCTCATTCAAAAGAATTTTCAATAGGATTAACCATCCACCTTTGTAAAATCCTGGCCGGATCTGCCCCGGTAAAGGCGTAAGATACTGTGTTCAGTTTACTGATTTGATCAGCCGTCCGGTCAACGTTTTGTTTTTCAGTGTTTTTCTGATATTTTTATATAATCCAAATCGCACGATCTTGAGCACAATTCGGGATTAATGTTTTGTAAGTTCTCGAAATTGGACGAGCCTTTAGGCGAGCCCTATTTGAGAATGTTCATTTCGAGTAACTACTAATTCCGAATTGTACAACATTTTCAGTAAAAATATTCGAATAAAATTTACCTTTCTTACATGTTGTCTTTGTGTGTCCTTTGGGGATGTCTATATCGAGTTTTGGTAATTTTTGCCCCCCATGAAAGAAAGTTAAATTTTATTCAAATATTTCTATTGAAAATGTTGTATTGAAAAACCCCATACATTCTCTTATAGTTCACTGACACAGAGCTTGGGTTACCTGCATGTGGTCCTTCCCTTAGTTTTGCAGCACAGCATTGTTTTGAAGTAATTTTTCTCTACAATGGTCTTGTTTTTCCGTTTAACATTACCATTGTTTTTACATATAAATTACATTTTTATCTTCTATGATAATCATCAGGAATTTAACTATCAAAACTGTAAGTTTTTATCGAAAACGAGTAGCCATCGCTTGTCGAGGAAAATGGAGAACGATGTTTATCGCGCGCCGTTGGGTCCGGCATGGAGTACAATTAACGGTTTATTATAGCTTCTCTCCACTGATCAAAATAGAGTAATTTTGTATAGGGTATTACAAGGTTTCAAAGACTCAGTTCACAAAAAATGTAAATTTGTTATTGTTATTGCTATGGAAAGGGTTGTCGGCCTGAGATTTGTTGCATATTGTTTGTTGCATAGCTTAGAGCATAACAAGCAGTTCTTTGTGTGCGCTATGCCCGGGGGCCATGCAATATTCGGTATGCAACAAATTAAAGGATAACTTTTTTTGAAATAGGTGTATGCAGACACTGAGTATTTATGACAATCTCTGCTATTAGCAAGCGCATAGTGAATGTGCTTGTGCGAAATCAATCTTTTACTCATTCTCGTCTGTTTTTACCACTGTTTTATTTTTGGTTCATTCAGTACGTTCCAGCCCTGAAGGAAATGGCAGTATTCAGCCGATCTAACATATACAGCTATATACCTAATTCGAAAAGGCTGTCCACAGTTTTAATGCATACTTCACAGTGAATACCACAGACCAAGTTCGAAACGCATTGCGGATATCAAATTTCGGGTATTTTGCACAATTTTTGTAATAGGAAAATATCGACATCTGAGGAAACAAAGAATCAACATTAGTGGAGCCTCTTGTTCCCCAGTTACAAATTATCCACAATGCATTTCAGTTTTGGTATGCAGTATTCACTGTGCAGTATGCAAAAAAAAACAAGGACAACCTTTTTGAAATAGATATATACGCAATATATTAATAATAATATTTATTCAGGAAAACTCACGTCACATTACGTGGTTTTCAGTGAGGTCCTGCAGAGTACATAAATTTAAATTTAAAGGAAAATATACAAGAAATCACAAAAATATAAAGTTACAAATATGAAATTAATGAAAAAATACGATGAAAAGAATATGCAAGTTTCAGTTAATGTTCTTTGCAAGTGTTTTACACCTCTTAGGTTATCATGCAAGTAAAGAGTTCCATGCAGTCATCAGCTAAGGTATTAAGAGTACCAGTGTTTTATTAAAAAATGGTATTGACATTGCATGACTATTTTTTAAATTGCTTTTTGGTTTTGTTTCCCGCCGTCTAAGTCAATAAAGAGTAATAAAGCATTTTAAATACAATTCTGTGTGTAATCTAATATCTATAGGCTGATCCCACACTGTGACATAAGCATGCATAAGCATTTTTTGCCATTTTACATGGACAACACGCTGACATAAACTGAAGACAATGCATGCAACAATATCATATTCATAGCTAACACCAAGGGTATCTATATGGGCAAGAATCCCATTCCAAGCTATACATAATGTGAAAATGCAAGAGCAACTCATCTACTGGAACATCATAAATAATTGCAAAATTATAAACAATCCCAAAAAACATCTAATAAATTGTGGATATAATCTGGTATAACCATATATCAAGAATCTGATTGTCACATCTGACTGTATATATACTCCCACAATCATAATGCTACATTAGATTGCAAATATCCTGGTATTAAACCTATCCAATAATCATAAAAAGTGCATTTAAAGCAGTCCAACAATATGTGGTAGAGTAATAGCTTGGGGATATCCCAGACCCATAAATGCCGATTTGTGGAGGGAGTAGCGTTATTCGCTGTTGCTGCAGCTTCAACACGAGCCTCCAGACGAGCGATTGACTCATTTCTGTTGGTCATCATCTCGCAAAGAACACTGTTTTCTTCAGATATTTTCTTATTGCCTTCCACCACTTTCTCTAAAACCGGGTCTAAAAGATCGACATATTGGTCGGGAAGGCCTTGATCCATGATCAGTAACAAGCGAGAAAAAAATCGAAGACAACTCTGAAGAAAATAAAGGCTAAATTTATACAACCTTATAGCGGCTTCGTTGACCTTCAAGTTCTGAATGAGCTGGAATTTGAAGAGGGCACTCAAATGTAAGGATCTTAGATTTGTCCAATCAAAATTAGTCTCCAGCACGTGAACACATTCCTCCCTTTCATTTTTTGTTTCTTCCCTCGATCGAATTGACTTCTTTTCTTCTTCTGGTAAGGCTTTCCAAGCCTTACCAGCTTCCTTATTCAGGTTTGGTAGTTATTACTTTCCACTTACCTTTTAGAAAATTACTTTTAAAGGATTTCATGAACACGCTATATGGGTTCAAATGCACCATTTTGCGCGGCAGAGAATTGATGTTTTTTGTTGTCTTTTTTTTTGTTTCGCCCATTCGTTTTCTGTGGGTTCCAATCCAATGCAAGATGGTTAATAGACGCTCTACTACATTTAGAATGAACGATAATTTTCGAGGCTCGTCTTTGCAACGATTCTAACCTTTCTACATCTGCTTTATTACAGCAGGCCCAAACAACATCACAGTAATCAAAAATGGGCAAAATTAACGATTTATACAACTCATGTGCTGCATGTATAGTAAGATTCTTTCTAAGTCGTCCTAAAACACCTACTCTTTTACCAACCTTAGAAGTAACATAACGAACATGGGCTTTCCATGTAAGACTATTGTCAATAACGACGCCTAAATACTGTTATTACTTTCTACTTACCTTTTAGATAATTACTTTAAAGGATTTCATAAAGACGGTATATGGATTAAGGCGCACCATTTTGCGCGGCAGAGAATTGATGTTTTTTGTTGTTGTTTTTTTGTTTCGCCCATTCGTTTTCTGTGGGTTCCAATCCAATTATGTAAATTAAATGGCAACCAAATAAATTGATTAAGAAACGTACAATATAATAAGATTCAGATATGAAAAACATAAATGAAAGTTTGGGAAATATAGCTTATGCTTATGCTTTCTAGCTTCATAAATAAAGCCTTCTGATGTCCCTCATTTTACAAGAGTGTTGTTCGCAGTACATTGATTTGAGTTGGCGTGAAAGAAGACGATATGCGTCAGTTAATAATATTAAACGAAACAAAATATTAACATTTCAATTCAATCACAATAAATGTTTAACTGCGCGCGATGTTTAGTTCACAAGTGTTAGACTTCGCGATTTTTTAAAATATTTCTTTTTGGAGGAAGGAACGAGTGACACAATGTAACACTTGGGTTACTAAGAATGACCTTTGCCACATCAAACTAATCTGGCTCTAAGAAATATTACATACCTTGATAAATTAACTTCACTTTGGCTCGGTTCTAGAATTAGGGCTAAGGATTTTCTTACCTCTTCGCACTTTGGTTATTCTGATCTTGGAGCGATCTTCATGCCCTCATTATAGTATTTTTCTAGCTGCTGTCTTTGCTCTGGACTTATCATTTTTGTGGTACTGGTTTTAAACAACTTCGGTCCCTGACTCTGATTTCTTCAATACTACTACTACCACTATACCACTACCACCACCACCACCACTACCACTACCACCACCACTACCACTACAACTACTACAACTACTACCACTACTACAACTACTACAACTACTACAACTACAACAACTACTACTACTACTACTACTACTACTACTACTACTACTACTACTACTACTACTACTACTACTACTACTACTACTACTACCACTACCACTACCACTACCACTACCACTACCACTACCACTACCACTACCACTACCACTACCACTACCACTACCACTACCACTACCACTACCACTACCACTACCACTACCACTACCACTACCACTACCACTACCACTACCACTACCACTACCACTACCACTACCACTACCACTACCACTACCACTACCACTACCACTACCACTACCACTACCACTACCACTACCACTACCACTACCACTACCACTACCACTACCACTACCACTACCACTACCACTACCACTACCACTACCACTACCACTACCACTACCACTACCACTACCACTACCACTACCACTACCACTACCACTACCACTACCACTACCACTACCACTACCACTACCACTACCACTACCACTACCACTACCACTACCACTACCACTACCACTACCACTACCACTACCACTACCACTACCACTACTACCACTACTACCACTACTACCACTACTACCACTACTACCACTACTACCACTACTACCACTACTACCACTACTACCACTACTACTACTACTACTACTTCTAATATAAAAATTAGGTACTACCTAATAGCGGAGCTCCCATTTAAATTAGCAATAATAATTTTAAATACTGTGTTTGTGACGGTTGTGATTCAAATGAATTGGGCTTCCTGTGGTAATAGGCAATCAAAGATTGCATTTTCTTGTAAAAGTTGAAATAAAGATTATAGATCAAGCTTTATAGCATTTGCTTTAGGGTTTGAAAAAACTCTTGCCCTTCAGTCTCCTGAGAATTATAAGGCTTTCAAGCTCAGTCACCACAGTGATATTTATTCAGATTCAGTCAGATTTTATAATTGACCTTGTATAGTAGTGGTTCACAATTCTCAGAAATAGAATGTAAAAATCCCTCGAACTGATTTGATTCACATAAATACTGAACCATTTCAAAATCCTTCAATTAAACTGGACATTGCAGAACATATTAAATGTAGGTTTTTTTGTCTTGACAGTATTGTGGCATCTTGTTTTTGTACTATGTAGAATGGAATGACCACAGATAAATAGCTGTCTTTACGTGAAACAAGAATTCTCTTTTCCAGGTTACACTAATCATGACTTTTGATGAAATTGTAAAACAACTCAAAGCAACTACTACCTTATAGCAGAGCTCCCATTTCAATTTTAATATTTTTTTATATTCTTGATTCAAATGAATTGGGCTTCCTGTGGTAATTGCCCAATTGTAAAGGGCTTGAAAAAGTTGAAATGAAGATTATTTTAAAAGCATTTGTTTTGGTTTGTATTTGTATGGGCTTGTAAGCTCAGTGACCTTATAAATATTACAGTAATATTCAGATTCACTGTCAGATTTCATAATTGACTTTGTAGTGGTTCATAATTTTCAGAAATAGAAAGCAAAAATCTCCAAAACCTTTTTTAAATATTTGATACAAGTAATTAAACCTTCTCAACATCATGGATATTACAGAACAACGTATCTTAATTTGTCTGTCTTCACTATATTGTGACATCTTGTTTTTTTCTGGTTCAGTGTTGTTGTTGTTTTGTTTTGTTTTTTAATGTAGAATAGAATGGCACAATACTTGTCTCTTCCAGATTACACTGATAATACAATTTAAGCTTAAAATGATTATAAGAACAGCTACTTGAAATAAATAACAAGAAATTAAGCATTTCCAATTTGCATTTAAGGTCTCATAGGGCTCACTGAGAAACTTCATGCTTAATGGTAAAACAGCTCTAGTTTGCATGCAAAATTCCTTCTTTTTTTCGTGTCAATTTTTTCATTAAATTACAGACCCAAACTTGAACTGTATTTTATACACATTAGTGGGTTGAAATAAGTTTAAAATCAATTTTTTACTAATTTTATTTTTAAAAGTAGTGCAAAACGCTCACCGTAAAACAAAACATCATTGTACATTTCATGCCCTCGAGAATAATCTTTTTAAGTTTTGCAAGTTAAAACTGCAGGGAAACTTGTAAATTTTTGCTGGCGTCCACATATCGCGCCAGCGCAATCTATGGACCATGTACTTTGAATCCATACTTCGCACTATGGACTTTTGCTAGCGTCCACATATCGCGCCAGCGCAATCTATGGACCATGTACTTTGAATCCATAGTTCGCACTATGGACTTTTGCTGGCGTCCACATATTGCGCCAGCACAATCTATGGACCATGTACTTTGAATCCATAGTTCGCACTATGGACTTTTGATGGCGTCCACATATCGCGCCAGAGCAATCTATGGACCAAAACACCATGTACTATACTATGCACTTTGAATCCATAGTTCGCACTATGGACTTTTGCTGGCGTCCACATATTGCGCCAGCGCAATCTATGGACCAAAACACCATGTACTATACTATGCACTTTGAACCCATAGTTCGCACTATGGACTTTTGCTGGCGTCCACATATCGCGCCAGCGCAATCTATGGACCATGTACTTTGAATCCATAGTTCGCACTATGGACTTTTGCTAGCGTCCACATATCGCGCCAGAGCAATCTATGGACCATGTACTTTGAATCCATAGTTCGCACTATGGACTTTTGCTGGCGTCCACATATTGCGCCAGCGCAATCTATGGACCATGTACTTTGAATCCATAGTTCGCACTATGGACTTTTGCTGGCGTCCACATATCGCGCCAGCGCAATCTATGGACCAAAACACCATGTACTATACTATGCACTTTGAATCCATAGTTCGCACTATGGACTTTTGCTGGCGTCCACATATTGCGCCAGAGCAATCTATGGACCAAAACACCATGTACTATACTATGCACTTTGAATCCATAGTTCGCACTATGGACTTTTGCTAGCGTCCACATATCGCGCCAGCGCAATCTATGGACCATGTACTTTGAATCCATAGTTCGCACTATGGACTTTTGCTGGCGTCCACATATTGCGCCAGCGCAATCTATGGACCATGTACTTTGAATCCATAGTTCGCACTATGGACTTTTGCTGGCGTCCACATATCGCGCCAGCGCAATCTATGGACTATGTACTTTGAATCCATAGTTCGCACTATGGACTTTTGCTGGCGTCCACATATCGCGCCAGAGCAATCTATGGACCAAAACACCATGTACTATACTATGCACTTTGAATCCATAGTTCGCACTATGGACTTTTGCTGGCGTCCACATATCGCCCCAGCGCAATCTATGGACCATGTACTTTGAATCCATAGTTCGCACTATGGACTTTTGCTGGCGTCCACATATCGCGCCAGAGCAATCTATGGACCAAAACACCATGTACTATACTATGCACTTTGAATCCATAGTTCGCACTATGGACTATGGCGTCCACATATCGCGCCAGCGCAATCTATGGACCATGTACTTTGAATCCATAGTTCGCACTATGGACTTTTGCTGGCGTCCACATATCGCGCCAGAGCAATCTATGGACCAAAACACCATGTACTATACTATGCACTTTGAATCCATAGTTCGCACTATGGACTTTTGCTAGCGTCCACATATCGCGCCAGCGCAATCTATGGACCATGTACTTTGAATCCATAGTTCGCACTATGGACTTTTGCTGGCGTCCACATATTGCGCCAGCACAATCTATGGACCATGTACTTTGAATCCATAGTTCGCACTATGGACTTTTGATGGCGTCCACATATCGCGCCAGAGCAATCTATGGACCAAAACACCATGTACTATACTATGCACTTTGAATCCATAGTTCGCACTATGGACTTTTACTGGCGTCCACATATTGCGCCAGCGCAATCTATGGACCAAAACACCATGTACTATACTATGCACTTTGAACCCATAGTTCGCACTATGGACTTTTGCTGGCGTCCACATATCGCGCCAGCGCAATCTATGGACCATGTACTTTGAATCCATAGTTCGCACTATGGACTTTTGCTAGCGTCCACATATCGCGCCAGAGCAATCTATGGACCATGTACTTTGAATCCATAGTTCGCACTATGGACTTTTGCTGGCGTCCACATATTGCGCCAGCGCAATCTATGGACCATGTACTTTGAATCCATAGTTCGCACTATGGACTTTTGCTGGCGTCCACATATCGCGCCAGCGCAATCTATGGACCAAAACACCATGTACTATACTATGCACTTTGAATCCATAGTTCGCACTATGGACTTTTGCTGGCGTCCACATATTGCGCCAGAGCAATCTATGGACCAAAACACCATGTACTATACTATGCACTTTGAATCCATAGTTCGCACTATGGACTTTTGCTAGCGTCCACATATCGCGCCAGCGCAATCTATGGACCATGTACTTTGAATCCATAGTTCGCACTATGGACTTTTGCTGGCGTCCACATATTGCGCCAGCGCAATCTATGGACCATGTACTTTGAATCCATAGTTCGCACTATGGACTTTTGCTGGCGTCCACATATCGCGCCAGAGCAATCTATGGACCAAAACACCATGTACTATACTATGCACTTTGAATCCATAGTTCGCACTATGGACTATGGCGTCCACATATCGCGCCAGCGCAATCTATGGACCATGTACTTTGAATCCATAGTTCGCACTATGGACTTTTGCTGGCGTCCACATATCGCGCCAGAGCAATCTATGGACCAAAACACCATGTACTATACTATGCACTTTGAATCCATAGTTCGCACTATGGACTTTTGCTAGCGTCCACATATCGCGCCAGCGCAATCTATGGACCATGTACTTTGAATCCATAGTTCGCACTATGGACTTTTGCTGGCGTCCACATATTGCGCCAGCACAATCTATGGACCATGTACTTTGAATCCATAGTTCGCACTATGGACTTTTGATGGCGTCCACATATCGCGCCAGAGCAATCTATGGACCAAAACACCATGTACTATACTATGCACTTTGAATCCATAGTTCGCACTATGGACTTTTGCTGGCGTCCACATATTGCGCCAGCGCAATCTATGGACCAAAACACCATGTACTATACTATGCACTTTGAACCCATAGTTCGCACTATGGACTTTTGCTGGCGTCCACATATCGCGCCAGCGCAATCTATGGACCATGTACTTTGAATCCATAGTTCGCACTATGAACTTTTGCTAGCGTCCACATATCGCGCCAGAGCAATCTATGGACCATGTACTTTGAATCCATAGTTCGCACTATGGACTTTTGCTGGCGTCCACATATTGCGCCAGCGCAATCTATGGACCATGTACTTTGAATCCATAGTTCGCACTATGGACTTTTGCTGGCGTCCACATATCGCGCCAGCGCAATCTATGGACTATGTACTTTGAATCCATAGTTCGCACTATGGACTTTTGCTGGCGTCCACATATCGCGCCAGAGCAATCTATGGACCAAAACACCATGTACTATACTATGCACTTTGAATCCATAGTTCGCACTATGGACTTTTGCTGGCGTCCACATATCGCCCCAGCGCAATCTATGGACCATGTACTTTGAATCCATAGTTCGCACTATGGACTTTTGCTGGCGTCCACATATCGCGCCAGAGCAATCTATGGACCAAAACACCATGTACTATACTATGCACTTTGAATCCATAGTTCGCACTATGGACTATGGCGTCCACATATCGCGCCAGCGCAATCTATGGACCATGTACTTTGAATCCATAGTTCGCACTATGGACTTTTGCTGGCGTCCACATATCGCGCCAGAGCAATCTATGGACCAAAACACCATGTACTATACTATGCACTTTGAATCCATAGTTCGCACTATGGACTTTTGCTAGCGTCCACATATCGCGCCAGCGCAATCTATGGACCATGTACTTTGAATCCATAGTTCGCACTATGGACTTTTGCTGGCGTCCACATATTGCGCCAGCACAATCTATGGACCATGTACTTTGAATCCATAGTTCGCACTATGGACTTTTGATGGCGTCCACATATCGCGCCAGAGCAATCTATGGACCAAAACACCATGTACTATACTATGCACTTTGAATCCATAGTTCGCACTATGGACTTTTACTGGCGTCCACATATTGCGCCAGCGCAATCTATGGACCAAAACACCATGTACTATACTATGCACTTTGAACCCATAGTTCGCACTATGGACTTTTGCTGGCGTCCACATATCGCGCCAGCGCAATCTATGGACCATGTACTTTGAATCCATAGTTCGCACTATGGACTTTTGCTAGCGTCCACATATCGCGCCAGAGCAATCTATGGACCATGTACTTTGAATCCATAGTTCGCACTATGGACTTTTGCTGGCGTCCACATATTGCGCCAGCGCAATCTATGGACCATGTACTTTGAATCCATAGTTCGCACTATGGACTTTTGCTGGCGTCCACATATCGCGCCAGCGCAATCTATGGACCAAAACACCATGTACTATACTATGCACTTTGAATCCATAGTTCGCACTATGGACTTTTGCTGGCGTCCACATATTGCGCCAGAGCAATCTATGGACCAAAACACCATGTACTATACTATGCACTTTGAATCCATAGTTCGCACTATGGACTTTTGCTAGCGTCCACATATCGCGCCAGCGCAATCTATGGACCATGTACTTTGAATCCATAGTTCGCACTATGGACTTTTGCTGGCGTCCACATATTGCGCCAGCGCAATCTATGGACCATGTACTTTGAATCCATAGTTCGCACTATGGACTTTTGCTGGCGTCCACATATCGCGCCAGAGCAATCTATGGACCAAAACACCATGTACTATACTATGCACTTTGAATCCATAGTTCGCACTATGGACTATGGCGTCCACATATCGCGCCAGCGCAATCTATGGACCATGTACTTTGAATCCATAGTTCGCACTATGGACTTTTGCTGGCGTCCACATATCGCGCCAGAGCAATCTATGGACCAAAACACCATGTACTATACTATGCACTTTGAATCCATAGTTCGCACTATGGACTTTTGCTAGCGTCCACATATCGCGCCAGCGCAATCTATGGACCATGTACTTTGAATCCATAGTTCGCACTATGGACTTTTGCTGGCGTCCACATATTGCGCCAGCACAATCTATGGACCATGTACTTTGAATCCATAGTTCGCACTATGGACTTTTGATGGCGTCCACATATCGCGCCAGAGCAATCTATGGACCAAAACACCATGTACTATACTATGCACTTTGAATCCATAGTTCGCACTATGGACTTTTGCTGGCGTCCACATATTGCGCCAGCGCAATCTATGGACCAAAACACCATGTACTATACTATGCACTTTGAACCCATAGTTCGCACTATGGACTTTTGCTGGCGTCCACATATCGCGCCAGCGCAATCTATGGACCATGTACTTTGAATCCATAGTTCGCACTATGAACTTTTGCTAGCGTCCACATATCGCGCCAGAGCAATCTATGGACCATGTACTTTGAATCCATAGTTCGCACTATGGACTTTTGCTGGCGTCCACATATTGCGCCAGCGCAATCTATGGACCATGTACTTTGAATCCATAGTTCGCACTATGGACTTTTGCTGGCGTCCACATATCGCGCCAGCGCAATCTATGGACCAAAACACCATGTACTATACTATGCACTTTGAATCCATAGTTCGCACTATGGACTTATGCTGGCGTCCACATATTGCGCCAGAGCAATCTATGGACCAAAACACCATGTACTATACTATGCACTTTGAATCCATAGTTCGCACTATGGACTTTTGCTAGCGTCCACATATCGCGCCAGCGCAATCTATGGACCATGTACTTTGAATCCATAGTTCGCACTATGGACTTTTGCTGGCGTCCACATATCGCGCCAGCGCAATCTATGGACTATGTACTTTGAATCCATAGTTCGCACTATGGACTTTTGCTGGCGTCCACATATCGCGCCAGAGCAATCTATGGACCAAAACACCATGTACTATACTATGCACTTTGAATCCATAGTTCGCACTATGGACTTTTGCTGGCGTCCACATATCGCCCCAGCGCAATCTATGGACCATGTACTTTGAATCCATAGTTCGCACTATGGAGTTTTGCTGGCGTCCACATATCGCGCCAGAGCAATCTATGGACCAAAACACCATGTACTATACTATGCACTTTGAATCCATAGTTCGCACTATGGACTATGGCGTCCATATATCGCGCCAGCGCAATCTCTGGACCATGTACTTTGAATCCATAGTTCGCACTATGGACTTTTGCTGGCGTCCACATATCGCGCCAGAGCAATCTATGGACCAAAACACCATGTACTATACTATGCACTTTGAATCCATAGTTCGCACTATGGACTTTTGCTGCCGTCCACATATCGCGCCAGCGCAATCTATGGACCATGTACTTTGAATCCATAGTTCGCACTATGGACTTTTGCTGGCGTCCACATATCGCGCCAGAGCAATCTATGGACCAAAACACCATGTACTATACTATGCACTTTGAATCCATAGTTCGCACTATGGACTTTTGCTGGCGTCCACATATTGCGCCAGCGCAATCTATGGACCATGTACTTTGAAGTCCATAGTTCGCACTATGGACTTTTGCTGGCGTCCACATATCGCGCCAGCGCAATCTATGGACCATGTACTTTGAATCCATAGTTCGCACTATGGACTTTTGCTACCGTCCACATATCGCGCCAGAGCAATCTATGGACCAAAACACCATGTACTATACTATTGCACTTGAATCCATAGTTCGCACTATGGACTTTTGCTAGGCGTCCACATATCGCGCCAGCGCAAA
>JALIZF010001810.1:0-17500 GCA_029948255.1 Telmatactis stephensoni
TGCAGCAACAGATGAGGTATTTACCATAAAACTGCACCTGGATTTGTTGTGGTTCAGATTTTTATTTTGCTCAAAAATTGTTCAACCTGCAGTTTGATTTTTATCTTTGTCCTAGATTATGATAATGATTATCAATAAAAGGAAATAAAAATCAAATCAATGTGTGTAAAGTAAAGAAAATATCCATACCTAACCATGGACTGAATTTGTAAAAAGGACCCCCATATTTCATAAATCAATTTTCCATACAAACTCTGTAATTTTGGTCTTTTGCTTCTCTCTTTAATATAGCTTGGAGAATTTACATGTAAAAAACTGCATTTATCATAATATGATAACTACATACATAGGAAACCTTGGAAATAATCATTTGTTTATCAATAGGAACCAGAATCTTGCATTGGCTGTATGCAGCAAGCATCCAACATCAAGCTCCAAAAACTCTGTGCTCCATCTGATGAGGGCGAATGTGTGTCATGTTTCTGTAGGCCTATGTGGTGCTTAGAGTGCATGGGGAAATGGTTTGCAAGTCGACAGGATCAAACAAGACCTGATACATGGCTATCTAGTACATCACCATGTCCTACTTGTAGATCTAGATTTTGTATGCTAGATGTGTGTTTAGTCTTGAGAAACTAAAAGCACTGGATAAAAACAGTGTACAATAATAATTATAATATAATTTATTAACTTATAGAGCACATTTTCCATGACTTGATGATCAAATGCGCTTAAATACACCTAAATAAAAACTAAATAGAATTATACTTAAAAGGTAAAATATTGTAAAAATGATTATAAATTCCTAAAAACTACTATAAAATTCACCAAGACAATCCAATAACAATCATAAAAATAAATAAACATTCCTACTATCCTACTATCCCACTATCCTACTGTCCAGTAATGTATATGTTATATATATCTATATATCCGCGCAATGAACTCGTGATCAGACATGCAAATTCAGGAAAAGTCTATTATATCATGAGTTCATTGCGTGGAGATATATATATATATAACATATACATTACTGGATATATAAGGGCATTTGAAAATACTCACATTGATATTTGTGCTATATAAATGAATAAATTATTA
This sequence comes from Telmatactis stephensoni, assembly GCA_029948255.1. Lineage (NCBI taxonomy): Eukaryota > Metazoa > Cnidaria > Anthozoa > Actiniaria > Isophelliidae > Telmatactis > Telmatactis stephensoni. Next base: position 1,102 of record JALIZF010001810.1, read on the forward strand.
TTAAATTATTATAAACCAATATCAATAAAAATATATGCTATCAAGCAGTAATATTTTTTCTCAAGGAAAATTTAGTCATATTTATTTATTTTATTTACAAAACTTTCACCTTCACATTAAAATAAAATTATACTACTATACTAAAATATATATATATAACTATAAGTATAGAAAAAATGTAAAAGAAAAGAAAAAATATGGAAGGTGTGGGAGAGCACAACAGAGCTAGGCTCCACATTAAGTGCACCCATCATAGATCTTATATATAGCAAAAGAAAACAGTTTTGGAAAAAATACATTAAAAGTAAGTTCAATTTTGAAGATACTTCCTTGTATGATTAAATTCTTACAAGCAATAAGAATAAATATTTTGACTTCACATCAAAGCTCATCAGTGCTTGGTTTTAGAGTTAATTTTCTAGCTTCATAAACCACTATGTCTAAATCTTTGTTGTATGAAACTTTTTTGATGCTAAACTTTGTTCCTAAAAGTTTTAAGAACTTGTTATCCCTCTCGTATCGTATTCTACAAGAAAGTAATACAACTGTTTCATGTCCACTCAAATCCAAAAGTGTCTTAAATAACTCTTGAAAAGTGTCTTCAATATAAACTATATCAGCACCAATAATTACATCATATGGTGGTTCAAAATTAGCAACATCTTGTCCCCAGTTAAGCTTGGCAACATTTAATGACGTACTGGACAATACTTCTGCATTGTTCTCTACATTGATGTTAATGTGTTTCAAGGCAACATCTCGATCTGTGACAGTCACTTGCCCTTCAAGTAAAGCAGCTACCATTCCAACCAACGCTGTGCCAGCTCCTAACTCGATAATCTTCTTCCCTGTTATCACATCTTTTTGTTGTTCAATATATTGGCTAAGAACAATGGCTGCATCCCAGACTACCGCTGCAACTCCGCCATCATCCCAGTCTTGTGATATAGTCAAAGTCTTTCCAGCGAACGTAAAGTTTTTCTCATTTTCATGAAATCTTGAAAGCGTGGGGGGCGAATAGACAACTAAAGCCATGGGTTCCGCAGATGATGAATTTGTAGTCGACGTGTACAAAACTATCACGGCCAAAATGTGAATAAAATTTGGCATCGAAAATAATCCTCTATCAAATCGCAGTAAAGATTAACAATATTGAGATAAATCCCTCTGGCCATCAACAAAATTATATCTCAGAAATCAGACGAAAAAGAAGAGCAAAACTTTCTTTTTCTTTTCTGATTCTTTGTGAACACTTATTCGTCAGGCGTTCCTCGAAGCTAGTTCCCAAACTTCTTTAGAGAATTACAAAGATTTCTGGGAAATGTGGACAAAATAGACATGACCTAGTAGCCTTTGGAGAATGTTGATATTTCTTAATCGATAATATGGACTGTTTCGTGAAAATAGAGCTCAAAGTTCTACAGAACTAATAATAGATTATCAGAGAATGTACTTGTATTGTTACTGCTGACATCTGTTACTGAGATGGGCTCTAAAGTTGACGCCAAAGTGGTATTGTTAGGCAAAGAATACAGTGGCAAAACCAGCCTTGTAGAAAGGTACCTTCATCACCGATTCAATGAGAGCGTTCCATATCAGAATGTAAGCTTACGTCTATAGATGCCTGAAAGATTAGATAATTTTTCTATTCATTTCTGTAAAATATAATGGTACTTTATTACCCTGGAATCAATGTTTTTTTAAGCTTAAGTGGAGTACTTGCTGTAACTAATTAGCTTATTTACTGTATGAGCTGAATTTATAATCTACCCTGAAAAGAGTTCTCTCTCAAATATTTCCATCTTTGGTAAATATTTAGAAAGCTATATTTTGAAGAAGAACTCACAATTGATTTATTTAAGACTCCTTATTGGCCAAATAGCATAATCTGTAACCTAACCAAAATTATCTTAACAAAACCAAAAATTATGCTAATTTGGTGGAACATGCACATTGCATACCTCAGATGTTTCTATTTTCAGTTTCCCTTGAAGTGTTGTTCTCAAGATGTACTAACTTCCTGTGGGAGAAGAAAACATATGATTCTTGCTTTCTTCTGCTACTGGAAGGAGATAGGAAGAAAATGGAAGTAGCTAGCTCACTGCTTGAGACACCTCTTGTCTGCTAAATAGACCTAATCTGCAGGTCGCAATGTTTTCCCAATTCAACGTGGCAAACCTCTAGAGGATTCACTTTCTTTTTGTTTTTACTCTTCCAAAACATTGTGAGTATCCCAAAGGAATGACAACGATAATCCAATTCATGAGTTTCAAATCAAAAGCAGATCATTCCTCTGGAGGTTTGTCACACTGAATTGGGAAAACATTGTCACATGATGGAATAGGTCTATTGCTGGCTACTATCCTGAGTAAAGCTTTGCTGCCCCCCCCCCCTCCCCAAATCTGGAGAAAAATGGGAAATAATATTTAGTCCCTGCATGGGGTGGGGTGGGGTGGTTTCAATATAGGGTTTAGTATAATTAATAATGATTATTTTTGTCCCATGAAAGTGGCTACCAGTGATTAGAGTGTCAACATTTGAAGAGTTACCCTCAAAAATGGCTTGAGTAACTTTTCTGATGATAGAATGTGGTCTAAAGTGGTGTCAATAGATTTCCTATGCCAAAACATCAATGCCTGGTCAGCAAATTAACATATATATCACTTACCAAACACAGACATCTTCAATGGATTGGATTATAATTGTATTTTTTCCTTTAGACTATTGGTGCTGCATTTGGTGCAAATAAAGTTATTGTAGGAAACAAAGGTGTAACACTTGGAATATGGGTAAGAAGATTGCTCACAGAAGTGCTTGAAATTTAGATCCCTGAACATGTTGTATTGAATGTGAAAAAAATATTTGAAGTCAATATTGCAAAACAGTGTAAATTATCTGATGAAATCCTAAGTTCTTTTCAAAGATCTTTCAATTCTTTAAAAAGACTGAAATTTTTCTTTTGGGCATTGATTCATAGTCTCCTTTACAGCTCTGTTTTTAGGGATGTCACGCAATGCTCCCACCCGTCACACAATGCTCCCTCCTTGTTGGGTGGGAGCATTGCATGACGACCCTAAGAAATGGCTGCGAAGGAAGCTATATTATTCACAGCTCAATATATAGTGATACAAAAAAGAAGGCTGTGTCATCACTTACAACATTACTTGCCTTTCCAGAGTTTGGCAGAATTCTGATACAAATCTGTTATACAATTCCAAATGTTTAGGTTTGCATCAGTCAATATAATTAATCAACTGATCATTTTTGTCATGATAGGATACAGCAGGATCAGAGCGTTACGAGGCCATGAGTAGAATATATTATCGTGGAGCCAAAGCAGCTGTAGTATGTTATGGTGAGTATAAAACAATATTCCAGGGGTTTTTATTTAAAGGTGTTAGTTTAGTTCCAAGATAATCAGTGGCAGATCCAGGGGGGGTCAAAGGGGTCCATGGAACCTCCCTTGAAGGCTTGATTTTTTTAGGTGTAATAGAAATATGTCATATAAATTTTAGTGAAAAAAATATTAGAAGTTTAATTTACCTTTATTAGTGCCGTTACTAGATAGTAAATTAGATGATTAAAGGGAATGTTTTTGTCAAACATCGGACCAAACAAAAGAGTATTATATACAGTTTAAGAAATGGAACCCCCCCCTTGAAAAATCCTGGATCTGCCACTGATAATAAATATTGATTCACCTGCCACATGCAAAGGAATTAGAATCTTTAATTCTGTTACAAATGACTGAGCTTTTTGCATGGAGCCTCATTAGGACCATTTTATGTGACACGCCTTGCATGAGATGCACCACTTATAAGACACAAACATTTCCAGACAAACAGCACTTTTAGTCTAAGATGCACCTTAATATCAACAAACAGCTCAGAATGTCTTATACTAAAAGTGAGGTTTATATGAAGAGATTTGCACCATATTTAAGTCACCCCACAAATAAGACATCATATTTTTGCTCATATAAATGGCAAAGCTAAACTAATATAAACTGTGATAAGGCTTTGTATGTGGCAAGTGGAGGACATATCCCAAATGTCAGCTACACCTGCATTGTGCCATAGTTACACACAAAGCCCGTTCTATAATTTGAAAAGCTATGGTTACCATTCTTTTCAGGTTTCTGCACCTATGCTATGGAATTCGCTTCCTACAAACCTTCGGAACATTGTCTGTCTTACGTCTTTTAAAAGGGAACTTAAGACATACCTTTTTAAGTTAGCTTTCTATGATTAATTTCTGTACCTTGTAATTATTATCTTAATTTTTTTTTCTTCATATTACTGTTATAATTATTATTATCAATATTATTATTATTTTCAGTGCTTAGAGCAGATTTGTATAAGTGCTTTACAAATAAATTATTATTATTATTATTATTGACACCTTTATTGAGTAACAACATGATTGTAAGTTTACAACTTTGCGGGTGTAACCTTGGCTAAGCTGTAATTATCTAGTATGTCCCAGTCCTTATTCCTGATTTCTCAAAACCCGCTACATATACTTATTCATAAACGTAGTACGTATAGAAATGCTTGACAATTTCTGAATTTTGTGACATTATCCACTTCTGACTCTTAAGCAATAAATAATTTGCTTCTTCTTGATTTGCTGTGATGTTTTTAATTATTTCCATTTTTAGGTTATGGTGGTAGTTACTTAGGAAATCGAACACTATGTTCACTTGAATAACTTGATGGTTGGGATACAGCTGTTTGATTCCACTTCGCAGTTCACGGTATTTTTCTTGTTTGTGGGCACTTCTTTCCTTTATCTTGCCAACGGTGCAGACTGTTCCTTCTAATAGCAACCATACTTTCCTTTCCTTTTCATAGATGGCCATGTCTATTTTGTTAGCGTGGTTTTGGGGAGCTTTCGGTAAATGGAATTCTGTATCCCACATAATTTTTGCTCTTTCGTTCTCAACTACTGACAGTGGTAGGCTCTGTTCATACCAGGGTCTAGAATGGTCGTTTTCAAAGCCATAATTATCAAGTAGATAATGATAAAATGGTCTCAGCATTTTATCATGGCGTGATTTGTATAGGCTTTGGGCAATTTTTGAACATCCGCACATGATATGAGTTGTAGATTCTTGGGCTTGTTTGCACATTCTGCATGTTGTATCTTCAAATAGCTGTTGTATTTTCACTTTCTTGTATACCTTGGTCGGTAACAATTGCTGCCTAATGTTGGAATTCACGGTGTAGAGTACATCTGGGATGTTACGCCATTTGTAGTGAATAGTAGCACTGTCCGGTGAAATGTCGTTGTCACTATGTTGTAGTAGTGTCAATGCGCCTAGCCAATTCTGGTTTCCTACCTCTTTCTTCAGGTTGTTTACAACGGCATTGGAGAGGAATGCTGTGAGTAGTTTTGGAGCTGGTTTTTCTACTTCAATTGTTGTGTTTTCATATGTCATAGTTGTTGAAATCTCTCTATTATTATTATTATTATTATTATTATTATTATTATTATTATTATTATTATTATTATTATTATTATTATTATTATTATTATTATTATTATTATTATTATTATTATTATTATACAGCTTGTGTAATGAGATACACAAAGAAATAACACACATTGATTGATATATTTTTAGAACTTACTGACAAGTCTAGTTTTGAAAGAGCCAAATTTTGGGTCAATGAATTGAAAACCTATGAATCTGTAAGTACTTGCTTGTCTTTGATTTGTGTTTGAAAATTGATCAGGCTAATTATCCTCACTCAACATTTTCTTTGTAAATATAACCACAACCAGAGCTTTCTCTCATTAGAGAGTGTTTTGTTTATGGATAGAGTGTTATTGTAGAAGGACAGACATGTTTGCATGTGCATGGATTTACCTCTCAAAATGCATGTACATTTTTTCACTGTTTATAGCGTTTTTGTTTGTTTACAACAGAATTGTAAAATTTATCTCTGTGGAACCAAGTTAGATATAGTGCAACCAGATAAAAAGTTACGTAAAGTTGATTATCATACAACTACAGATTATGCCGATGGTAAGTGTTAATTGCAATGTGCAGAGCTTTATGTGGCTTTTGTATGTTGCTCTTATGGACCCAGAGTCTCTCACTGTACTGCCCTATTGAAGCCATTAAATAAATGAATAAGTGAATGAATGAATGAATAAAAGCTTTCATTTGACCATTTTAATACTGTACAGCAAATACAGTAGCTGTGAAGACAAGAAGCCACTTTTTGGCTATGAAGACTCATGTCACTTTGCTTGTCCACATTTGCATTCCAAATTCCTCCTAAATATAAGGTCCAAGACCTTGGAATAGTTGGCATTTTTTTGAAAGGCAAGGGTGATGAAGTGGCTCGTTGCTAGATCATATGTGAGTTAAGTTTGTTTGATGTGTTGTTCTGTGCCTTGCCATGAGGGATTTTTCTCCAGGTTCTCTCGCTGTTTTTCGTCCTTCAGCAATAATCAACATGAGTTGAGTGTTGTTTGGTATGATAGTTGATTGAAGTGGTTGTGTGTGTGAGTATGTGTGTGTAGGAGAGAGAGATGCCCACATTAGCCTAGCTTATTAGCAAATCAAGATTTATTATTAATATCCATTTATTTAAATATTTCAATTTGATCAAAAATACCATAAGATTTGTCTTATTTTACCAACAGAAATAAATGCCAAAGTCTTTGAGACATCAAGTAAAACAGGACATAATGTTGGTAAAGTGAATGAATCAATAAATCCCTCTATTTCTTAAATATTCTATCTGTTTGTTTGTTTGTTTGTTTGTCTGTCTGTCTGTCTGTCTGTCTGTCTGTCTGTCTGTCTGTCTGTCTGTTTGTTTGTTTGTTTGTTTGTTTGTTTGTTTGTATTGATTCATTTTCATTTGCAGAGGAACTCTTCTTTGAAGTTGCCAAAGATTATGCTGAAGAAGAACAAATTCCTGATGATGATTTTGGTGGTATGTGTCTCAAAGCAATTCAACTTATTTCAATTTTTGGGGTTTCAGATGTGGCACTTATTCAGGGTTGGTGTTAATTCAAGGGTGGCATTTGTTATAATATCTATAAACGATCTGACTAGTACTTCAATTAAGCATCCCTTTGTGATTAAATGAGGCCATTCTTCAAAGGTGGTGCTTATTAACAGTTTTGCTCTCAGGCAAAGGCAACACAACATTTCCATCTAGAGTCAAAGAAATATTAATATAATTTATCATATAATTATTTATAAAATACCTATATTTCTTAATTTCGAAAACTTGTTCTTTTCACTAGTGAAAATAACATGTTCTTTTCACTAGTGAAAAGATTGTTACCATGGTTACTTGAGCGCATTTCAAGGCAGATAGTTTGTTGTCTCTTGATTAATTGATAATTATATGATAAATAGAATATTACATGTTCGCTTGGAGATACGGTTTTATCTTCTCTTGTTGAAAAGATCTCTCATGAGTGAGCTGCGCTCACTCGTGAGAGATCTTTTCAACACTCGAAGATAAAATCTTTATCTCCGCGCGCCCATGTAATATCCTCTATATCAGTCCTCATTTGCAAATCCCCATGATAATAATCTAGTTAAAGGAATATGTGATGTCTAGTACAACAAAAATTAGATTTTGTTTTTAATTGCATTTTGAATCCTGTGTTTACAGGTGATAGACAAACACTTCAACTCCAAGAAACAAAAGACAAGAAGTCTAGTTGTTGTGGATCATTATTATAAGCTCCACAAAAATAATGAATACATACTAGTTATACAATGGTTTCTTGTACCATGGAATATTCCTTAAGTCACTTGTATTTTCTAGCATACACACAGGGATCTAGGCGAGTGGGTATACAAAGAAACAATGATGAGTGGGATATCCATGGTATGCCACAAGAAACCATTGTATAACTATTTTATCCTACACCTTGAAAATACAAATAATTGCCGCAATGATTGCCGGGAAGAGACAGTTGAATACTACTGAATACACACTGGCTTTCCTGCCTTCTGATTGGCTGTATCTTCTATGGTGTGGGATAAAAAGTAATATGCCATCATGCTTCGTAAGACTTGTAATATACGTAGGCAGTTTTGGATAACTGAACATACAGTTAAGACTCAGGTTTTATAGAACAATTTAGTTCCATATAAGTGTGAGATGGACTGCACTGTGCTGTGACAGTGACAATGCCATCAGATGTCCCTAAAGATATTCAAAATTCCATTCATGGCTGTGCGTGCTGTGATTGTGCTGTTTTTACGGGTCATGCTTGTGATTTGTTAAAATGACAAAAACAAAGAATATGTGGATTACTCTGAACAATGTCTTTTCGTTCTACTTGTCGCTTGTGGCATTGTTTCCTTCTGACCATAGTGTATTACTGGTTTTTACAGTCATACAAAAACTGATCTATTCACTGTCTTTATCAATAGAGCGTTTTTCATATGAGTGGGAAACTTGCAGTGCCATACTGTGACCATGTTGGTGCTATAAAGTCTATAAAACATTTGAAATTCCTGCCGTAACTGTACAGTGCAGTAGCCATGCCATTTCCCCAATCATACGAAGTCAGCTCTAGGATGATAAAAGATACTGTATTTATAATACAAATCCAACAATAGTTCTTGGTTATAATTATTAAACATCCATGTATTATCCAATCAGATATTCATAGAAATTAAGAGAGTACATTTTGTCATTTATAAATGACAGAAATTTGCTTATACTTGGTTAGGAACCATTCCCAGGAGAGTGAATTGAATAAAAGACATTGCAGCCATGGTAGTTTTGATCTTGATTACTTTTGTCAAGACCACCAAAACTCTGCCATGACTTTTGTTCAATTTATATGTAATCTCCTGGGAGTGGTTGCAAACGAAAAATTGTTTATGCTGTGGTTCAACTTATACAAAAATGAAAAAGAGGAACTTGCATAGCCTTATTTTGAATTCTTTATTTCCAATTAGATATATCCTGCAAGGAAGCATTGATATAGGGTAACTTTGACAGAGTGCATACAATAAAACATCAGAATTAACTTGTACTATAATTTGATAATTAATAACAAAGGATTTTGTACAACATTTTACCTTTCACACATTTGCACTGGTTTATATTCTGTGCTCTACTAACGATAACTAAAAATAATAAAGAATTAACGATATTATTAGAATTCAATAAATTTTTATTTTCCATTGTGAGAACACGAATGTACAAGATTTCTTATAATAATTGATATGTTACGTGCGCTCTGATTGGTCCAGAACCGCCACTGAATCTTACACGCGCCTTGATTGGTTGAAATGTTTCGATGAAAATGATGTAAAACGGATTCCAATTTTCCGTGGGTCTTTACTTTAGAGTGGTTTTCGTATGACTGGGAAACAGATAGTAGTTTGAGCAAAAAAACTGGACGGGGGCATTGCTTAATTTACATAACTGAAAGCCATAACAATGATTTCAGAAACAATCGTTATGTATAAATGATCCAGAATGCAGATCGTGATACGTTTGACGATCGATATTGGACTCAAAAACTTTACAAAACTCATACCAAGCTATAACAGACCATCGTATAGAGTGTAGGCCATTTATCCGTGAAATAACGTGTTGTCTTATTGCACTATTTTGTACAAACTAGTGGATAGCACTGAAGCAGAACAGTACAAAATCCTTTGTTTTCCATTGTTTAAAAGTGCTATTTTGCCATTATTTTGCTAGTACAATTTCATGGTTTAAGTGCAATCACTCTATCTAGTCGTCTGTGTTTCTTTGTGTAGTTCATACCTCAGTGAATTCTTAGTTTGTCCATAACTTAAATAGTTGATAACTAAATACTATTACGCGCCAAATAGTTAGTAGTGATTTCACCATGGATATATGGCGTGCACTCTAATGCACTTAAGTGTAATTACTGATATTTGGTTGTTGGATGGACTCTCATGGTGCTGAAGTTAAAGTGGTGCTAGTAGGAAATGCATGTAGCGGAAAAACCAGCCTTTTTGAAAGATATGTTAATTACAGATTTGACGGCAAGTATAAAAATGTAAGTTGAACTTATTAGCTTGATTATCTAATGGTACCTGTATAATCAATTTTTATAACAATTAGGAAACAGACGGAACTGACCCATTTGATCAGTGTATCAGTGCTTAATTAATTAGGTTTTTATTTGCGTAATAACAGAAGCAGAGTTAGCCCATATAATGAAAATTCTCTTCTTCCAGTCTTACACTCTCATTCTCTTACTTGTCTCAGTCTTTTACCATTTCAATCCAATTATAACTCTTGGGAATTAAGACTTTCTTTGTTTGAAATAAGTTTTAAAACAAGAATTAAGCTTTCATATTTCCATACCGACCGGACAGCCGCATTACGTCTCCTACTGTGACATTATATTACCGACTAGTTTTCCACTTCCTTGTTTACAATTTCAGCTTGCAGATAAGCTCAGATACAGCCAACTCTCTTGTGAGCGACGACCCTAAGTGCAAAAACGTGCCTTGTGGAGATTAATCATCATGCTTAGATATTCTGAAATAATGTCCGTTTGACTATCAAGTCGGTAAGCCTGGCTCATGTCATTTGTCAAAGCTAATAGAATCGCTTCAATAACCGGAGACACTGAATCAAAAAAGTATGTTCATTTTCTGGCCCAACAAATGGTCGTAGTCACTTAAGAAATTTCATTAGTGGTCGCTTAAAAGAGAGCTTTTTCATGCTCACAGTAAACAAAACGGTGATGTACCAAGCAGTCGCTGTTATGAGAAGGTCGCTTTTATAAGGTGATCGCTTTAATAAGTACACTATGGTCGCTAAGAGAGAGTTCACGGCTGTACTCAACAAAATTAAAATGTCTTCTATGAGATTAAATGCAAGCTGTTTAATTATAAATGTTGTAAAATGTCTTTTTTCCCTCTCTCTCTCAGACTATTGGTGCAGCATTTGATAGAAAGACTGTTACTGTAGAAAACGAATTGGAAACTGTACATCTTGCAATATGGGTAGGATATCTAGATCTCATCTAGTAGTATTGTAAGGGAGGCGAAAAAGTATTAAAGGGCTGGGTTATGATCTAATGCCCGGATGAAAAAGTTGCAATTTTTTCCCTGAGAGACAGGGGCGAAAAACGCATTGCGCATGCTCGAAAATTCCGCGGGAATTCGTAGGCGCGTTCGCGTTTACAAATAAAAGTACCGTCAATTCAACTGTCGTGCATTATGCGAATTTCTCGTGTATTGTTTGACCAGGGAAAGAGAACAACTAAAACGATGTTTTAGGAAAAAATAACTACTAACTATTCCCGGACAGCCTTAACTTTCAAGATTTACGAAACCTCCAATGGTTCTATTTAAAACTTCCGAGTATGCGCAATGCGTTTTTCACCCGTGTTACCCTTACAGGTAACAGAGAGTCAATTTTGTTATAGCTTCTTGTTGCTTTGTCTATAATGCATTTGCAGTCGGTCTGAATGCAATTTGCAACAAAACTAAGGACAACTTTCTTTGAAATATAGAAACTAGCCGACGAGAGGTAAGTCCGGGTGCAACGCAGACTGAATGAGAATGTGAGTCGGTACGGTCCGTGCCGTGACCATGTCAGTGTCGTGAAGTTTATAAAAACATTCGAAATTCCTGCCGTAACCGTGCCGTGACCGTGCGGTACCGTTTTCACAATCACACGAAATCTACTTTATTCGTAATTACTGCTTTTGCCGTAACAGGATACAGCAAGCGAAGAATGTTTTCTCGCCATAACCAACGTATATTATCGTGGAGCCAAGGCAGCAATAGTGTGTTACGGTAATAAAAAAATCAAATGCTGTGTTTGAATAAAGACATCGTGAGTCACTCGGATTACCTGTTTGTTTAATTTGGTGAAACATTATTACGTTGCATTGAAGGGTAAATATATCCCCTAATACAACATACCAACACTAACATTTCTATATGAAAGGATGCAGGTTCGGCAATGATTGAATCAGCGTATACCTGCATTGAGTGGTAATATGTGATTTCACTTCTTAATTATATCCATTTTGAAATCACTGGTGATTTCTGCAATCTGATTGGTTAAAAAGTGTGCGATTAATTCCTAAATTGCATCCTTTTGTTTCATTAATCGCATCTTTTTTTCCAACCAATCACAAAACAGTGTCTTTTATTATCAGCCAATCATATACAAGAATCAAAAAAGCCATTTGATTGCTGTCAAGCTGTGGGATTTTTTTCCTTGAACCTGTTTTCACATTTTTGTTAAAAAAGTAGAGCAAAAAAGTTGAGATTACAAAATGGATATAATTAAGTGGTAATTAAACTTCGTATCGTGCAATTTTGGGCCAGAAATCATACTCGTGACTATTTGTAATCACTCGTATGATTTCGGCCCAAATTGCACTCCACTCAGTTTAATTACCATTATATATCATTTTTGCAATATTCCTGGTACGACCAACGGTCGAACCCACTACCCATGACCATTAGTTGACCAGTTGTTTCGCGAAGCTAGGCTCATAATGATAAGAAAAAAATAAAATAAAGAAATATAGAAAGAATATTGACTTATTGACCTTATTGACCTTATTTCCCAAGATCTCATAGATAAGTCAAGTTTTGACAAAGTCGGGTTTTGGGTGAATGAAGTAATGAGACGCGAACCTGTAAGTAATGAACACAGCACTTAATTAGATTAGAACTTTTTTACGATAAACTACACAAACTTTTTCCGGCTCTCTAGTTGTAGTTGTTGTTGTTGTTATTGTTGTTCGCGCTGTTGTTGTTGTTGGTCTTGTTGTTGTTGTTGCTGCTGTTACTGTTGTTCCCTGTTGTCCGCATTGTTCGTGTTTTGTTGAAATAACTGGAACTGCTTTCATAGCAGTATATATTAAGTGATTAATGAGATAAACGTTTCGGCGGCGTCCTGACACCATCATCAGGCTAAGTATTTAGTTATCAAGTGTTTAGCCTGATGATGGTGTCAGGACGACGCCGAAACGTTGCTGCAATACATGAAAATGCTCCTTCCGGTAATCTTCCTTGTAAAATCCATTACACTGTCGTGTCTGATAATGAGATAAAATTATCACCTTTTCACGTACTAACAGATTTGCCATTTATACGTTTATTTTAAGAAATGATTGTAACAATATGTTTACAAATTTTGTATTGTAACAGAATTGTAAACTATATCTTTGTGGAACCAAGAAAGACTTAACCGAAACCAACAACTGGCCGCGCGCTGTTGATCATCGCACAGCAAAAGAGTATGCATGCAGTAAGTAGTGAAAACGCCGTGAGAATTCAATTACTTGGAATAACAACATTCAAAATTTTTGCTTATTCCATCAACAGGAATAAATGCCAAAATATTTGAGACATCAAGTAAAACAGGACATAATGTTGGTATGTGATGGCTATGATGGGGCTTGCGAACATTCCGACGGGAGGATGGGAAAGCTACATTTTGCAATCTAAGAAGTAGATCTAGATGCCACCCATGCCATTTCTCCCCCGAACGTTATTTTGAAGCATTTTTTGGACTCAAAAACTAGACATTCTCCTTGAAAATATTAACCATCCATGTTTTCAGTTCAAGAAGAAATGATTATCGAAATTTCAAATTAGATGTCATTTGCACTTTAAAGTTGAAACATCTACAACGTATGCAATTTCATTCTATTTCTTATTTCTACTTTGATTTCAGAGGAGCTGTTTTTTAAAATTGCGAAAGATTATATCAAGACCAAAAAAGAAGAGCATATCCTTGGTATGAGTACCAACATTAGTCATTGAAAGATTGCCTGCATGCAGAGACGCGCCAGTTATAGCGGGTGCTTTGATGCAAAGTCCTCACAAGAACTGTCGCGAGAGAAAATTGCTTTCAATTGCATGATTAAGATATTTACCACTGTGAGGCACCAAGACAGTATAATAATATTATGTTCTTTAATGAGCTTTTATCACGTAATTCTAAAACTCACAGTACGGAAATATAATTACCATATAGCTGAAAAGAGCATGTCAAAATTAGTAAAACTGTGAAGTTTGAATGAAGTAACTTTCAAACTCACGAAGATATGAATTTTCCGAAATCGAAATTTCGTATGAAAACATTCGCTGGTAGGCAAGAGATGCCTATAGCAAAGGTTTTCTTACAAATTAACACTTTTCAAAAATTCATATTCTCGCGAGTTTTGGATTTAATTCCTCCAAACTTTACTGCCTTGCTAATTTTAACATGCTCTTTCCAGCTATGGTAATTCTTTTTCTGTTTTACGAATTTAAAAATACCTGATAAAAGTTCATTGGCGCGCGGAACTAAAGGTAATTGATCTGATGTTATTTCTGCTGATTCACAGATACAAATAACCCTACAATTCAACTCGATTTCGAGCATGGCGAAGAGCCCACGTGGAAAGAATCTTGTTGCTGTGCACACCGTAAAACACTGACTGACTGACATGAGTAATTTCAGGGCTCCTATTGATAGCAGATAGCCTTTTTGGTATCTGACAGGACTACCCTGAGTCGTTATTGTTTTATTTTAAATAAAGGTGTCATTCATTCAATTGTGCTGAATTGTATACTATAAACCGTGTGCGAACTACGATTCATCGAGGATGTTACTTCCTAATGTCCGCACGTTTCCACGTTCTCGTTTACTCGGGATACCCGAGATAAGTTTAACTCTCAGTTACGTTTACGGGCGAGAGAAATACTTTTCTAGATTTTTCATAGAACGTGTACACTTCTCACGCCCAATAGAGGGCTATACAATGGAAATTTTTGCTCATGTCCTATATATGATAGGAAATATCTAGGAAATATCTAGGAAATTGTACTTTCCTATGATAGGAACTGGACAAAATGTAGGAAAATGCATTTTCCTAGATATTTCCTAGATATTTCCTATCAAAAGAAATTGTATTTTCCTAGATATTTCCTATCATAGGAAAATAAAAAGGTAGGAAATATCTAGAAAAATGCAATTTCATATGATAAGAAATATCTAGGAAATATTTTCATTATTTAAATACCCATGCAAGCAATGTTGGTACCATCAAGAGACCATAATACTAAGAGAGCGAAACTCAGTATTGATGTCTGTGCGATGTTCGCGGCGACTAAGGCTATTTTTAGTAACCTCGCCATCGCGCGCGCAAGGCCCTCAACCAATAGAATTTGATTTTTGACGTGCGCGCGGACGGGACCGTTTGAATTCTATTGTTTAAGAGCCTTGCGCGCGCGATGGCGAAGTTACTAAAAATAGCCTTAGTCGCCACGAACATCGCACAGACATCAATACTGAGTTTCGCTCTCTTAGCATTATGGTCTCTTGGTACCATGCAGTACAGACCTTAGAGCAGATTTCGTATGAGTGTAAAACGGACCACGCCGTGCCGTGACCGTGTCAGTGCCGTGTTGTCTATAAAAACACTCGAAATTCCTGCAGTAACCGTGCCGTGACCGTGCGGTGCCGTTTTCACAGTCATACGAAATCTACTCTATTGGACAAAGTGGTCGATAGGCGATTCATATCTCCGTGCGGGATAGCGGTCTATAGCTAATAGCGTTACCACAGTCTATTTAACAAAGTTCGTCTAAAAGGCTGGGCTAAAAAGGGGCAAACGACACGTCAACTTGGTCGGAAGCAATGAAATGAGGCAGGCATTTACTCTGGAACAGGGTATCAATTTTGGAAATTTTGCTCTGGAACAGGGTCAGGGTTCGTTCGAGGGGCTCAGCGGCACATCCCTAACCAAAACTGGAAGGAGTACTCCCTCCCCCCCGGGAGTTATGACTAATGCACTAATTGTCCATGTCAAAACGGTGTTTTGAAAACTTCCAAGTTACCGTGTAGTGCTGTAAGTTTTTCAAAGTCTGCTTCAAGTAGTATACGGATAGGGTGGTGACTAATTTACATGTTCAGTAGCCATAACAATGATCACTGAAGTAAAGAAGTTGTGATATGAATAATAAAATATGTTCATACCAACATCTGTTGCTTAGATGGACTCTAGAGTTGATGTCAAAGTGGTGGTGTTGGGGGGAATAGCTAGCGGCAAAACATGCCTTGTGGAAAGATATGTGAAATCTACGTTTAGCACAAATTGTCGTGTAAGTCGAACTATACTTTCAGTTTAGATATAAATTGTTTCAGTTTTAATTTAACTTGAGGCAGCTCAAATCGAGCGGCAAAGTTTTAGTACTGGAATTCAAAATAAGATATTAGTAGTTGGAGTTTACCTCAGGAGCAATATCTTTGATTTCAATTGTGAGAATATTATAAGAGTGATAATTTTACATCTTTTAAGTTTTCTGGACTTCTTTATATAAACCGTAAAAATAATTAGCTAATTAGCTTTGATTCACTCTGATTGGTGTCATGGATGCATGACAGATTAGATCTTATTTTAACAA
>JALIZF010001810.1:620000-838719 GCA_029948255.1 Telmatactis stephensoni
CAACTTGCGATCAAATTTGAGCACGCTGAAAGCGCTCGCAAGCGCTCACAAATCGATGCAAGGTAGAGGTCAAACCAGACGCAAATCAAAGCTTGCGTCTTTGCATCGACTTGCGTTATCGTTTAATCGACTACAGCGTCTTCCCTCAAAATGTTTTCTTTCAAAACTTTATTTCCTGTCCTTGTTGTGCAATTTAAATTCGCACACTTAGGTTGCCTTTGTCATTCAAACTGCGTTTCCCATTTTTTTAAATGTGTTCATATCATTTTCTATTTTTGCTCGATTATTAGCTCTCAAGTTAGCTATTTTGGCTAAGATTTCAAATTCACCTGGGTGCGCTTTTTGGTACGTGGAAGGATATCATGGTAGTTTGGGAGGGGTTTTATCTGACCTGAGCCCGGTTGTTCGAAGGGCGATTATTGCTAATCCTGGGTTAAAATGAATGGTTTTCTTTAGATTTAATCCTGGGTTAACGCTAATCGTCTTTCGAACAACTAGGCCGTGGTCTTCAATTTTGAAAACTTTTGAAAATTTCGGCCGACCTTACATCCTTCCAGACCAACGTAGAAATCCTAGAGCGTGGTGTACATGACTGGAGAAAGAGAATCTCCAGGATCAGAAAATACCTCTTCTGGAAGGGCATAAGGATGAGTGAATTAAAGAAACTACACAAAATACAGTTTGTGCAAAATAATTTATTTTTATTTGAATGTCGTGAGGGGGCCAGTAAAATATCATTACTAAATAATATCTGATAAATAACGAATAATAAATAGTGCCCAAAATAAATATCACTTTCAGTAAAAAAATATTGTACAATATGTACATGCTGATTAAAATGAATTGGTCTAGAATATTCGACCCTATAGTCACCAATCGCTCTCCCCCAAGATTTCCATTTTTACAGTCACATTATTCTGAGTTATTCAAAGTCTGTTTGGGAATTCGACAATACAAACCAAGGTGTGCGTCAAACGTCGATCTTAACATGTGCCAAGTCTATCTATATCAAATTTTCTATTGTGTAGTAAGTTGCGTTTGGCACATGTAAAGTTTGATTTTTCAAAGTTTGGTTTCAAGTGTATTTATACTAATTCATCATTAAAAAAAGATATAACGTTGTTGTTGTCCTTAAGCCCACCGCGCACGTTGAGAAATTGCACTTAGCTCAGACGAAATCTCGCCGCAGACGCTGCATCTTTGGCTACGCGAGACCAAAAATATAAGCAGGTAAAAGAGCACACGGTGAGAAAAGTGCCTCGCGCGCGTGGCAGTTTCCTCACACAGTTTCTCAACGTGTGCGGTGGGCTTTAGCGAGGAGTCCGCGAAGCGAGAGTTGATTGTATCAACCAAAAACTTGATTTTCACCAATTTCGTGATATCTTCACGAAGTATAGTGTGGCCAAAAACTTCACGAATTAATTGAACATCAGTTGATCTGGATAACATGCTGAAGACCTTTCTTTCAGTGTCACTGAAATAAAAAATACCACTGTTAATAGTTTATACACTTGGCAAGTAATTAAAATTTGTTAAAGTAAAGTAAAGCGACCACGTTTTGCGCTCATTTTACTCCCCTCTCTCCATCAGTGCTCCGTCTTAAGGGTATTTAAAGCTACACAGAAAGAATAGAAGTTAAAACAAGGATGTGAGATCCGGGGATCGAACTCTAGACCTCTTGCACCGAAGGCCGCGCACTAACTAACTGTGCCATCCTTGCTCCTATACTCCTATACTTACTGTGTTACTGAAAACGTTTGATTGCGCAAACATGCAACTTTATTGCGCATGCAATCTATTGCAACGTTGCACACAACGGTAGAATTGCAAATGTTCCTTGCAAATGTTGCGCGCAAGTTCAATGTAACATTTTGAGGAACACCAAATCCCGCATTTCCTTTCCCAATCACCCTCCCCTCCCCTTAGACAAGCTACGCAAGCTAGTCCAGTAAAGATTAGCTACATATGTTGAGTTACCTTGTCATCTTTACGTAATTTCATTATCAGTGCACATTCACCATCAGTTCCTGTGGACTGCGAGTAACGTTGCCGTAACTTGATTTTCTGTTTGGGTGTCAACATGCGTTCAATTCCAAGCACAAGTCTGGCCCACTAAAAAAATTCATATTAAATAATCCAGAGTGTTTGAATTTGTTGGAATAAAAAGTCACTATTTTATATATTTGTTATAAAGAATTTTAGATATAACGCGTGCACTGGTTGGATGGCTATCGTGTCTAGAGGTCCGAGACGGTGTCCGGAGTACAGGGACACGATCGCGGTAAAAAGGTCGAAAAACGCATTTTATTAACGCAATATATACCACTCTATTGTGATACTTCGATATAAACGATCTGGAGGATGTAGAGCACACGAAAAGCACGGTCAACACTCGGCCATGACCTGTTGTCATACCTAGGCTTCCAGCTTTTTTGCCATAGTACAGAGTTTGAGATGCGCGCAGGCTTTATATTGCGTATAACGTTACGTGCTTAGCTTACCTGTCGCGTCCATTCTTTTTCAGTCTTTTCTACAGCCAAATAAGTGTTCCCCATCATTGCAATGAGCATATTAACAATTAACAAAGCCCCAAGCACCATGAAAGCAAAAAACATTATCTGTGAAAACAAATAATTGACAATAAAGTAATGAAACCTGAAACAACAGGCAACAACTCACAACAAACAAACAAACAAACAAACAAACAAGCAAGCAAACAAACAAACAAACAAACAAACAAACAAACAAGCAAGCAAGCAAGCAAACAAACATTACAATATGCAGGAATGAGATGGTAGTTGGTTATTCTTACCAGACCAATAATCTTGAAAGGTGAAGTTGATTCCATCAGTTGCTCATGCAGATCCTACGAAAGTATTTTACTTTTAGTTATTTTTACAAGATTTGCTATGTCAGGGACTGATCACAAATACTTGAATAATGGGGTCTTGTTATAATCAAAATATCATGGAATTGTCACCATTATGGCTGGCCTGCACTACTAGGCCGTTGCATGATCTGATCTTCATGGTCTTCTGGTACCAGAGGCTTCCCTATGCTCTCCCCTCAAATTGAGAGTAGACAAAACCTCTGGGACATTAGGATACTCTAGTGGCAGATCGCTTACCCCAAATTCACCAAGAGACATGATAACTAATCCAAGTCCAGATGAGAACCATCGTGAAAACATGTGTTCTTTGACAGAGGGATCAACATAACCAAGTGATACCAAGAACATTGCTAGAATGATATCATATGATATCATTAAGAGATACAGTTTAATTTAATATTACCAAGAAATATGGTGTGAAGGGATGTCCATGAAAACGGCCAAAGTGACTTTTTACCATTTTAGAAAACTTGTACAAATCATCAGAGGTCACTTAAGCTCTTTTCATGTGAACCCCTTCGTCAAGAAATACAGTTGAAGGGGTGTCCATCAAAACAGCCAAAGTGACTTTTTACCATTTGAGAAAACTTGCACAAGTCTTCAGAAAATCCACTTAAGCTATTTTCATGAGCAACCCTTCAATTACAATACTATTCAGAGTCTCAAAACCTACCTTGAGAGAAGCCGATGACAAATATCATGTATATGATAAAGAAAATAATGAAATCTTTCTTCAGCATCTGATAGATCATCACTACATAGGGTCCAGTAAGAGAAAAGCCCCTGGAAGACAAATTTGAAAATTTACTTTAAGATGAGAAAAATATAATCTAGAGCATCTAAATGCATTATAGGGTTTCCTCTCTTCCCATGGGCTTTGAGGCTACAAAAAGAACTAATATTATAATATTTAGCATCGGTAGTTCCTTCAGCTAGAAGCTGGACTCCCAGGACTCCCTCCAGGACTCCCTCTCTCCATTAGCGTTCCATTTTAAGGGAATTTAAAGCTACAATCCTTGCCAGAATTGTTGGCACTATTTTGTCAGAGTGTACACACACAGTGGACGGTAATGAAATTGGCTCCCCCCCTGCACAATGTTGCTGTGAAAATCCTGACACCTACCACTTGGCAATCAGTCCAAAATACCTTTTAGCTAGCAGCAACATTGTACAGGGGGGAGGGGGGTCCAAATGTACAGCCACAAAGTATACAATTCTAAAATATCCATTAAATTCACATCGTGCCAACTAATTCTGGCAATGATTGATCTGTATAAAGCTACACAAAATAGAAAGAAGTCAAAACAAGTGTGAGGTGACTAGGAATCGAACTTGGGACCTCTTGCATCAGAAAGCTGTGCACTAATCAGCTGAACTACACAGGTTTGCTCCTTAAACATGGTGGTAAATGTAATGGATGTCGGCATAGACTTACTTGCAAAACATGGTGGTAAATGTAATGGATGTCGGCATAGACTTACTTGCAAAACATGGTGGTAAATGTAATGGATGTCGGCATAGACTTACTTGTAAAACATGGTGGTAAATGTAATGGATGTCGGCATAGACTTACTTGTAAAACATAGTGGTAAATGTAATGGATGTCGGCATAGACTTACTTGCAAAACATAAGAGCGTAAGGCCAGGCAAGCATCAAAGATATTATTGTCAAATAATCCTCCATGACGTGAAGACACATAAATCGTGCAATCATACATATTGGAACAATAGCACATGACAACGCAAATAAACCACGAATAGGGTTGTAAACCTACAAGAAGGTATTGGCTATCATAGAGTTAACACAATTACAATGGCATCTTCAAAGAGTTGCATGCAAGTAACAGTAACTAACAGGGTTTGTGTTGAAGGATGAATTTAAAATTCCAGGATAATTCAAGGAGTATTCAAGGACTCAAAAACGATTTTGGAAGGAGTAATGTTACCCAATGTCCAGTTACTGATGCTTTTACTGAAACACTAAGTACATCCTCTTCCCTCACTGACATGTAAAAGAAAAAACTAAGATCATTTCTATGTTTTGCATCCCATTCAAGTCCCTTACGTTTTTGTCCAAAGAATAAATTCAAGGAGTTTTCAAAGAGTTTGAGCAGCCTTTCTAAACTTCAAGGGCTTTTCAAGCACCCTTAAAAACGTAAATGAAATTCAAGGAGTTTTCAAGGAGTGTAAGGAGTAGCACCAACCCTGGACAAAAATATCATCATTTGAATACAAGTATTTACCAAGCCAAGTGCAACCGTCATGAACCCTTGCATAATCATCTCTATTACAAGGAAAACAAGGAAGGTTATTGTCCAGATGTTTGCCAAGACTTCAAATACTCCACGTGTCTAAAAGAAGAAGAAAACAACAACTCAGAAAAAATTGAAAGGTTTTGGATGGAGGTTAGACAGTTCTTCAACTAACATTAAAGTTACCCAGCTCCTGGTAACAGTTGTGCATCCTCTACCCTTTAACCAGTGGAGAACAAGAAGGCACCAGGGGGGGGGGGGGGGGGGGGGGGGTTAGGGGAGGGGATGATTGCCCCCCTAAAATTTTGGACTTGGGATGTCATCTGAAGGATGATGTCAATGATATCACTTTAAAGTTTTACTTTTAACATAATTCACAATATTTACAGCAGTAAATGTTATCTCAAGTATAATCTGCACTTGGATGAAATTTGTTTTTGTTTCACAATGCTGGACAAATTCCCATGTGCTGTTGTCCCAAATTGTTCTTCCTGGGGAAATTAGCATATTTTGGTGGGAACTTGACCTTGAAATTTAACCTTGCCATTGACGGCCCCCCTTTTGCTCTGGCCTTGCTACGCCCCTGCCTTGAACTCTATTGGTACTACTACCACCAAATTATGAACTTAAGACTGCATGCTCAGAGAAAACAACAATAATATTGAAACAAGAACAAGGAATTTAGGATGTGATGCGCTTTAATCAACTAATTCACCAAGTTGCTTTTTATAATACATTTTGTTTCTTCTATTTACCATTTGCTCTGGTGAATCATAGATAGCATTGCTTAGATAGCAAGGGTCACATTTTATTGTAAAATTTTTGTCAGCTGGATGAGAGATATTGAAGGCATCTGAAGTATTTGTAAACACCTGTTTACAAGCTGATTTCTATAAGACCAATAAAACAAGTCACTGTCAGACTGGATATTATATACTGTAGGATTACCGTATGTGGTTGGTAAGGTGTCAGGAAGTGGTTGATAAGGTGTCAGGAAGTGGTTAGTAAGGTGTCAGGAAGTGGTTGGTAAGGTGTCAGGAAGTGGTTGTTAAGTTATCAGTAAGTGGTTGGTTAGGTGTAAGTAAGTGGTTGATAAGGTGTCAGTAATTGGTTGGTAAACTGTCAGTAAGTGGTTGGTAAGGTGTCAATAAGTTATTGGTAAATTGTAAATATGTCGTTTGTAAGATGTCATTTCATAAAATATCTGTGAATGGTTGTAAAGTGGTAATGCCAAGTGTTGAGTATATAAGGATTGGCTATTTACCATGTTACTTAAGCCACCCATTTATGACAATATACACACAATACACACAAATAGATACTCACCATGGGAGGTTTTAAATACAGAGCCACACCGATAATTATTAGGTAAATAATGTACAGAAAAAACAGCTGAAAGAAACTAAAACAATAATGTCTGGTTATTCGTAACACATCAAAGTTCAAATATCAAATATTCTTTAGATTTAATCCTGTGGGTCAATGCTAATTATTTTTTGAACAACTGAGTCCTGGTCAATAATTAGTGGTCAACTTGAACCAATGTTTTCATTTGGTGTGACATTTACAGAAACTGTGCTAGATTATCTTACCGAAACCTGCAGCCTTTTTTCCACTTATGTTTCAAAATGTTGAATACAATTCCATCCATGAGTTCCAGATGGTTGGGTGAATCCTAGTTTGGGAACAAAATTATGTGACTGGGTTTTAATCCATTCATCTGAGTGATCAATAAATTAATTAATCTGAGTGATCAATTAACCATTAATTGAAGGGTTCTCTGTGAAAATGACCAAAGTGACTTTTTGATGGATGTCCAGACATTGATTTTTTGGTTCAGGAAAGTTAATTGATATCATTTTATACCATTGAAAAAATCATCAAAAAAGTCACTTAGGCCATTTTGATATGGAACCCTTCATTATTGTTACTCACCTCATGGATAATGATGTTCAATGCAGAGTTTTCTACCACTTTTCCTTCTTTGTCAACCTATTGATTATCAAAATAATATTAATAATCTAATACATAGTTTTAATGTGGATTAATATAATTCAGGCAAGTTGTGAGAATCAGGGGTTTCAATAATAGGTGGCTACCGGCGGTATAGCGCCCCCTATTTTACCTCTTACCACTGGTTATTTTGTGTCTTACTTAATAAGTATGATTGCGGCCCTGTTTGGGACGCTTATTCAAAAAGATAATGAAACCCCTGGAGAATGCTAGCATATGGTCATGTATGCCTCTATATTTGCTTGCACCTTTTTGTTGATTTATTGTAGCTTACATTAAAGCTCTTAAACATATCCATTGCTAAATATGTTCACCTTTGTTGAGCTATCACTACCTCACCCTTCTTTCCATGACAACAGGGTTGCCATGGTTACCCATATTCACCTTTGTTGAGCTATCACAACCCCACCCATCCTTCCATGGCAACAGGGTTGCTATGGTTACCTAAAACTAAGAGATTGCTGCATTTCATAGTAAACCTGCAAATTACTATGCTCATATACAGCAACTTGGAGAAGGGGAAAATTTGTATTCATAATTATTATTTTAAAATACATTAATTATCAATAAATACTTACAGTGTCCAAGTCTTGCAGCGGAAATGCAGCACAAGATACACCACCATATTCCCAGTAAACTTGACAACTCTTGTTGACAATATGTTGAAATATCTATACAGATGTCAACAAAATATTTTTTAAATATTTGATACATAATTTTACACAATTGACTTAGAAATCACAATCAATATTAAATAAAAATATTAAAGTAGAATTTACCTCTTTCTTAGCTAACTTAGCTGCCAGTGCCAAAGGTGTAAGACCCATAACATTTTTAATATCATCTTTTATCTTGGAACAACAACCACAGAAGCAGCCATAATCCAGTAGAAGTTCGTACATTTCCTGCAATTTTGAGAAAAGTTACTTAATATTTAAATAGCACTTAGCTATTTATCTATTATTATTTTATTGATCTATTATTCCATTATTTTCTTGTAATGTGTAGTTCCAGAAAACATCCATACCCCTACCACAGAGGGAATTGTTAAATGGACCCCCCTATCCTCTGGAACTTCCATTTTTCTTCAATATAAATTTTATAATTCTGTTCTTTCTTTAATCCTGAGACACTGAAGGCATGAAATGGCACAACTTTTAGAATTGGTAAAATTGTCAATTGAAGGGTTCCATGTGAAAATGGCCTAAGTGACTTTTTTGATTTGTTTTTCAATGGTATAAATGGTATAATTAACTTTCCTATGTTTGAAAAATTTATCTCAGGACATCCATCAAAAAGTCAGTGAGGTCATTTTCACAACGAACCCTTGAATTCTAACTCAAGATATTCCATACTTTGGAATAATGTATTTCAAACAATATGATTTTTGAACTTTAGGTACTATAGTAAGATTTTGTAGAATTATAGCAAAATGTACTCACTGGTCTGTCATGAATGACGGCCATGTGTAGAACTGTGTTACCATTAGTGTCTTGTTTATTGGGACAGGCTTTACGACGCAACAAGTACTTGACAGTATCAACCTGCCCCAAACATGCTGCAAACGACAGTGGATACTCTCCCCAATATGTATTACTGTAACAACAAACAACATTTTGTTTATATTGTTTATGAACAAACTTCATTCATGTTTGATCAAAACAATATTTTCAAAGTATTTGAAGGAAAATGTTACTCAGAAAAGTATAGTTAAATTAAATAATAATAATAATAGATTTATAGTGCTTATCCAGGTCTGTGACAGTCCGTGTTGTGAATTCAAATACTTGTAAACATTGTACTTCTTTGCAAACCATTTCACATCAGCCTGGTTTTCTTTATAATAATATTAGTACTGTCAAGCAACATATGCAGACATAGTAACCGCCGCCCGGTTGGCTCAGTTGGTTGAGCGTCGGTCTCTCATGCGGGAGGTTGGGGTTCAAATCCTGGCCGGACTAACACTCAGGGTCTTTAAATAATTGAGGAGAAGGTGCTGCCTTTGTAATTACATCTGCAAACAGTTAGACCTTCACGTCTTCTCAGATAAGGATGTTAAACCGTAGGCCCTGTCTGCTTTCACTCTAACCCTGCTTGTATAGTGGATGTAAAAGATCCTGTTGTATTGTTCGCAAAGAGTAGGGGATTGTCACCCGGCACAACAGTCTGTCCTTACTACTAACAAACATTTGATTATGTTATACATATAGATATTTGCACTATATAAATGCTAAAATTTCATTTTTTTTACATAGTAATATGGCATTTATCACATTTTTTTTAGGTATGCATTCGTCTTGAGTGAACTACTGTACAAGTACAAAATAATACAACTGTACTCATAACTCAGTTGTCTTGCTGTGGTGTCCCGTGATGTGATTTACTACAACTTACTCACCTGATATAGTTAGTTTCAGCATTCAGGATCAGTGTCTCTTTAAATTCATCATCTTCACGTGAGTCTTTTTGGTCTTCAGGACAGAAAAAAGCTCCATATGCTCTTTCATGGATATTGATTCCATTCTTACACAGAAAGTGAACCATTGGTAAGTCTTCATTAACTATTGCCATGTGAAGACAGTTCTCTCCTGTAAAACGAAAAAATTATACCAAGTTGTAAAATAATATAGACTTATTCCATATGTTGATGTGTTTGCTCCTCAGTTGGGCTTAATGTGGTCACTAAAGTTAAAGGTAAAAGGTAAAGTAACCTTACATAACATTGGTAGCTTGTAACAGCTGCTTACACTGATAAACTTGGGGCCAATGGTGCACTCATTTCACCCCCTCTCTCCATTGATATCAGTGCTTGTTTTAAGGGTATTTAAAGCTAATTAAAGCTAAACAGAATGGAAAGAAGTTGAAATAAGGATGCAAGGTCAGGAGTGGGGGTCGAACTAGGGACCTCTTATACCAAAGACCACACACTAACCAACTGTGCCATCCTTGCTCCTCCCTCACTAGTTTGTTGAGCCACCTTAACCAGTACAAAAGAGTGAAAAAAAAGTCTTATGAAATCAATATTGTACTTCAGTAACCCTTCCACATTAAGTCTTGTCTTTTGGGGGGAGGGGGGGGGGGGGGGGGGAGCCTGACCCATATAGTCCATTATATACAGTCCTCGCCACTTACCGTAATATTCATCGCTTAGGTAGATATCATTTACCATGCATGGGTAGGCTGTAATAAGTCTTTTGGCCAAATCAAAATGTGGTCTTGTGGCATTTAGAAAACAGAGATGTAAAATTGATTCTCCTACAGCACCCAGACGATCGATGTCCCAGCATACTTGGCGATACTCAGAATCTACAAGTTGAGCATCTGGTTCTAAAATTAGGAACATATTATATTTTAGAAAACAAATAATAATAATCAGTTTTTCTATTTTATTAGAAAAAGTTTATGTCATGTCCGGGAGGTATGTCTCGGCATGTCTAATGTTCTTCCAGGTGACATCACAATATTTCCGGCAAGTCATTTCCTAGAAATGCATGCAACACAACATTGCCGTGTACTGTGTCCACTCCTTCAACTATTGTGTATAATTACAGTATACATGCATAAATGACGTCATTGAATCTTAAGCATGCTCTGATTGGTTGAAATATTTCAAACATATTATATTAACTTGCTTTTGAACAGGTTCAGATGCATGGAAAGATGCAAATTCTCCTGGGCAACCACAGGAGCCCCGTCAGTGGTTAGAGTGTCTGATCTGTACGCAGGTCATGGGTTCAAATCGGATTTTTTCTGAACTATATTATACTATACTTTAATTTTCAACTGTCCAATTTTTCTTAAATTGGATACTTCAAATTGGACAGTTTACCAAAAAATAGAGATAAGTGCTTATGATATCGGGTTTACAGGCAGCTATATAAATAATAAATAACAGGACTTCATGCTTGTCCACTTTGAAAATAATTGAACTTAAAAAGTTCCTCTGACTGCCAAATTGCACTTGGCCTGCAGCCTCATCCAATTTTGGCAGTCCTCAGAATTTTCTTCATCCAATTATTTTGAAATTGGACAGCATGGAGTCCTATTACATATACAAATTGACACTCATTAACACCTTAACACACATATGCATATTAAGCTTATATGCTCACCTCCAACTGAATCCCAAATAAAACTTTTATTTATCAAACGCATTTCACTTGTATTTTTAACATGGGTAGCTTTCTCTTTCAAGGAATTCCAGCACCTATTCCACCACCACAACTTATTTACACTTTCAGATTTTGTAGACTTGCTTTTCCTCGAATCTTTCCTTTTCTGCACCAGTTCTTCAATGGCCACCACCTTGCCTTTGCCACCGTCGTAAAGAAAATCAACCACTTCTTTGTTAATAATATCATCGGCTTCAGCATAGTTCCTTGAAGCCTGACCTCTTCGAAATGCATACATAAGTTTACCTCCGCCTTTAAGGTCAACATATTGGTATAACTGATGCGAAGATTTCTCTGTTTGCTCGATGACATCTTGGCCCGCTCCCTTGGCGCCATCCGATGCGTTTCGGTTCCCCATTCCGATACTTTTGTAAACTAAGAAAATGTGTTCTCGTAAAGATCTTACCCCATAAACGATAAATTTTCAAGAAACGATGCTAAATTCTGGGAATTCGGGTAAACATTGCAACAAAAGGCAGGAAAGCTGTCTTCAAATGGAAACGATCTCTAGCCCACACTGCATGGCACACTATTTGGGTTCCCTGTAGAATTTTGTGACGTTGCCATATCAACGTAGCGAACGAAATACCAAAAATTCAAATACATATCCAGGGACACATATTCGTTTCGAACAAGGAAAAACACGACATTTACTTACAATAGAGTGGATTTCGTATGACTTTGAAAAACTACGGCACGGTCACGGCACGGCACGGCCACGGTACGGAACCTCGCCTGCTGATTTCTTTACAAATTTGCGAAGAAATCAGCAGGAGAGGTTCCGTGCCGTGGCCGTGACCGTGCCGTAGTTTTTCAAAGTCATACGAAATCCACTCTAGAGTAATACAGTGAGTTTGTGTACCCCGGCCAGCTGTCATTAATTTTTATTAATACATCCACAGGGAGCCAAAGTTACCTTACATATGATACATACAACAATAACTTAAAGACATTTCAAGTCTAACATCTTTTAAATATCAACTTAAAACACATTTATTTAAGCCTGATTTTCATTTGTAAATAAAACATTTTTACAGCACTTTATAGAAAAGATCTGTATAAGTGCTTAAAGGCCCACTTGGATGAAAATCGATGAAAATTGGAAACTGATTATTTCTATCTGAAGATCAGAAATGTAGCTAAATAACGAGCTACCTTCTGCCCAAAAATCTGCATTCCAAGATCATTATCAATGAGGAATTTTGATGTAAAGTCTAAAAGAACAATAGGATTGAGTAAATGACGTCATTTACTCACAACTTAAATGCTAAAATACTTGACAATTTCTATTCGTCTCGTTTGAAAATGTAAAGAAAATGTTGCTTTTGGTGATTATTAGGAGTCGTACAGATAGGTTTTACTAAGTTTAAAGTTCTTTTCAATTTTGGCTTGTTTTCATCCAAGTACCCCTTTAATATTAAAGTTGATATTATTATTATTAATAATTTTGAGAATATTAATGAATTTGCATATTTGCAGTATATGTACAGCTGTAAATCTATGTAGATCCTTTATTTCCAGATTTCAGAATAAAAATGCATTTTTTGGCATCAATCACTATTTTTTCAGCTTGGTTTTTGTGGCTGAGTTTCAGCACCATTGGAGCATTAACATTAAAATACTTAAAAGATAAATGACATAAAGTACATTGCAAACACACTAAACCCTTCTCATGAACCACAGCACAAGTTAGAGAAGCAACTGGGAATGAGTCTCATTAACACCTTACCAATCTGTATAGCCAACAACACAAAACCATTTTGACTAATCCAGCTTTTATTCACAAAGTAGCAAAGTGCGAAAATATCTACATCCAGGAGGGTCCATTACTAGGAATTGACTCCTACATAACATTTTACAAGTGAATTATATAAAAATATATAAACATTACAATGTGACTTCTCCAACCAAGGCCATCCATATGAATTTTCAGACCAATTTTCGATGTGAATTCCCAACTTGGGGTTTCCCTGGGTCTAAACAGGGAATCTGTTCTATTTTACTTGGGAAGTCTGTAACATGTACACCCAAATTTGTAAAAATTGAACAGATTCCCAGGGATTCCCTGGTTAGACCCAGGGAAGCCCCATGCTTCACCCAAGCTGGGAATTGATTTATTTACCTGTGATCACTGATAAATACTTGTATGGACCAAAAAGAACGATACAATTTTTTGGCCTATTGGTTACAACAAAATTATTTGACACCCTGATGGTATACTCCTAATTGAAGAGATCCTGGCAGGAACAGAGTAAGTGATGTATATATGATCAAATTCTAAGTTGTCCTAAATAATCTTTCAATTCCAAAGGAGATTTCAGGGTTTGATCAAACATCTCTTACTCTGTTTTTGCATGGATGTCTTCAATTCATTTACTAAGCCAATTTGCTCCCTGTTCTCCAGTCTCTTACTGTACTAAAATGTACGTGTACTTAAACATTATATATAGTAATCAGGGGCATAGCATGTTTTTTTCAGTGTGTGCACAAGCTGCTAGAACTAAATCAAATTATTAGCTCTAAGAAAATCCATTTTTTGCTGACGATTCAACAGAAGGTGTATGTATATATGCGCATGCATAAGTAAGCCATGCCTTTGGCAATGTAATGTCATTAAATAATGTTTATATAAGTAGAACAGATATCTCATGAGTGTGAAATGGACTGCACTATGCCATGGCCATGTCAGTGCCAAGATGTCTATAAAAACATTTGGTACCATTTTCACCCTCATAGGAAATTGGATCTAACGTGTTGATAATTTAATTAATGTCAATGTATATATAGATAGCTAAATAGGTATTAGAGTTACAAGAAATATGATGCCCATGAAGAGTGTAAAGTTGATAAATGGTGTGAAGAAACTCCAGACTGGCCATAAAGCGTAAGTACAACTGAAAAAGGAAAACAATACATCAGGAAATGCATGGTCCTGCATGATTATAATTATATTAAAATATACCCAAAATATATGGTTTCCAACAAATGGCTATGAGAGTATATATGCAAGTTCACACAATTAACAATATATAGCATGAGATTATTTAAACTATCTTACCATATGAATCCAATTATAAAAGAAAAGGTTGCAACAGGGATAAGAATTGGATTGTGTTTATCCCAATCATGTACTTTCTTGATGTAACTACACCAAACAATGAGATAAAACCCAATAGCAAGGTTTAAACCAATTAAAGATCCTCCTATCCAAAGCCATGGCCTGCAATAAAACGATTTATTCAATATACCATATTAAATTTTCTCTGCATTTCAAATAGTCATTTGCTCCCCTTTGGGCTTGCCTCAAAGGGAATAATCAACTGAGCGATGCATTTCCATTTTGTCTTGCATTCTGTGTCATGGTTTAGATTGGCAGTTACCCTCCTCATCATTTTCCCTTTGACTTCACATCTTAATTCAATTCAATGGTTTATCAGTTTCTTTGTTTCTTTGATTAGTTTCTTATGGGTTGTACAAGTCATTGCCATGGGTTTGGTAAGCTGGGACCATTTTGTACCACAGAGACAGCTCAACAAGTTAGGTAATAAGAAGCAATCTTTCCCAGCAATGATGAGGCACACAACCTGAGTTGCAGTGGTCATTAGCTTAATAAACAGGGGGCAGATATATCCTGTTCCTGTTTATATAATTCTTACAAGGCTAATTGCATTTACAACCTGTGTTATCAAGGTGCTTATACTGATAGAACAGTTTTCATATGCATCTGAAAAAGTCTGTGATGTTCCCTGCCATCCCTTGCCATGTCTCAGGTTTTTGATGGGATGTTGTTTTATTCAATTAAAACACTGATGTACAACACAGCATAAAATGGTATGGCACATACATTTTAGTAACTGCTCTATAAGTACAGTAATGGCCCCCGAAACATGGTGGAACATCTTCTGCAACATCACACACAACACAGTTTGCACTGTGTGTCAACCCCTGTACTGTTGCCAGCAATAACTTGCAGAAGTAGAACATGATCCTAAACCTGCAACTGTTGCATGCAGCATTATGCACAACATTTGCAAGGGAAGGCACATGCTGCAACACTGTGTTGTGCGAAATGTTATAGAAAATGTTGCATCCTGACAGTGTCCGTCTCTCATTGTCTCTATGGATTAGTCTAGATATTACAAATTAGCTTATCATAAATTAGCTATAAATTAGTACCTGTGAATTCTTGGGTCAAATCGAAGTGCAATATAATAATCTGTGTAATAAAAGACACAGAACGCAGCAACCATCCAAAAGATAGAATGAGCATTAACACGATATTTTTGCTGTGGATCATGTTCGCTCAAGATTTTCTTTCCACCTGACTGAATACTTTCTGATAAAACAAATAAAAATGATTAAAGAATCTCATTTCAAGACATAATGATAAAATAACAATAAAACAAACTAACCATCCAGTAAAGGATCATATTCTCCCCTGCGATGTTTAAGAAACGCCGTGTAAACATTGTCGTGTAAAGGTGCATTCCCTCTTGAAGACGCCATTAATGCCCATGTTCTCTCAACAATCAAATTCCAAAGGAAGCCCAACTTTAATGCACAGCTGGCGCGTGGTGGCGCGTGGTAACAAGATCAGAGACGCAAACAAAATAAATGAAAGATTATCCAAAGATTAAAAATGAATAAAATAGATGTCAGTGTCGGTGTCTCATTCAGTGTCTCTTCAAAATGGTTTCGCCTCCATTTATTTTTTGTCTTATTGAAGAACCTATAAATAGACTGAAACGCGCGCGCGTGCCGCGTGTGTCCACGGCCCGTTCACATGAAGACATGAAGGCGAGTTATCCCTGGTAGCATCTCGAGTTTTCTGATCAATCCCCAAGTACTCTAAATCTGCTCACAGCACAGCGGGCAAATTTTCTATTTATTTTATAAAATACAAATTATTTGGCAAAACTCATCTTTTCGGGGGCGATTTGTTTGGCCCGTGCTGTGACTCTCTACTGTTATCGGTCTCATCACAGAAAGTACTCGCAGCCGATGAATTCAGTTACTCGCAGCGAAATTTTGAACCAATAGATCACTTTATTCGCAACGGGTACTCGCTAGCTCGCTGCGCGGCGCCAAGTGCTTTCAGCGACTTCATTTTATATTGCTTTCGTTATCTACAGAAAAAAAATCGTTCAGTTAACAATCAATGTGTGCGTGTGCCGGTGATGTGAAAAAAACAAACAACAACAAAACAACAACAAAAACTCTGATGAACTGTCAGAAATCGACTCTAGATACATTCATAAGGAAGCTATGTTGCGAGAATACTCCTTATACTCTACAAATACAAAACTGAAAAAAATCATGTATTGCAGGTCCCGGATGTGCGCTCGCGCTCGCTATTTTCCCGCCTTTTGGTCTCTGCTGAGTCGCTTGTTTTTCGAAACAATGGCGGCTTCGCGACTCTTTGTCAAGGTTTTGAACGCCGATTTAGTTGGGTTCAGAGGAGGATGGACACTTCCCACGTGATACGTTAGACCAATCAAACTTGCTCTTTCAAGGTCGCTTCTGGCGTGACAGATTATTCACTCGAAATGCATACATAGGCGATAAATACGGAATTTTTCTTTTGAATTTAGTTGAAACTTTGCAATTTAAGTCTTCAGAATCAATGTTGAGTTATCAAGGAATCGAACTGACATTAAATATCGGAAAGACAAGTGATATTTTCAGTTAAACTTTTGTCATCATTTTCAGTCACGCATGATACTTCTCGCCGAGATAAACTCTGCAGAGTAGGTACTTTCAAACCATGTGAAATCACATATTGTTAGCGAATAAGCCAACAAAATTTACATATCTGGAAAGTTCAAGAACTGAACTTTGATTTTAAGTGGTTGCCCCCCTTTGCCCCATCAGCGGTTTCAGAGATAGAGCGGTTTGAAAACTAAGAAAATTTGCCATCTTGTTCCAGAAGGTGACAAAAATACCGCGTCATACTCAGGTCAATGTCAGGTTTCCCAATGGCAAACTTGGAAAATCCAAGGAAACCTTAAAATACTAGAGGGGATATTATTATTATGAAGCTTCATTCACGCCTAAAAAGCCTTCCTTTTATGTTTTCTATTAGTATGAACGCTTCCAATTCAAAGCAGAAGCAGTCCGGTCCATTAATCTTGTTCGTCGGAGAGTCCTCAGTCATGGCGATATTTAATAATTCCATCGGAACGTGACGATAAACCCCTGGAACCCAGGGTAGAAGCCTACAAAAAGCAAATATAATAAACCTACGTCAAGAAAATCCCTGATTCATTCAGCATCAGTTTTACATATAAGCTTTGCTAAATTTGCCAAAATTATATTTCCGCTGTACGGTTATAATATCGGTATCTCGACTTTCATAACTGATAACGAATCAAAGCTATGAACTAACTGATAAAACATGCTTACAAAAGAGCTTATCTGAAAAATAATGCTTCTGTGTACTCTAACAAGACTCACATGGAGAGTTAAGGTTTGCAACTTTTGGATAGATGTATCGCACGATGGAACGACCAGAAGGCGCCTTTCTGAAGGCGAATATATTTACAAAGCTGAAATGGCAGTAGATGACTTTCCGGCATCGCCAGGGAAGGTAAACTTGGTGCTGTCAATTCGAATGGATATGATGGATCGACACAGTGTATTATTACTAAGTCGTTATTCTCGAAAATCTATATTCTTGATCGATAGTGTTATCACCTCGGTGGTTGGAGTCAACTGAGCTAGAATTTCATTTTGAACCATGATCCTTTGCGCGCCACTGTCCATCCTCCTCTGGTTGGGTTTAGTTTAGTTGGGTGACACAAAGGAGCGGCTGCATAGGAGGCTAGGAATACATGGAAGCGAAAAGGGCAACGAGACATCGAAACATTATTCAAAATATCCTAATCAACTGATTCATCTTGGCGGTAAGTTCTGTTCAGTTACTCTTAAATTTTATCCATATATGTATAATGTATGATCCCATTGTTTTTAAAGTGTTCTTTTATGTTTTAGCTTTAATATTTAGATAATGAGCACATGCACCAGACCAAACATGCAACTCCTTTATAACTATTTGTTGAGTATGCATATACATTAAGTATGGTTGTTCTTTGCGGTACTTTTCTATATATTTCGATATCATTTGTTTCAAATTGATTAGCTACTTTAAATTTTACACTTTACTTTATGTCTTATACAGTCATTCTCAAAAAGGTTGTCCAGATGAAAAGACATTTAGTCATTAATAAACCGACATTTGCATATATCACATTTTCAATTTTCTGATAAGAATTTCAACTTTAGCTCCAAAACTGCAATCCGTTATGCACAATATATAATATGCAATGTACTTTGGTATTTTGAATTGAAATTCCTGCGAGAAAATTGAAAATATGATATATGCAAATAAGTTTATTAACGACTAAACGTCTTTTCATCTGGACAACCTTTTTGAGAATGACTGTATGTATACGTGTAAGATTATACGATTATATGATTATACACCGATTCGAAATATGCCGGCGGCAAATTTGAATAACTATTGTTTTATACTGCGGACTAGCCTCTCATTCATGTGAAAACGCTTTTGTGTTTCCACGTGAACACGAGGCTAGTCAGCCAGAACAATAGTTATTCAAATTTGCCGCCATATTTCGAATCGGTCAATACGATTATATCTGGTTGGTAAACGGTTGCATGGCAGGGATGTTTTAAATTATAATGCACTGTTAAATGGTCAGCACGGTCGCAGTACTGTAAACGGCGTTTTTGATTGGCTGTTAGTATTACAGGATTGCGAGGGTTGCATCCAGTTTCTGAGCAGCTGTGAGGGGCAGTAGGAAAGCGG
This sequence comes from Telmatactis stephensoni, assembly GCA_029948255.1. Classification (NCBI taxonomy): domain Eukaryota; kingdom Metazoa; phylum Cnidaria; class Anthozoa; order Actiniaria; family Isophelliidae; genus Telmatactis; species Telmatactis stephensoni. Next base: position 639,153 of record JALIZF010001810.1, read on the forward strand.
TTTGTTTATGGCTGCTGTAAGGCATGGTATGGTGTTCGCAGATGGCTGTAAGGTCAGATGACTGGTAAGGTCAACTGGCTGGTAAGGTCAATTGGCTGGCAATGTCAATTGGCTGGCAAGGTCAATGTAATTGTCTTTGTAAAAACTACTCAGAGTCTTGTGTCTCGAATGGTGTTGGAAGAACTGTCTCCTTCTGGAAGGAATAAGTAAAAAAAACCACATCATTTTGAAGAGGCATTTTCAGTTTAAAAGAGAAATCAATTTAAAAGAGACAACTTATATTACGTAAAGGAAGGATTGCTCTAATAATAGCTTAATAATAATGGCTTTATTCAATAAAATCCACGAGGTGGCTCTTCTTCTATTGAAACCTAATCTACAACTGATAAAGGACAATAAAAGAAAACTATATAAAATAAAGTATGTACATATGTAAATAATACTCTTTTTAGTAATGATGCACAATAAATGTATATACCTGGTTTTTCAAGAATCTTTGGAGAAAGCTGTTTGATGTGTTTTGGACTCTTGCATATGTTTTCTAGAAGAAAATGCAACAACATAATTCCAAGTAATTTATGCAATTGAAGGTTCAAAAGGGGCGTCAATGTAAGCGGGGACATGGGTGTGGTTATTAAGCCGTTGTCCATGGCACAAAACGGGGGAACACTGTAACTTTGATTTACACGTACACGAAACGCACAAACCTACACGTACACGAAATTACATGTACACGAAACGCACAAACCTACACGTACACGAAATTACATGTACACGAAACGCACAAACCTACACGTACACGAAATTACATGTACACGAAACGCACAAACCTACACGTACACGAAATTACATGTACACGAAACGCACCTGGTGTAGTATCCTTTTTTTCTTCTTCTTCAAAAGCAGCATTTTGTTCGGCTTCAGGACTTGGTTTCAGGAACACACCTCGCGGGTCAATGTTTTGTCGTTTTCGTTTGGTCAAAGCAGCTTTCACCTAGCACCCAAAACATTCCATTCTTTAGTCTACTTGAATATAAAATGAGACAGCTCCTTTCGTGCCTACTTTGAAAAAGATCAGGTTACACTCTTTGTACCAGTTTAAATGACGGACATGCAATGCAAATTCGTCAATATGGTGAAAATGACCTTACGCGACACGAACTTCGCGATCAATCCGTGAGTTTCGCTCTCCCTTTGAATAGAATTATGGCCTCTTTTCCATAAGTTTATTGTGGCCGTTTACCCCATTTACCTCATCGTTTGGGTGCGCAATGACATCAACTTTCTCTTACTGAAAATAACCTTCCACGCCACGGAAATCGCGCAGACATCAATCGAGTAGGCTTGCAAACAATGGCAGACAATGGGGAGCCATCAAAGTAAAATCACAGCAATTATGGAGTTTTCGGCATCAAAAAATGTTGAGAAGCAAACTATGTGGAACTTCGCTCTCACAAATAGTAAAATCTAGCGATATTTTTAACTCCATGACTGACGGAGTTGGGGCATTGCTGATGGTGTTGTACAACATACGTACATGGCCCCATAAAGGAACCATTACGCTATTACCTGCTCGTCAAAAATACAGTGAAAAACGGTCATCAGAATCCCCTAAAAACAAACATTAAAGACCCATTAAATAAAGTTTTATAAATGATCTGAAACTTAGTGAAACAAGTAAATGATAATGATGGTGGTGATGACGGTAATGATGATGATAATGCCGGATGATCATGATGATGTGGTGATGACGGTAATAATGATGGTGATAGTGATGACGGTAATGATGATGATGGATGATGATGATGTCACACATACCTGGACTGGATTAATGATGATGTAGAGGTAGGAAAGAACCCAGTGTTCGTTAACTATGAACCCCAAAAGCCATGTCAAACCAAGTAATGGTAAAAGAGCAGCAACACACTTGATAGCTTTCCTAAAATAAACAAATGAAAGCCAGTGATGATTATAAAACACTCTCGTAAAGAAAAAGATTTGAATGATTTGGACGGATTTTTGTACATACCCATTTCAAAAAAGGTTGTCCTTTGATTTGTTACATACTGCATATTGCATAGTGCATACCAAGACCAAAACGTATTGTGAATTTAGAATTTTCATGATTTTTCATGCTTTTAGCCAAAATCATTGCATTGCGACCAGCAAAATTACAAATTTTGTTTTGATTTTGGGTTTTTCTGAGCCGTCAATCAGTTTGGGGGCGGAGCTTCTTTCAAATCAACCAATCACTGAACGAGTTCGTGAAAGCCCCGCCCCCTAGAATGATGGACGGATCAGAAAAGACCAAAATCTTACCGACGTTGGAGGTCGCGATGCAACGATTTTCGCTGTAAAATATACAAAATGCTGCTTTGCTCCAACCTGAAAGGCTATAGGGAGACATTATGTGTAGTTATATTGCCTCTTGTTTTCCAATTTTGAAATAGGTATATAATCAATCCATAAAAATGCAATTGCTGGGTTTCATGCATTCCCTGGAGCATAAAAAGATAAGAAGTGACATATGGGTAGCCATGTTGGATGAACGAACAACAGACTCTTATGAGAAATCTTTTGAAGTTAATTCAAGATAGCTTCTGTGACGCCACTTGCCACCTAAAATACTTTGCAGTAATCAGCGTCTCTAGCCAGCGTATATACCAGCGTATATACACAAATATTGACGCTTCAAAACAAAGGAGCTGCGACCCAAATGAACATTGGGTAATTTGTTTATTTGTTGATTTTAACCTAGAAGCGCGTGGACGTTGACATTTCAAACAGTGACTGAGAGAAATGTTCGGTATTTCAAACATATGAAAATCCATATCACTAGTGTCACCAAGAGCCATTTCCGGCGGTCTGTCAGATTCTAGGTTCGATGGTTTTGAAAATGTTAATATAATGTTTGTGCAAATAGCCATATTCAGTTTCAGAGTCCTTAAAGTTCGATATTTACTTAAACTAAGTATTAAAAAGGGATCCTTCATATTTGTTCTATTATCAATTTCATTTCAACAATATAATTGAAATATTAAAAACAGAAAAAAGAACTTGCCTTGCCTTCTTCAGCTTGCTGTGTGCAAACCTTTGAGAGAGTTTTCCAAAAATGATTGGAAGGAACACACAAAACAGAACCAAGTTAACCTAGAGAAGACAAGAGGTACATAGCAAGAGGTATCGGTAACGGGAAAAGAGAGGGGATGGCCAATTTAAGAGGGAAAATATAATGCCATCTGCTGTTAATTCAGTGATGAGTGGACGGGCTAAACATTGTTCTATAGATTGATAATGTGAATAAAAACAAAAGTTGAAAGTTACAGCCGAAATCGTGGCATCGCGACCTGCAAATTACGCTAAGTTGTGTTGATTTTGGTATTTTCTGCGACCTGCCTATGGTTAGGTCGCAGAAAAGAACAAAATCAAACCGATGATCTTGGTGTGACTCGGCAGGTCGCGATGCAATGATTTCGGCTGTAAAGACGGGAATCGCGCTTTTTTAAGCGGTATTGGAACAGCCTAGTCGAAGAGGTCTTTGCTTCATTGCCGGTAAGTTGATGTGTCATTGTCTTACCAAAAGAATCGCAAGAATGGGACCATTATATATCCAGTAACCATCATTCAGCCAACAACTATAAAAAAACACAAGAATGACTGGCTATAAGAACTAGAATGACAATATTAAACTATTGCTGTATATGACAACGTCAGTGATTTCAAGATAGCTTATGGTCTGGTCGACGGTTAAACCAACTCAAAACGCCCTCGTATTTTGACTCTTCACACGTACGTAAACCATGGCGTGTAACTTACAAGTTCCTCTCCAGCTTTACTTCGAACTTCAAAAACCCACAGTCGAGGTGCTGTGTCTGAACAGACATGTCATAGGTAGATGGCTTGACTACAGCGGTGATGATGACCGCTAAGACTGGAATACCTGGTAGAAGATAAAGGTAAGGGATTTCAAAGAATTGTAATTAACTACAATGTCAATTCCCTTACTTGAGTCAAAACAGTAGCAGCATGAGGTTACGAAAAATAAATCTAAAGTCCAACCGGCAGCCAACCGACCGCGTAAAAAGGCGTCTATAAACTAATCTATATATTTCTAAGAAGATGCAAACAATTTGACCCTATTTTTGTGCCGTCCTAACATTGAAAGTGGTTTCGTTTTGAGGTTTACAATGGAAAGGCATTGTATTGTTGTTAAGGTTGCCCCATCCGTTAAGGCCCGGACATGTACACACGGTGCAACGTTTCCCGAAACATTTACTGAAACATCGTGCGCAACACGGTTGCACCGTGTGTCCACCACTGAAACATCTCGTGCAATGTTGCGCGCAACAGTTCTGGACAGTTGCAGAAGTAGAACTCAATCCTACTTCTGCGGCTGTTGCGTGCAACGTTTCGCGAAACATTGGAATGAGGACACACGCTGCAACATTGTGTTGCGCGCGATGTTTCAGCAAATGTTTCAAGAAATGTTGCACCGTGTGTCCGGGCCTTTACACTCACTAGCTCTATACGACTGAGTGGTTCTAAAGCTGGGATTGTGGTAAATAGTAGTTTAAAAAGTCTTACCCCATCCAATGATGGCGTGAGTGAGGTAGAGTTTCCTGACAGTAAACACTTTGATAATCATGAAGTACAACTGAAGACCTTCTGCAAGCATCCATGTGAACACTGCTGTATGGAAGAAGTGCTGACCAACAGTTAAGACAGTACATGCAACCTGTGTATATCGGGATTTAATTTATAAGTCATCATTCGCGATCCTTAGACTGAGTCCTTTTAGTCTCAGGGCTGAAACGGGTAATCCCAACTGAATTAGCTAAGTTATTTACTGTTAACGTCACCTAAATTTAAATCAGGTGAAAAAAGTTCGTCGGATCCGGGGGGAAATGACGTAAATGTCTTTGTTTCGACTTTTGACTGCATACTGTTGGTCTCGTGCTGATTTAATGCAGTGTAAATGGGAACTATTAGTTCATAAGGAAGAATTTGCGTTTATATAAACAGAATCGAAAGTTTTAAAAATTATTTAAAAATATGATTTGTGCCTTATGTTAAGTTTGCCACGCATTCAGGTGCCACGCATTCAGGTGCTGCATATATGAAGTAGTATAAAAAAGAAAATTATAGTTCATTCATTAGAAGGCGATGTTGCTAAACGTACCGGGTGGTCATTCTTGTTGGTAAATGCTACATCAGCAATGTAAACCAAGTTGGCCAGGCAAAGTGATACCAACAGACACTTATGGACATAAAGTTTTTGGGCAATCTTTAAAGATCTTGTTCTAAAGATAATTAGGAAATGTGTTTATAATTTCTTGATTTAGCTGAAAATTATTATGAAGTCTTTTACTTATGTCAAAGAAGACGGTCTATACTGTCAGCGCGTACTGTGTTAAACACGTTAACATACGTGCGCACGCAGCGAAACACAAATTTGAATAACAAGCGTTTTTTCAAGGATCGTTCCTTCGTACAACAACATCGTTATATATAACATACGAGTTTTATGTTTTTTTGGGGGGAGGAGTAAAAAGTAAAGGTAAACTGAATTAAAAGACGATATTGCAACTAGTTGACTTACTTAATGCACGACAAAATTATAATTCCCGCTACTACGACGACAGTTCCAATGCTTAGCAAACCAAGTTCCAAGTAAAACTGAATCTTGTTTAGTTCTGGTTTCAGTTGTATCTTTTTGGTGATTTGCGTTTTATTTTTGTTGAAAAGCTGATGAAGATATCATCACCATATTAAAGACGGACATAAAGAAGATAAAGAAACAGACACGACGCGAGCTAGAGGTTACCGTGACAGCATCCGGGATACCAATGTCTTCACATCGGGAATATCAAAGAAATATCACATGCAGCCTTTGGAGGAGGGAGTGGGAGGGGGAGGGGGAGGGGGAGGGGAGGGGGAGGGGAGGGGGAGGGGAGGGGGAGGGGGAGGGGGAGGGGGAGGGGGAACATTTTTTTTCTTTGCAAATGGAAATGGAAAATGGAATTGGTTGGGAAAATTGTCACACCTCTCCCAACATTTACCTCCCAAACATTCTTTTAAGTAAAAGAATCACGGGATGTGGCGTATTCATGGAACGACATAATATAAAATGTCGGTTGTCTTTCTCCACAATTCAATCCAAGCAAGTTTGAAAGACGGTTTTTTTTTGTGTGGCAATACATCAGCAAACACATTGGAACATACCTCTGTTGGAATTTCGGAGCAATTTTTCCAAACATTCTAACAAATGAAATCAGACAGAGTTGAAAGCATATAATCTGAATGTTTATTAATCAGCTACGCAGATTGATTAGATATTTTATTTCCGCTACTCACTGTTTCTTCTAGTGATTTGCTATTGTTTTTGGTGATACCATCTAGTATGTGTCCTGGTAAGGTTTTGGTGATACCATCTAGTATGTGTCCTGGTAAGGTTTTGTTGATACCATCTAGTATGTGTCCCGGTAAATCATCTATGTTAATAGGTTTTCCTTTTCTGCGCGGCGGAAAAAAAATATTTCGCCTGACGAATTTAGAACTGGAAAGTAAGCCAAAGAAAACTATTTTAAAACTCTTTAGCACTAATGGCGCCCGACAACCCGTGTGGAGAGTGACACTCCTTTTGAAGTAAAAAGGAAGCCATGTAAGCTGTGTGGCTTGGCCACACGAACTTGGTTAATTTGATTCTCTTGGTGATTCTATGTGGTTGACTGTGCCTATGGTTATAATCTTATCTTATCTTATTTCAGAAAATATTGGTCCAATTCAGTGTTTTGCAGGTAATGGACTGCATGCAAAGCTGATCTCGGTTCATTTCCAGGCCTTTGTATTCATGCAAGATTAGTTAAAAGCTAGATACTCACCCCCACACTAATTTTATTTGAGATGCATTGAAGCTTCTTGAATTTAAAGGTGCCTTTAACAGGAAAAATTTCACGGATTTGAACAGATTCAGCAAAAGCTGTAATTAAAAGAAAAATTTAGAACTTCTTGTTCGTATTTCCAGTTTTACGAAAATGTTTTTATGACCAGTAATTGTCAAAGGAGATAAGGTATCGTGGGACAGTGTCGGTTGAAGATACGACTGACCAAAACTCCAGTCAGGATATGAATTAAAAAATTTAAATTTGTTGTTTTAAACATAGTCAATCCTTGAATTGATTTAGTGACTATACCCAAAACAAAAATTCGTCCTAGCATTGATAATAATAATAATAATGAACATTTATATAGCGCCTATCCAAAACCTGCTCTAGGCGCTTTACAAAAACATATAACATGCATGGTAGACTGTGAGCATAGGATGGCGCCTTGAGCTGCCGCTATACAGTCCGTACCATTAAAATTAATTTTAAAATACACTACAAATTACTGCACTACAAATTACTGTTTAAAATTACAATCAAAACACAATAAAATAAAAGTTCACTGATGCATGATGGCCGTTGGCTCAGTCAAGCTCATCCGCCCTTTGACAGGTCTTGTCTTTATTCCTGCTGGGTGTCATGCCACCCTCCTCACCAGAAAGAACCTGGTGGGGGAGCCGGTTTAGACGCCGACAACCCGTCCATGTGGCAGGTAGTACTGGGTTACATGTTACCAGTAGCAGGCTCCAGCCTGACCTGACCAATTAGATCCGATCATCCTTGCATTTTCTTATTACGCATTTATTTTGTTACCTCAGGTTTACGATCACAGTACACATGCTTTTCTACGCCTCTTGCGGAAATATCTCGTAGAAGGTACATCAAACCCTGGAAAATAAATTGAAGACCCGTTGTCCCAGCGGATATGTTTTACTTTTCAAAAGCGCGCACATCATTGATAAAGGTGTGGTGCGCTTATCTTGCTTCTCCGCAGTGATTTAGTCTGGTTAATAGGTTTCTATGATATAATCCCGAAATCAACAAGTTTTCTCTTGCTTTCCCTCTTAAAAGATTATGACAAATTGAAAGTGCCGCTTTAAAAAACGCGGCTGATCTAAAAAAGCGTCAAAACAGTGGCCTAGCTTGGCCTATCTATAGCTATGCAATGTCTTGTCCGTAAGTGTACGAAACAAGCAGCGTAAAGATAATATCTTTTATGCAATATAAAATAAATGTTTGTCTTTTGATGAGAGGCTTAGGCCTACTCCGGGCCCTAAAATCGCCGTAATTTTGGGTGATCGTAGGCGATTTAAGCAAAATTATCCCCAAAGATGCTCAAAACTTAAGGCGATTTTGGGCGATTTTAGGGCCCGGAATAGGCCTAGCTAGAACTTTGTACTAAAGTAGTTCAAGTCATTCACCAGTTGGTGATTGACAAAGACAATTTTAATGTTAATAAAATTAATGACCCTTAAAGTCCCTATGACACATATTTTTTTCTTTCCAAACTCAGCTCTTTTCTGGGAATATAGTTGAGGTCTTTTTGTCTTACTTTTGAACACTCCACATTTTTCGAGATATAAAGGTTTCAAATTTCAAAATGCAAATTTGATGACGTCAGGGGAGTCATCATTTATTATACAAAACCAAGATGACTTGAAATACTCTAATTTTTTCATTTGGAATTTATTTCCGTTGGTAAAGCCTGTGTTTGAGTAAAAAATCTGGTTGTGGAATTGAAGACCTCTTTTAGTAAAATCTATGAGAAGCTGGTGATGATGACTCCCCTGACGTCATCACATTTGCATTTTGAAATTTGAAACTTTTATATCTCCGAAAATATCGAGTATTCCAAAATGGGATAAAAAGATCTTAACTATATTTCCAGAAAAGAAATGAGTTTGAAAATAAAAAAATATGTGTCATAGGGACTTTAACCCGTGGCCAAAATACGCCAACTTTGGTGGGGTAGAAAACTGATGTAATATTGTCTGCCCTTACCTCACCCAAAAGCCCGACTTCCCTATCGTTGCTCATCGTTATTGGACTGAAATACAGTTTGACCTTTTCAAAAATGTCTCTCGTATTCTTTATGAGAACTTCTGTGTTTGTGTATGTGGTTGATTTGTTGATTACTTCTTGAAGAACGTTCTGCAGCGAAGATCTATTAGCTTGTAGGATCTGAAGTCACAGAGGAAGAAGGAAGCGTCTGGATTGGCATGAGAATTAAACATAGTGGACAGCATGCTGCAATATTTTGCAAACAGGATCAGTACCATGTGACTGAATATTATCGTGAAGTACGTCTATAACGAAAAACTGCCACAAAGGAAAGTTCATAAGATACAAAATGTGACGACGTTCCGACCCTAGAACGTATATAGCTATTTGCACAAATATTGACCCTTCAAAGCATAGAAGCTGAGACCGAAATGAACACTGGGAAATCTTTTGATTAGATTATTTTAAAGAAGCGCGTGGAGGAGGACGTCTCAAATAGCGCGCGACTGAGACATTTTTGGTATTCAAAACATGATTATGTAGCGAATTAATAGATAAAACATATGGAAATCAAAGTCTTATTAATAGTGGATCCAGGAGCCGTTTCGGTCTCAGCTTCTAGCTAGGTTAGATGATTGTGAAAGGGTCAACGTTTGTGCAAATAGCTATATATGTTATTTGATATTTAAGCCATATCTGTTGTTTTGCCTGTACTAACTTACAGCCAAAATCGTTGCATCGCGACCAGCAAATTACAAATGTTGTTTTGATTTTGGGTTTTTCAGAGCCGTCAATCAGTTTGGGGGCGGAGCTTCTTTCAAATCAACCAATCACGTTCGTGAATTCGTGAAAGCTCCGCCCCCAAGAATGATGGACGGATAAGAAAAGACCAAAATCTTACCGACGTTGGAGGTCGCGATGCAACGATTTTTGCTGTAAATCTATCTAATGCGTCACTAAACTGATATTTCATGCGCAGTTGCTCATTCACTAACCCTTTTCTCAATTGATCCCAGAACTTTATTCTCACATAGACATTGCTCGTTCCAAGCTGCTGCTGTGAATGGTTTTGAGCAGATCGCTAAAAAATTACCTAGAATGTAATTGACAAGAAAATATGGCTTCGGCTCCTATAAACGGCTCTTATAAACATATGTACATTTCAACTATGCCTTTTAAGGGTAGTAATTTTTAACAGGGGGTGGGCCGGGGGAATTGCTGTAAATACTGTTGACCTGCCCTTCAACTTCACATATATAATACATTTAAAGTTATGAAAATACCCCATGTCTTCAAGTGAATTTTTGGATATTTTGTAGATTTTGAGTTATTTGTTTCGTAGCTAAGAAAAAACGATTGGGTCACTGTGCTTGTTTTGGAAATATTGTACATCATAGACAATGGTATTTTAGCGATTCCGCACGAACATTCGATGCATTCCAGCTAATTCGATGATAAGTCTGGTCTCGGGAATAAATCCACAGCATGACTCAGAGTTAGCAGCATTTTTAGTTGAAGGAGATAAAATAGTGAAGTGTCTCGTAAGACAGCCCATTTTAACCTCGATAAAGTGCATTTTAGCACCTTTTGGCTAGAAATAATAAAAAAAATCGACTTTCGCGCGGAAACGTTCGATTTTGGACATTTTAGTGGCTCAAATACGAACGAAAAATGTCATTTTTTCAATGTTCCTACCAATAACCTTTTTTTAATTTTCACGAAATATATTGTGTGAATCATTACGAGAAAGCAAGTTTTTGAAATAAAAAATGGGGGTGGCGCGCGCTACTCAAGTGAATCCAAGATGGTGGCCGTAAAATAATTTTTTTAATTTGGATGATTACTTTTTTCTTTTTATGAAGTAAAAATTATCCATGTTTGTAAGAAAAATCAAAATAATGGAAATTCAACTGTGAAAAAATTATTTTGGTTGAAAAAGTGCAGAAAAAAGAAAGAAAAAGACAAAGTTTCCACGGAACCCAGTCTCCACTCGGTATTCAAGATGGCGATGGACTTGGCTTGTCTGAATATCTCTTCAAAATGAATGGCGACCCCCATTTTTTATTCTCTCATCTTGAAGAACTACTAAATATCAACATCTTGTTAGTTTTTCAGAAAATTGACATATTTATTTTTCGTGGCGAAAAGCGAAATTTTCCGCCTAATCTTGACCCACAAAAACGACAGAATGCGACAATTTTTGTTCGAGACCGTAAGTTGCCCAGTGTTGCCTAAAGGAATGATTTGTTTTTTTGATTCAGCATCTAAATACGTTTTTAAAACAGATGAATAGTTAGAGAAGCATTCTGGTACCTTTTTTACTATGTTTGATAATTTTTTCATGGAAAATCAATTTTTGTTCTCTTTGTGGTTCGTGACACGATGGTCGGTTGCTAGGGCTTTTCCTCCCGCAAGGTTCTTAAATTCAATTTTTGTCTCACAGAGGAGTAATTTATTTTCCAAATGAAGCAAAATATTAGAACATGTTCATTAGAAAGAAAATTCTTAATTTGTCTACAATTGTAAAGGTATTTTGGAAGTTTTTTAAATTATGACGTCATAAATGATACCTATTTTTAGTAACAACATCAAAAACTTGTTAAGCAATGTTCAAAACTTTACAGACATTTTTGCTACTCAAAAAGAACGTTTATAGTGAAAACCCCATCTCAATCAGATTAAAGGGTACGAAGTTACAGCTAATGAAAGAAATTCAAATTTCCCGCCAAATGACCATATATGGTCAAAATTAAGGCTATTTAAACGCCAATATAATGAATGTATTGGCACAGCGGCAAACACAAAGCTGCATAAAATCAAAATTGTAGTTTTTTCAGTTTGGGATGTGTGGTGTTATGGCGCGTTTTCGTCACAAAAAACGTCATTATGACGTGCTAATGACGTATCTTATGACGAAAACGCGTCATAACACCACACATCCCAAATTGAAAAAACTACAATTTTGATTTTATGCAACTTTGTGTTTGCCGCTGTGCCAATACATTCATTGTATTGGCGTTTAAATAGCCTTAATTTTGACCATATATGGTCATTTGGCGGGAAATTTGAATTTCTTTCATTAGCTGTAACTTCGCACCCTTCAATCTGATTGAGATGGGGGTTTCACCAGAAATCATAGAATTCTATAGAAAAAACTAATATGGTTATTTTACTATTTCTTTCCTAATTTTTTTTTCTGATGCCAAATTTGGACATCATTAATGACGTCACAATAGCGGTCTAATGAGATGTAATTGCCATCAATTAACAGGTAATTTATCAACCTACTTCCCAGCCACGTTTTGTCAAATTTGATGCATTCGACTTTTGTCTAAAGCCTAAAACTCTCAGTTTCGAGGCTTCCGGGAAGAAAAGCCCTAGCAACCGACCATCGTGGACGGAGGCTCTGCGAAGTGCAAAACTGGCCGACTTCTCAGCGATGTAGCTCTCGAAATTTAACGGTGACCCCCTACTTTTTGGGGCTTATTTTATGTGTTTCATGATGATTTATCAACATAATAAATTACAGCGAATTTTCATTTATTTTGCATTTTCCCGAGAACGTCCTTATATAAGGCGGCATTATGTCAGGAGTAGGCCTGTACCTGTCCAAGTTGAATTGATATCAGAGCAGTTTTTCTCGATAATTGTTCCAACGGGTGTCCTAGTCCAAACGTCTTGGCCTCTTCTCAAGTCCTTGCAGTAAACTACAGTTTGCAAAAACAAGTATAGTGTTGTATTTTGTAAACCTTAACGTTTGCCAATTCATTCATTCATTCATTCATTCATTCATTCATTCATTCATTCATTCATTCATTCATTCATTCATTCATTCATTCATTCATTCATTCATTCATTCATTCATTCATTCATTCATTCATTCCATTCATTTAGGGACTTATGAAGAACGTCGTTTGAATGAACGCTAACCAACAAACAGCAGAAATAGTCTACCGACATCCGCATACCATCCTAACACCACCAACACCACCACCACCAGCCACCACCAACAACAACACATGACAACAACAGCAACTAAAAGAAAATAGGTATGAAAATAGCCTACCTCCGCAGGCAACTCCATTTTAATTCACTGGGCTTCCTTTGTAACGGTTATATTACCTAAACAGGAAGCCCAAGAACAAAGGAAACCTTCAGTAAACCCACAGTGATGCCTGCAGAGGAGGCTAAGCCCGGGGGTGGGGGTAGGGGGGGGGGGGGGGGGGTGGAGGGACTCCGATCGGAAATGGACGGGGATGCTTGTCGTACCTTTTAGAGGTCAAAATCAGTGATCTGGTACCTTTTAGGGTGTATCAGACTTTAGTGGACTACCAGAGACTTAGCTAGTACCTTTAAGGGTGATTTTCGGTAAATAAAATACCAAAAATAAGCATTACTGGGACAATTTTAATGATCTGACTTGTGTCTCTTGAGCATATCGCTAAAGGAGTTTTTATTTTTTGGATTCTTCATTTTTTTGCTTTGAATTGGTACCTTTAAGGGGAAGAAATTAATTGTTACCAAACCCACTAGGATAAGACTCGGGTACCTTTAAGGGTCATTTTTGAAATTTCCGACGAGCATCCCCGCCATCTTGTACATAGGAGTACCCCATTCCCCCCTCCCCTTCCCCCCCGGGAGGCTAAGTATGAAAACTAACTTGTTGGGCAGATCATTTCGTCTGATCCATCTAAACAATTAATTGCTCCATTGCAGATTAAGTCAGATCGAATTACGCGATCACCACTTTTGCATAAAAAGTAGCGAGAGCCAGTTTGAATCAAAGAAGTGTTCATGATTCCTGTGTAAAGATTCAACATGAGGTAATTAATAATGGTAATAGAACTGAGTGGAGTGCAATTCGGACTGAAATCACAAGAGTAATTACAAAATTGCTTATTCTCCCAGTATTGGTCAAAGTAAAACTAGCTACAGGTTTCCTGTAGAGTGATCGCACTTAACCCGTGAAATTGTACTAGCTAAATAATACAAAATAGCACTATTAAACAATGGAAAACAAAGGGTTTTTTACTATTTAGTACAATTTATATTTTGTACTTTTTCACGGGTTAAGTGCGATCACTCTAGTATTGCTGGTTTTCAATCATTCCCTTGAGAGTCAAAATATGAAAGAGTGGCAGCCATGTTGGTTGAACGAACAAGAGACACTAATGAGCAATCTTTTGTTGAAGTTCAACTAAGATGGCCGTCGTGACGTCAATTGAAAGCCAGCAATTGGTCCTGACATAATCATTGATATAAATCAGCATTATGCATTATTTATCTTCAAACAATTCCCCCAAATTGTTGTAGATGATAGGGGTGGATTTAGGTTGGGGCAGATGCAGCCCTCATTTTTTTAAAGATGTTTTTATTACAGTAATGTTCTGACTTGTCAATGAAACTTTTTTCATTATTGTCGAAACTGTTCTGGCTCCCTTTATCTAAATTTCCTGGATCGGCCCCTGGATGAAAGTAGCACATTTAAGATTTCTATTATTTTGAGAATTTTGTTTGCGTATGCTTGGGTGGCTTGGCTTGTTTTCGTATCCGAGAAAAACATATTCACAGTGCACTAATAATAGATTACACTATCTCTTCACTGCATTTCGCCCCCGAATCAGCCGGGACTTCTACCATCAAACGTTTTACACTGTTCGTTATGCTGTTTTAGAAATCGAAAATCGGAAATCGGAAATCGGAAATCGGAAATCGGAAATCGGAAATCGGAAATCGGAAATCGGAAATCAGAAACCGGAAATCGGAAGGCCCTCCTCGGCTTTCGTAGTTTTCACATATGGTATTTCAACTGTCTTCTCATGTATCAAAAGGTCTATTGTATCCCGAGGACACGCTTAAGTAAGCTTCTTGTTCTATTCATGGAGGAGGAATATTAGTGATCATGGTATTACCGTCAATATAAATTCAAATTCAATTTTGTGAAACGGTAAGTTGGTGGTGTTACAGAATGACATAGGTTTACCTACCAGGATACGACCCTGTGCATTCCAAAACGTTACGGCTAAGAATTGTGCATCCTTCGTAATGGTTAGACCAACTGAGACAGTAAACATGGATTCCTTCAAAATTCCATATCTTGGGAGCTTTAATCAGCTTGTTTTCCCATTTGTAGGCTAGACAAAATAAAAAACACCACAGTAATATGGGATCCATCTTGCCACGTCACACGATATCACTCGAAACCACATCATATCACACCATGACAACCTCACATCACATCACATCACATCACATCACATCACATCACATCACATCACATCACAACACATCAAAACACATCACATCACTTCACACATCACACATCTCACATCTCACATCACATCGCATCACATCACCATCATCTCACATCACATCACAACACAACACAACACATCACATCATATCACATCATTTCACATCACACCACATCACATCACATCACAACACATCACAACACATCACGTCACATCATAACACATCACATTACACCACATCACATCACAACAAATTGCATTACAGCACAACACGTCGCATCACATAATAACACATTACATCATATTACATCACATCACATCACACACATTAGAACACACCACATAATTACATTTCATCACAGCACATCACTGGAATCATGAAAAAGAATTTACAAGGATTTTACAGAGTTTGTCAAAAGAATTTACAGGGGTTTTACAGGGTTTACCAAAAGAATTGACAGGGATTTTACAGGGTTTGCCAAAAGAATTTACATGCAGGGATTTTATAGGGTTTGTCAAAAGAATTTGCAGGGTTTGTCAAAAGAATTTACAGGGATTTTACAGGGTTCGTCTATAACATTTACAGGAATTTTACAGGGTTTTGTTGATCAAATTTACATGATCTTTTACATTGTTTTTACACGATTTTTTTTATTTTTGTGAGATCTCGTATTTTTACAGGATTTCCACGGGATTTTTACAGGATCTTCCTGATCCTGTAAAAAAAGCTCAAAAATCACAAAACAAATGGGGAAAATCATGTAAATTTGAATTTACGGTATTTTTACATGATTTTTACATACTATGGAAATTGATCACTTTTTCCATCACGTCACATCCAATCCCATTACAAATCACGATGACATTAACACCACATTACATCACATGATGACATCACATCACTTCACATCACATCATATCGCACCAATTCACTTCACCTCAAATAACGTCACATCACATCATGACATCACTTTATGACAAAATCACATCACATCACTCCACATCATGGCGTTATCGCTGCATAACATCAAACCATGCCACATCACATTACATCACTTTCTGACAATCACTCGCATCAAAACACATCACGTCATATTACATCATGATCACATCACATCAAATCATCATTTGTACATAAAAATACCTGTATAGGGATATGACCAATTCATGTGTTTCCACACTTCACAGTTCGGTTGTTTACAAATTGTTTCTAGTTGTCTCGAGTTTTCAAATGTATAACACTGAAGATAGCCATTTTTGCACTGGCAAGACGTTTTGCTGTTCACAGACCAAGAGGTACCTTCAAAGTACATGTTTCCCAACTCGTCCTTGCACGTGATGGCTGTGAATAATCAAGGTCATTCGAAGTAGTTATTTTTCAACCATACCTACTGTTTTCATTAGGCTTCCTGGCAGACTTACTCTGAACCTACGGATTTGATTTTTCTACCAACCAGCCTATGGAGCTTAAAGAGGGGGACTTGAGGGGTTGTCAAAATTCGCAAGAAAAATCGTTTGAAACCGCAAATCCACTTGGGAAATTGTTCAAAATCCGCATGTGTGATTTCTGTAATAAAAGCACTTGAAAACGACTATATTTGTAAAATAATGTTACAACAAATGCTTATTCATACATTTCCATGCCATGCTTTGATATGAAGTGTGTTCCGCAATGGATTATTGTTAAAGAAAGCGATTTCTCTGACGCAAAGTACGTGTGAACTAAAACTGAAAAAACGTTCCGGCAACTACAAAAGATAAACGTAGATAGACGTAATCGGTTGGACAATTCATTGTGACAAACCTCCGGAATATGATACTGAAGCGGCTATTGTGGTGAAAATGGCCGAAATGTATTCGTTGTCTTCATAGGATACTTCGAAAATTAAGAATAAAATGTCACAAGAATGATTAGGTAATTATAGGTGATTAGATTAGATTAGTTATTGCCCCAATTGAAAACGAACCTGGAAAGGCGCGATTACTCTCGCATTCACTTTGATCTTTAGAAATCAGTTGGTATCCATTCGGGCACATCTGGAATCTAACATTTTGTCTAAGTTCTTGACCAATGGCTTGTAAGGCTGTAGTGAAAGATTTAACGCATCAATTAGGCAAATATAGACTGATTCCATAAGTCGGTCCCAGTTCGCTCTCTGACGATTTTTTTTTTACGCTCACGGGTCCGACTTATTTGCAAACATACTCAGAAATGATCCGCATCTCGAAAAAACGAGATAGCCAATGAAATCGTTTGTTATGCCATTCAAAACATTTTGACCAATCACATACTGTCTTATTATACCGATCTGAAACTTCACTTCCGGTAAGACGCCATTTTGTTTTTGAAAATGAATTACCAACTAAAACGAAGATAACGTTAAAGCCGTTCCAAAGAAAAGCTATTGAACAAGTTCTAGAGGGGAAAGACGTGTTTGTTTATCTTCCCACAGGATGTGGCAAAACGTTTTGCCTGATCTATTAGATGCAAAGGCCGGCAACGGCAATATTTTTGTATCGCCTTTGACGCCTTGATGAAAGATCAAGTGGACAGTTTTAGGAAGTTACTAGATTCCCGCTGCCTTTGCCGGCTTTACCGGAGAAGGAGAAGACGATTCCACTGTGACAGAAGAGGCCAAATTTGGCAAATACAAGGCTAGTAATGATTGTAATATTATCTGACAAAGCCCAGTGGTTTTGGTCATGCCCTCGTGAAACAAGTTCTGCAGTTATAAGCCGTTTATCTCTCCGGAATTACATCGAAGGAGTTTAAAAATACTCTAGGGTGTATTGATGTTGATGAGGCTCATTGTGTAACTCAGTTGTAAGCTTATGTTTTAATAAAATTTGAATGTTCCATGATGTGTGTTGTTATCTTTGCCTAGATTCACGCCGTAAAGATTGTAAACTAACTCTTCATTCTCAGTGCCCACAATTCTTCTTTTTTCTTTCTGAGAACTGCAAACGTCCTCAGCTCGATTTAAACAAACTTTATAGGAGTACTTTTATGAGAAAACATCGAGTTGTAGAAATAAAGAAACGTATGGAATTTTACTTCCGGCTCATTAGGTATTCAAGAGCCTCGTTTTGGTTTGTACAGCAACGGCTGATGAATGAGATAAGTCGGACCCGTGAGCGAAAAAAAAAAAAAATCGTCAGAGAGCGAACTGGGACCGACTTATGGAATCAGTCTAAGGCAAATATAGAATCACCTAGAGAAAGCATGGTCTTGACGCATGCAGTTTGTATTGTATGTTTTCTTGTCCAAAGATTTGCATCGATACACACCTTTACATTTTCGGGCACAACAGATTCCCCCTTTGTAAACATAGCATAAAGGACTAATCATCGGTGGACAAGCTTCATTACCATAAGGTCTATCAATGAAAGTAAACGTGCAGTTCTTGTACGTCCAGATTTCGCCTTTAAACTTCAAATCACCAACTTTTTTAATGTTTTCACGGTTTGCAAGAAATTCAATTGCTACAAGGAAATAATTAGAGAAGATTTTTTATTATTCTTAACTTTTGTGGAAAGCTATCAAGCCCAGCATGAGGCTTACTCCAGGACCATAAGTTGCCTTAAAACACCTTAAAACGCCGTAAAACGCCTTAAAATACTCATGTAGCCTAAAGTAGCCTTAGGTTAATTTCAGTTAATTCAACTCTTTTAATAAGTTGCCTTAAAACGTCTTAAAACGCCTAAAAACGCCTTAAAAAATTACACAAATTTCTCCACATTTTGCTGTAAAAAACGGCGACTTAAGGACCCGAGATAGGCCTGACACTCTATCAATGCAGCTTTTTTAAACGTTTCCTACATCATTGCGTACAAGACGGATGGACCGTATGTCCATCCCTTGCACAGTGCCAATAGTTACGTTTTCGGCATCATTGCCAATAGTTACGTTTTCTGTATCATTGCCCATAGTTACGTTTTCTGTATCATTGCGCACAAGGCAGGTGGACCGTATGTCCATCCCTTCCACAGTGCCAATAGTTACAGGTTTAGGATTCGAATTCCACTTCTGCAACTTTTTCTCGGTAACTAATGCCCGGATGTAACACTTGGGATTTCTTTTATGTTGTGTTCACTATATATGTGAGGGATTTGAGCAGCCTACGTTAACGTTGCCTCCTTTTTGCGAACTTTTGAGACACCCTGTAAATGATTTATGTTTTCCCCTCGTGTCTATTCAACATGTTTCCTAGTATATGCTACTAGTGTCCGAATCCATAAGATATCTCTTTCAAAAGGATTCAACTTTGATCATAACTTTCGTACACATTATGATAATCAGGGCATCATGGAAAAAGAAACATAGAGAAGACATACCTGAACATATTTGACCCTTTCCTTGTATAAAAGCTTCCGAGTTACAAAACTTTGAATGACAGTATTCAACTTTTCGCGCGTAAACATCTCTAAAAGCTGGTAAGAAGATGCGTAAGGTCCGTTGACACACGAGAGAGGAATTTTTGCATACGCAACGTGTACACGGAGAGAGATATATTCGACCTCTTCTCGCAATCCACACACGGCCAGCTTCATCTCGACAAAGGTCTAATTATAAAAATAAGTCAAAAATGAAATTGTTATAAATATAATATTAATTGTTTGTTGTCGTTTGTAATGGAGTTTTTTCGTTCCCTGAAGATGGAGCGATCGATCCGAAAGCTCGGAAATTATCATTGAAAACATTAACGCAGACGAAGAAAAACCATGAAATATAAAATAAAAAAATAATTTGTTGGTTCTTAAACAAATATAAACATAGTTAAACAATTTGCGAGTGAGTGAGTGAGTGAATGATTCATTTGAATATTTTGACCCCTCACTATAACTCGTGGATTTGGAATCCACGAGTTAAAAACAGCTTTCCGTGAAAGCTTTCAAATTATATTAGATATTGTGGAACCCACAACAGTTTGTTCATGGCAGCGCTCTTTTCAGTCTTGCAGTATACTGACCATTTTCGCAGTTCTTCTCATCAGAGCCATCAGTACAATCGGCCACATTATTACATCGATATTTTGCTTTGATCATCTCTTGAAGGGTGTTACATTGGAATAACTTTGATGTCTGGATGGTCGTAAAGAAGACTAAAGAAAAGTGATTTTCATTAATTCTATAATAACTTTATTGTAATAATAAATATAATAACATTACTACTACAACAGGGCCATAGAAGGGAGGAACTGAATCCTCATTGTAAATCACAGTACAAATAGTCTATTTAAGATATATTCAAATAGATTAAAAAGCTTTAATACGAGGGTCTCAATAGAATGGTGCGGGCTTTTAGAGTTAGTGGTCCAAGTCGAAAGTAGGCCAATGTTATCAAAGGACTCATTTAATTATCGCCACGTATTAAGTTGTGTTATCCCACTTCTGACACCAAGTAATATTGACTAACTCAGAGATGTGTATACAACCAAGGTCAGCGTCCAAGAGGTTTAATCGTTAGTGCACACAAGGTTTTACATGATATTTGATATGTTATTCATTAACACTCTTACCTTTACAGTCAAGGTTTGTCTCGTTACTCGTAATGCACACGGGATGAGCATCAGGATAACAAGTCTTTTTCTTAACAAGAAAGCGACCGTAAAAGGCTTTGATATCAAACTGTGTGCAAGAAATCTTGCCGTCAATACAAGTACAGTTTGTGCAGTTGTCCATGAACGATCTCCTGCCATGTGCTTGCACTGTCTTCTTGTCATCAAGACAAACTGGACGTCGAAATGTTTTACATGACACGTTACCAAAGGCACTGCATCGGCAGACTGTTTTTTGATCTTCAAGCTGCCAGACATCTAATGGAGAACGAGCATTACCGAAATGATCCCAGCACCTATTGGCCGCTGTTTGGCAGGTAACATTATAACTGTCCAAGTTGCAGACGTCACATTCCTGAGTCATATTTGGACGCTTTGAAACCTCTCCGTCTGTTCCTGCTTGCTCTGTGCAGTTGGCAGCTAATATAACAAGTTTTATTCATAAGTACATTTCAATATAACAGGCTCGTAACATGGTATATTTTCGTCTCACTGATTCCGTTTTTTTACGGAAATTTTGATCCCTGAGCCCATATTTTTAGAAATTTTTGATCCCTGATCCTTGGTGCAAAAAACTGAGCTGATCCCTGATCCTGACCCAATGTCCCTGATCCTCGATCCCAACCATTTGATCCCTGATCCCTGGCCTCTGATCCCTGATCCTGGCCATAATTTGGGGCTTGATCCCTGATCCCATATACCATGTTACGAGCCTGATATAAGTTTACACATCTGAAAATGAATTGAATAAAGCACCTTTTGTGCCATTTCCACAAAATCTAAATGCGCGCATTTCTTGCTTGTTGTCGATTTGATAGACGTAGAATCCGCTGCAGTTACGTACGCTGTTGTTGACTGCCCAGTACCAGCAGTCATAGTCTTTTGTAAAGCAGACTTTTCGTGTTACAGGACATTCATCAACTGATGGATGGTTGCCTAGTAACCATCAGGGTACTGGGTACCAGAGTGATATTCTTCAACACATGACGTTCCCTTACGAATCCCGAGTTAGCCATGGCTAACCTGGCCTGGGACTTGTATGACAACGTCATATGCAGAAAACGTGTACCAGCCTTTTGGCAGACTGACGTCACATTTGACCACGTGATAGTTTAGAACGTGAGCAAAACCGTCTGTCGTGTTCAGAATGGTGAAGTTTGTACATTCTGACCGAAAAACTCTAAAGATTCTGTTTTTATGATTATTATCATAATTTTTCTGCTGAACTGTACTGGCCATCATACATCAAAACTGTAAGGAATACATTTGTGCTAAAACATTGCTTAAAATTCTTAGCAAAAAATTGTTAATTTACGCTATAAAGCTTCATGGAGATATTTACGAAAGCAATTTTTTATATGCTGAACAAAATGCCACCTCTTCCAAAGTACATATCTCGGAGACGCACTCACCAATTTTTGGTGGCATTTGATATTTTGTTCTTTGACCCTTGAACGGCTTGTATACAAAATATTAAGCTTATCTATTCATATGTGTCCTTATTGCGAGCGGCCATAAAACGTTTTTCTGACATGTTGCATCGCGATGTGTACGTACGTACAACTGGGCTCCCTGTGGTAAGCCATGAAAAATCAACTCAATGGGTTTCTTAACTAAATATGGTGCTCCACTCGGGAGCTCCGTTATAACTGAGATCTAATTCATTAGCTAATACCTGATGTTGAAAGTACGAATGCAGCATTGGGAATCAAGACAACGCAAAAAACAACGGTCAACATGAGGGCACACAGTAGCATACACAAACCTGTTGGTATAATAATAATAATAATAATAATAATAATAATAATAATAATAATAATAATAATAATAATAATAATAATAATAATAATAATAATAATGATGATGATGATGATGATGATGATGATGATGATGATGATGATGATAGATTTATTTTCCTTTGTCTGTGGAAGAAACAACTAATAACAGATTCTAGACTGGTTCCTTTCAGTTATTTTCTTTTTATTTTACTTCCAAATAGTGCAAAGTATCAAAGTATATATTTCTTTCATAGTCAGTGGAAAATCATTCTATGCATGACGCAATACTGCAAGTGACCCATCAGGCACAATGTTGTTAGGCCTTATGAAGCTATCAATAAAATAATAATAATAATAACTTTATTTATGTAGCGCTATGTCTAACGAGATTCAAGAGCGCTTTACAAGATCATAGAATAGAAAGAGCATATAAAATCATCGAATAGAAAGAGTAATATTACATGATCCTGTTAATTTTGAATAGACACAAAAAGCACTCTTATTATAATTTCTAAACTGACAAGCCGCTCGTTTAGCCGTTCGCTTGGCGGGTATTCGACCCTCCTCAGCTAAGCACACGCTACAGAGATCCATCTGTATTTTGTAACGGACGACAGCCTAAGACTGCGTATATCTTCATTCGTTGAACATGTAACTTATGTAAAAAGAATAACGACGCTCGTAAGAACGTTAAAAAAAAGGTAAAGGTAAAGGTAAAGCTCTGTATTTAACGTCGAAAGTTCCTTTAGCTACAAGCAACGCTATAAGCTAGTCTCCCAGGAAGTCGACGGTGCGCTCATTCTACCCCCCTCTTTCCATCAGTGCTCCGTTTTAAGGGTATTTAAAGCTAATTAAAGCTACACGGAAAGGAAAGAAGTCGAAACAAGGATGTGAGATCTGGGGATCGAACTAGGGACCTCTCGCACCGAAGGCCGCGCACTAACCAACTGTGCCATCCTTGCTGTCCTTGGCTGAGCATGCGTTGTAGAGCTAGACTTTTTTAAATAAGCAAAACATTAAAATGGCAAATTTTAGTCTCCTTTATCATACGCATTTTCAACTGCCCCTAAAAAAGAATAACGTTTGGACAGGACCTGAGAATAGCTGTTTTGATCTTATTGCTGAGCCTATTGTTGTCCAATACTAAGTAAGTATTCATATGAATTTAAGATATTGCTGCAGTAAGGAAAATCAGTTACCTTAGGTCTGTGTAAGATCTTGATCAAGTGTGTCTATTTCGATGATTCGTATGAATATATATGTCACAGACGCGTAGCGAGGCCCGAAAAAAAAGGGGGAGGCAGTCAATTTCAAGGTTAAATTTCAAGGTCAAGTTCCCACCAAAATATACCAATTTCCTAATTTCCCGAGGAAAAACGTTTTCGGACAAAAGCAAAACTTCGTCCAAGTACGGAGTATACTTGAGATAACATTTGAATATTGTGAATTAAATTAAAAGTAAAACTTTAAAGTGATGTCATTTGCATCATCCTTCAGATGAAGGCTCATGCCCAAAATTTTGGCTCCCCCCTCGCTACGCCACTCCCCTCGCTACGCCACTGATATGTCAGATATAATACAATAGCCCTGAAGGCCGAGTGGGTTCCAAATAATCACTCCTAATCAAGCTTATGTTTGTATTACTCTCGTTTGGTCCTGCAATTTAATTGAGTGCCTGTGTGCCTGTATATAACCATTTATCTAAGGCAGCTGAATGCTAGTTTTTTCGTTTTTTTCTTCTATATTCTATATAGTTTTCTATATATTACAGATTAACTCCACAAGTGATTGGATCAGCAAGGGCATTAGCAGGTACATATCAATTTTTATCCCACACCATAGAAAATACAGCCAATCAGAAAGCAGGAAAGGCGTTGTATATTCAACTGTTCTTCCCATGAGACATTGCGACAATTGGTTGTATTTTCTATGGTGTGGGATAAAATAATTATACTAAACACTTCTGGCTGAACGCTCGTAATTAGTTTGGTTTTTGCTCGAGTCTCGATATTTCCCCAGGCGACAATAAGACCGATCTTCACCATCACTTCTTATTAGTTTATGAAAGACACCGTGATTGCAAAAAAACGTCGGACGAAAAACCTAAACCCACGCAACAAGGCCGAAAGGTAGTATGGGTAGTTGCAAAACTACTTACTTTCCACCTATAGTCTTGATTAATAAGTTCTTTTCAAAACGGAAATTAGTGACTCACATTTTTTATTTCAAGGAAAAACGTGCTTAGTATATATATTTGTATTTTTCTTTTTTCACGTTGGTACTTTCTTGGATATGATATGACATTCGTTCAGATATTTGTCCACCCACTACTCTACAGCAACGGCAACACAAAGAAAATTGATACAATTTATATAATAAATTGATATAATAAATTACCTATTGAATGGCAAATTGTCGTTGTTTTTAAAACCAAATAAATGAATCTGTTTGTTACTAGTTTTCCTTGAAGTTGGTCGTAAAATAAACAATTTATTACACGAAAAGTTGCGAAATATGAATGTGCATTTTTATGAGTCATTTTAGTATTTTGACGAGCCCGTAGGCCGGGCGAGTCAAAATACAAAATGACGAGTAAAAATGCACACCCGTATTACACAACTTTTCATGTAATAACCTCTTTTTATTAAACATCGATACATCTCATATTTGGGACCAGGCCATTTGAGTAGAAAAACCTTTCTTCGCAGAGCGAATTCTAAACAAATTTTCATTGTTCTAGACGATTCTGTCCCCCTCATAAGCAAGCCGTGACGTCATAATCAAATAGGGCAATTGTAGCAATTTTTCCTACCCTATTGTTTTTAAAACCAATTAAATGAATCAATTAAATTACTAGACCGCCTCAGCACGGTCGGCTCATTTCACAATCCCCCTGAATCCCATTACACGATTTAGATTGACTCCCTGAAGTTTTCAATAAACAGTTTGTAGACAAAACAAATAACATTTAGTAAAATGGTTCAACTAAAATTCCATTTTAAGTTGGTTTCATAAGAAATTAAGGTGATTGATAGCCTGCGTAGCTGGCGGTTTAGGGGGAGAGGGGAGAAGAAAGGAAAAAGGAGAGGAGAAACGTTTCTCTCCTCCTCCCCTCTCCTCCTCCCCCTCCCCTCTCCCCTCTCCCCAGTCCCCCTCTCCTCTCCCCAATCCCCTTAAACCGCCAGCTACGCAGGCTAGGTGACTGACTACGTTGAAGCGGCGCCATCTTGAAATTAAAAGACCGCATGGCATTATGGTCTGTACCACAGCACATGAAGGCTATCTTGATGTTTGCCGGTCATTTGAAGCTACATAATGAGATCAGTTCAAGGACTTTTATCAGCTGATTGAAAACAAGCAATTGCATGTTAAGCATTTAAATTTCGTATTAATAAATACAATTCCTGATTCGGTTTAAGACTATTAATGTGTCATTTTTAAAACGAATCATGATCGACCGTCATTTGCAAAATTTAGCACAATTGTGTTCGTCGAAGATGATTTATTGATCTTGTGCAAAGTACATCACTTCGTATGCACACTATTCCAACAGCTAAGCATTTTTGTCCGCAATTTCTCCGAAATATAACTCCAATAATCCGAACGGTTTAAGAGCTAATGATGGTATTTCCTGATTGTTCATTTATTGCAAAAAGTCCAGAGTGTGTTTTAATTTTAAACAGAGAGACAAACATCATCACCGATGAGGAAAAAGGAGCCCAGACCAATGGTCGGCTCTACTTGTCTATTACTGCGAAAAACCTTGTATCGCGACCGCCATTTCAAACTTTCGGTTGGATTTTGGGATTTTGGGTTTTCCGATCGACCAATCACATGGAAGTGGGCGGAGCTTTGCGAATGACCTTGATCACTCGTTCCACGTTTAATTTGCCATCCGCCTTGTTTAAATCGTATCTTTTTGAAAATTATAAGAAAATTGAGATGACTCGAGTATATCCAAAAGAATTGAGATTTACTCTAGCCTTCCAATAAATATAATAAATAGAAAAAGTTTACATTTACATAATTACCTTGCAGCCACTTCTAAATTTTCCCGGTCTTCGGCGAAATTCGATCGATTGATTTGTTTCAAAGAGCAGCTTTATCTTCTTGACAAACGTTTCCCCGATGTTAAGAACTTTAGCAATGTCTTTAACAGTACGTCCTTCTCTTAGCAAGAAAACCACTCTCCATCTCAATTCTTTTGGATATGCTCGAGTACGATTTGAACAAGGCGGATGGCAAACGTGGAACGAGTGATCAAGGTCATTCGCAAAGCTCCGCCCACTTCCATGTGATTGGTCGATCGGAAAACCCAAAATCCAACCGAAAGTTTGAAATTGGCGGTCGCGATACAAGGGTTTTCGCAGTAAACTCATTTCATTCATGGCTTCTTGTAGGCTTGTTCCATGCAGCACTTGTCCTTTCAAATGCGAGTAAAATTTCAACATAAACTCCATCGTTGCATCATCAATAACAGCCCCTTCTTTTGACAAACCCTGTAAAATCCCTGTAAATTCTTTTGACAAACCCTGTAAATTCTTTTGACAAACCCTGTAAATTCTTTTGACAAACCCTGTAAATTCTTTTGACAAACCCTGTAAAATCCCTGTAAATTCTTTTGACAAACCCTGTAAAATCCCTATAAATTCTTTTGACAAACCCTGTAAAATCCCTGTAACTTCTTTAATTTGGCAAACCCTGTAAAATCCCTGTAAATTCTTTTGACAAACCCTGTAAAATCCCTGTAAATTCTTAGTTGACAAACCCTGTAAAATCCCTTTAAATTCTTTTGACAAACCTTGTAAAATCCCGGACAGTTTGCTCCTTAACTACTACTTGGGCAAAAATGCAGTGAGCAAGTAGGCGCGGCTCGATTTCAAGTCTGCAGCAGTCACCCACCCATGAAATGTTTGAGAAGAGGTAGCGTGGTAAAGAGGGCTAAAAATGTAAACGCGCTGTTGTGTTAGTCAAACAGACCTGTTTAAGGCCAAGTTAAAGCACTGTGATTGCCAACAAAAGACTATTGAACAATCTTGAATATTCAAAGTTTGAATATAGATTTACTACAATATTTACACACAACATAAAATAATAAATTATGTACATCATAAATAGTAGAAATGACCAAGAAACATTTTTTCGCTCTGTCATCTTCCAACGGAATCTGCTGTTTTATCGTACAAAATGTATTAGTTAAACAGAACCGTTCAAGTTTAAGGAAAAGCACAGACGATTGCGAGAAAGCCTGTTTTGAAAATAGATTTATAAAACAATATTTCCACACTATATAAAATAAAAATATTACACCATAAATAGAAATAACGAGCGCAATACATCTTCAAAGAACCAATTTTTTGTCTGTAACGTCTACGGGAATCTCTCAATATTATTATACAAAGCGGTGCATTGATTTTTGTTTTGAACATCCATTGCAAATGACGTTCTTTGTTAACCATTAATTCCAAAAGTAAAAGTTGACTGATGCACAACCTCGTTCCCAGGCCCTTTTCCCTTCGCTTGGAGGAAGGGAAAAGGGCCTGGGAACGAGGTTGACTGATGCAGCGTTCTTAGTTACAGTATTTCATAGAAAAATTGTTTCTTGGTGATAAATAATGTTTAAACATGAACAATATCCACAAGTGATGGTGTAGATTTCTCTTCACGTCTTCTCAGGCCCAAGTGGTCACGTGACGAAGTAAAGAATTCTCGCTTTCGTTGATTTTGTAGCTTTTTCTTCCACTGAAAAGCGAGATTAGCTGCCTCTGCCTCATCAAAGGTCGTGGTGGAATGTTTTATAAAATCCTTAAAGAAAGAATTTACAAATTAAGTCATTTTATATTTTGTCTTCCTGTACAGGGCTGTCGCAAGAGTTCGTGGCCCCATTATTTTTTCATTATCCAAATCATTTTCGCTAATCAAAATGTTTTTTTTTTCTAGACTACTCAAGGAAAATCTTCCAGACTTTTCTCAGTTTTGTTTGCACTTTCAACATTTCTAAAAACGCGCGCATTTTTGTTTCCCGCCAATTTTTCCACAATTGAGTCTTGAGTTTCCAGTTCTGGCATTTCTGTCGATTTATTGCAATAATTTAGCGCTTGTGAATAAAAATACTTAAAAAAAACAGGGGCACGAACTTTTGAAACACCCAGTATTTTGGATAAAGTGTCGTTTGTACAAGTGATGTAATATACGGTGGAATCTCACTAAAACGGACATCAAAGGGCTGGAGGAAATTGTCCGGACCCCGCTAAAACAGACACCGAAGGGCTGGAGGAAAGTGTCCGGACCTCGCTAAAACGGACACCGAAGGGCTGGAGGAAATTGTCCGGACCTCGCTAAAACGGACACAGAAGGGCCGGAGGAAAGTGTCCGGGCCGAAAGGTTACACTATATTCGAATAATTCAATAGTTTGAGTTTGAGAGTGAATTGATAATGAATTCAATAGTTTTTGCTGAGGATTGTTTCACGGAAGAGGCTATTTCGCGAGCTTCAGAATGACTTTTCGCGTCAAAGGATCCCATTATTAGAGCTAAATTTTAGGTTTTAGGGTTAGGTTTAGGGCTAGGTTAGGGGTAGACCCTATCCCAGTCCCTAGCCCTAAAGCTAACCTTTATCTAGCCCTAGTAACGGGACCTTTTGACACGAATTGTCATTCTGAAGCTCGCGAAATAGCCTCTACCTTGTCTCACAATCAACGTTTAATGTCACCTAATCCATGCGGTTCTCATAAATACTCACTTTAACTGAGGCAGCTTCTGCCGCACGAAGTGTTTTAACCACTGCTTGCATTAGATTATCAGCATTTCTGACTAACATGGCATCCGCCTACAAATAAAGACAAGAAACTATAATTACTCGCGTTTCTTCGCCGTGCAGATTGGTCTCTACAGCGCATGCTCACACGCGTTAATCGACGGGCGCTGTGCATACAATACGCTGTGCATGACGTCGCCATACAAACGGCTACGTCACGTGATCATACAGATGGCTGCTGTCACGTGATCATA
This sequence comes from Telmatactis stephensoni, assembly GCA_029948255.1. Taxonomy (NCBI): domain Eukaryota; kingdom Metazoa; phylum Cnidaria; class Anthozoa; order Actiniaria; family Isophelliidae; genus Telmatactis; species Telmatactis stephensoni. The sequence continues at coordinate 668,639 of JALIZF010001810.1, forward strand.
CAAGCCTCTATCATTGTTACATAACAATTGTAATCAAATGAGTAGGTAATTACCGATCGATCATTTGGTGCCGCAGCCTTGACTGATGCAATAATCGTTAGTTGGGTACTCATAGTAGGCAGACATTCTGCATAATAACGAAGGTCTTCTCTGGATCTAAAATAAACAAACTGATATATTACGCTCGCTCTGATTGGTTGAGATCGGTGTGTTAATAAAGTAGAGACGCACGGATGACGTCACAAAATACGACGCGTCCTTTGATTGGTTGAAATATGATCCGTAAAATATGACGTACCTCTCATTTCTGCAGGCATCTGCTATGGTGTGAGCGAACTTTTCGATGATTGTGCTGTTGGCTGCGATAGCTTTGGCTGTGTCACTCATTTCCAGTTTATTCTGGAAAAAAAAAAATCAGGCAATTTGTTTCAACAAAAGCTTACACATACTACATCAAAGAATTTCTCGTCATTTATTAATTACTATAGAAGCAGTGGGGGGATTTAGCACCAATCAGTTCTAGCGGTCTAGCCTGATTTCTTTGTGCAATAGAGCCAATCATACCTGATGTTTGCCTCTTGAACGAGCAAGTTGTGACATATGCATCATTTGTTGTGCCATCTTTTTAGCCACTTTGACAATTGAATTATTCTCTTCTTCCCATTGGTCGGCTTCATCTTCAAGAAACTGTGCAGCCCTCTGTGAAACAGTGAAACTAGTTACTGATACCGTACCCTTCTAGACGAGTTTTTTTCTGATCTTCTCATGGTCAAGAAAAGTTATCTCTGTTCGCAGGGTATTAGCGAACTTCAGATGTGACCACGAGTACGAGATTGAGCACGAGTACGAGTTTTAAAATTGGCCTTGCGTGAGTTGTTGATACTGAACCGTAGTCCTGTACATAGATTGAAACATTAATTGTAAGAAATGGAAAATTGGTTATGATTCATTATAAACATCCCACACAAGACCAATTTAAAAACACGTACTCGGACTCAATCTCGTACTCGTTGTCAAATCTGAAGTTCCCTATTGATACAGCAAAGTATTCTGGGATGTCACTACAGCAACACCAACCCTCATGAAATATATTGATACCAATAACAGCTACGTTAGACAAATGATATCGACTTACAGCAATGGATCTCGAATTCTTTTTGTTCCTTAAATCCTCCGTTGATTCTGACAGCAACGATTGTGAATTATTCTTTGATAGGTCACTCATACTAAAGGCACGGTGATGCTTTTTTCTGTTCACTTCAAACTTGGCCCAGTACCTCGCGTCCCATTTGGAACGTTTTAGAGATTCATTGGAAGAGAATCGGTCGTGAAGCTCTCTAACTAGTAACGTTCTAAGGTCAGTTTCACTGCTTGATGCACCAATGGGAACTCGGGGTTTGGGAGCTTCCTCGTTGTCAGTCAAGGAACGCTCAACCTTTTGGGAGAGAATCGGTAAGATCAGATGAGGTCATCCCTTTATTTCTTCCTTCGTTCAATAGTTCGTCCGTCCCTTCCTTCCTTCCTTCCTTCCTTCTTTTCTTTCTTTCTTCCTTCGCTCCTTCCTTCCTTCCTTCCTCATTCCTTCCTCCCTTCCCTCCCTCCCTTCTTTCTTTTCTTTCTTTCTTCCCTCCTTCCTTCCCCCCCTCCCCTCCCTCTTTCCCTCGTTCGTTCGTTCTTTCCTTTCTTCCTGCCTGTAATACTCGAGTGTGAAAGCGTGCATACATTACCTTGTCAAAGTCTTTTCCTCTTTTCGTTTTCGGTTTCGTTTTCGGAGGGGCAGGTTTGCGTGCAGGTTTTGGAGAGGGAGTAGATACGGGTAGAGATGTGGTTCGAGATACTGACTTAGAGTCAACTGGAGAACTGAACAACTGTGAGAAATCATCTTCTTGCAGAGATTCAAAACTCCTTGCTGTTTGAAGAGTACGAGTGGCAAGAAGATCTTCAATGACAACTATGAAACAAAGACAGAGGACAATAAGTAAAACAGTACATAACTACTTGATTTCATTTTACTGTGTAAGAAAAAATGAAACACTTTCACTCAAAGATCGCTTTTTCAGTGGCTGTTTATAGGCAATATGCCTGAAAGCTTTGCCTGAAATATAAAGATGAAAACATTTCGTAGACACAAAGAAAAAAATCTCGCAGAAACGTCGTAACACAATTATAAATACTTCAGAACAAGATCGATTGAGAATCAATTCAAAGCCGAAGTAGTATGAGTCCCCCATATGTCCTGATCTTTCTTACGTCATACATTCTGACTTAGGTCATAATCTTCGTATGACGTCAAAATTGATTCACATCATTATTTCTAGGGAAGTACATACTACTAACGATTCATACATAGTTATCATAAAAGGCTGACGTACATTCAACAGCAATCGGGTTAGCGTCATGTAGCTCACGAAGTGTCGAGATTAGCATCTGAGCCTTCGATGCCCACTGACGACGAAGCATTTGGAAATGTTCAACAGTTGGTTGGTCAGGGTTATCTGAAGACAAACATCAAATATCAAATTCGGGTTATCCGTTGTATACGGGACAGGCATGCATGGTATGACTGTAGGAAGACAGCAAGGGCGCAAGGGTGCCCTGTTGGAGGGTGGCAGCAGTGAGCTTCCAGCTCAGTGTGTTCAACTCACAGTTTCGACTGGAGCCGTTGCCACTTAACGCAAATGAGAATGAGGATGGGTATATCTTTCACCTTCAACGTATCTTAGGGAGTTACGTTATGGAAACATAACCGTACTTCATGGCAAGTAATGCCAATAGTTTCCCGCAATGAAGGTGCGAGTCTCGTCAATGAAGCGGAACAGCAGACATACATTGCACCTTCTATGCTGTCCATCTAATGTTTAATGGTGTATATATACTAGTTATACAATGGTTTTGAGTGGAACACCGTGGAATACTCCAAGTTTTTCAAGTTTTTTTATTACACTTCTTTTACAATGTTACATGTTTCTCTTTTATATAACAATATAAGCAATAAAAATAAACAATTAGGATGTGTTAGTTGGTTAAATATAAATTTTGGAAGTGTGCGGTAGCTAGAGGAGCAAGGCTTTCGGGCTGGCTACCGCCAAATGACTCCCCGAGTCATTTGTATTTTCTGCGCAAGTGACGAATGGGATATCCATGGTATTCCACGAGAAACCATTGTATAACTATTTTATCCCACACCATAGAAAATACAGCCAATTATCGCAATGTCTCATGGGAAGAACAGTTGAATGTACCACGCCTTTCCTGCTTTCTGATTGGCTGTATTTTCTATTATGTGGGATAAAAGTTGATATGTACCTGCTAACGCCCTTGCTGATCCTATCACTTGTGGAGTTAATCTATCAATAAAGTCTCCAGTTACTCGTACAGTTCGTACTTGACTAGCATGACTGGATTGTTCCACTGCTTTGCTTGCCTGGCTTCTCACACGAGCGACACGGCTGGACAATTCTCGTGCTTGCACATCAAACTCTCTTTCCATGATTGGTTTCTTGGTGATCTCAGCTTTTGAGACAGCTAACGCTGCGCCAGCTAAGCGGTCGACTGGAGCTGAGACATGCGCTGTGAGGTCATCAACCAGAGCAGTCAGGAGATGTACCTATATTAAAGAAAAGACTGACAGTTACCTTTACGTCACCCCAGCTAAGCCTGTTTTAGTAAAGCAATTTTGAATGAGTGGAGAACTGACCGCGCCACAGCATCTATCTCAACGAGACTATAAGAGCGTTCAATCGAGCTACGAGGAAGCCCCAGTAACAAAGCTTGCTTGCAAAGGCCATCTGGATAATTTTGTACACTTGCTCGTTTGACGACCGCAAAACAGATCTAGACTTGGTCTACCTCAGGTAGCCCGAGTAAATAGGAGATGTTTGAAGGTTTAATTTCCCCTTCTTATTGAAACACTTCAGCCCATAGCAAGAGGAAAAGCAGATATCTGTCTTCATATCGTACACATTATCTTTACCTTTGTAGCCCATTCTCGACGCAATAACTTCATTTTCTCTTCAATACTCATAAAAGCCAATTCCTGTTCAAAGGTTTTGTTGTGAACAGCGCTCAAGTTGACCACAGCGCATGCAGTGTCTTGTAAGTCAACGGTAAGTCGTTCAATGGACGCAACGGTTGACTCGACCAGGACTGCCTTTTTGGGATTCGTGCAACTGCAATATGGGAATAATATCAACATTATCAAATTTTAGACTGACAGTAGCAAGTATATCAATTAGAATGACCAAGAAATATCGAATATCGATTAGGAAACAAAAAATAAGTAATGATTTGCGTCTAGTATTTTGAGGAGGTATCTAATAAGAGGGTTTTGGGCCACCTGACACCGACCACACCTATAAGAGTATTATTAACGATGAAATATTCAAAGAGAAACATAAACCACACTGGAATCGAAAATATCAAAATAAGTTAATTCATTTCATTCTTCGAAAAGAACAGATTTCGTATGAGTTTGAAACGTACAGAACGGTACGGTCACGCCTACAGTATTCAAAATACAGCAAGTCAGGAGACCAAATTTGAGCTCTCAGCCAATCAGAATGCTAAGTTACGATAGGGTGGAGTTATGAACGGAGTAAAATCGTACCGTGCCGTTTTTCACTTATACGAAATGTTCTCTACACTGGTCCCAGGGGTTTTCTCTATTAATTTCATCTCCTCAATTCGAGGAGAAAAAGTACAAAAAACCTCTGGGACGAGGGTAAACGTAACCTTCTCTAGTATTCAGTGACTCTATTACCCGGTGGTAGAAGCAGCACCTTTTACACTGACCACACCTACCGTTAATGAGCAAAAACGTTCCCCGGTATGAATAAGCGCCCGTCTACAAGGCCAATTTTTGAATACGCCCCGGGGGTTTATTTGGTCATTTTATGTTATCGTGTAGGAACGATAAATTACTCAAGCTTACTAAATTGGAGGTATCAGAATGGTACTCACTATCCTTACCCAGTGGTAGAAGCAGCACCTTTTACACTGACCACACCTACCGTTAATGAGCAAAAACGTTCCCCGGTATGAATAAGCCCCGGGGGTTTATTTGGTCATTTTGTGTTATCGTGTAGGAACGATAAATTGCTCAAGCTTACTAAATTGGAGGTATCAGAATGGTACTCACTATCAGGCTCGTAACATGGTATATTTTCGTCTCACTGACCCCGGTTTTTTACGGAAATTTTGATCCCTGAGCCCATATTTTTAGAAATTTTTGATCCCTGATCCTTGGTGCAAAAAACTGAGCTGATCCCTGATCCTGACCCAATGTTCTTGATCCTCCTTCCCACCCGTTTGATCCCTGAGCCCTGGCCTCTGATCGCTGATCCTGGCCATAATTTGGGGCTTGATCCCTGATCCCATATACCATGTTACGAGCCTGCACTATCCTTACCCAGTGGTAGACGCAGCAGCCATCTCCTTCAAAGTGCGCGTATAAGAGACAACCATACGTATTCTATCCTGCAAAGCTAGCTTATCGCTTATCATCGCAGCATTCGTTAGATGTTCCACAGGCGCCGAGGTACCCACAATGACGTCATCTACAGCGGTAATTAAGTTGTTAACGTTGCAGGCCCAGACACGACGTAAGAATTCAAGGTGTTCCAGTCGGGTGACTTCCGTAGGATTGACAACTAATGACTACAAAACAGTAAAGAAACAGTCCATATATGTGCCATACAATGAGATTTCTATTCTCAGCAGTACACATACTGTTTTAATGGGGGTGGCCAGAGGTAGGGGGAGGGCTGGAGGATTCAGTTTCTGCTAAATTGAATGTTGAACAATTTAGATGCTAGTCCCCTTTAAGGTGTTGTACAGTAATATGTACGAATAAGCCAACTTAATTAGCCAACTTATCCTTTCTCAGTCTACTGGTGCTAATAATCCCATAAGTGCAAACATAAAATTTTCTCTCAGCATAACACAAACCTGAGCAGCCAATATAAGTTCAGGAATAACTTTGTCTGTTTCCTCTGACGTTGCCCGTAGCAACTTGATACGCTGAAACGAGGCTGGGTTACGTTCAAAATCATCATTTTCATTCCCAGGGTCCATTGCGTAGTCCTCTGCATCAGCTGCAGCAATGGCTGACAAAGCCAACTGACGAAGTCGAACTGCTTCATCGTTGATGTTGTTAATCTGTATATCGTGCATATAAGGTTAGAAAACTGAAGGTTTTAGGAGGGTTTTCTCGTAGTCTATGGCTGGCTCTGAGAGGAGAGGAGAGGAGAGGAGAGGAGAGGAGAGGAGAGGAGAGGAGAGGAGAGGAGAGGAGAGGAGAGGAGAGGAGAGGAGAGGAGAGGAGAGGAGAGGAGAGGAGAGGAGAGGAGAGGAGAGGAGAGGAGAGGAGAGGAGAGGAGAGGAGAGGAGAGGAGAGGAGAGGAGAGGAGAGGAGAGGAGAGGAGAGGAGAGGAGAGGAGAGGAGAGGAGAGGAGAGGAGAGGAGAGGAGAGGAGAGGAGAGGAGAGGTTGAGGTTGAAATCGCTTTATTAGCATGACAAGTAGTGTTTTACAAGTATTGCTAAAGCACGTAACAGGAACAATATCTATATATATATATGTAATATAAGTCAAGTTACAATTACATACGATTCTGTGGTGAATCTTGTCTAAGGATTAAACATTTATATATAAACTTGGATAATAAAATTATAATTTTAGAATTATTTGATGACATTAATTTTTGTAATAAATCATTTTCATTCATTTTGTTAATTATCATTTCGTTTTCTACTAATCTGAAAAAAATTTCACGAAGTTCATTATAAATTGGACATTTAAATAACATGTGCATTTCGCATTCTATTTCATTACTAGTACAGTAAACACAGATACGTTGATCAGATTGGATATACTGATTATTATATCTACCAGCTTCAATAGCTAGTTTGTGGTTGCTAATTCGAAATTTGGTGAATTGCCTTCTTTGTTCGAAATTTTGAATTATGTTTAAATAATCTTCAACTTCGTAATAATTTTTAAAAGATCTATAAAAGGTTAATTTTTTGGAATTCTGTAAGAGAGCTTTCCAGTGTTTAAAATAATTATTTTTCATTTTTTCAGAATAATTTTTTAGGTTTTCATTAGAAAAACATTGTGTGAGATTATTATGTATATCATAAAAATTTAACATTGCTTGTAAATTTGAGAAATAACAAGATTTATTTTGTTCATATAAAGTTTGAGAAATAAAAAAAGCCTGTTTAGTAATCGAGTTGTCCGGTAAACAAAGAAGATGGTTGAAGTATTTGAGAGAAAACGTATCTGTAAATAATTTCATTGGGAAACGACCAAGTTCGGCACGAGAAGCAATATTGGACGCCTTATTACTTGTTCCAAGGTAATACTTACAGAATCGAAGATGTACTTTTTCAACAGGATTTTTATCCCATTTATCAAAATCGTGTATTTGATAAACACTCCAAATCTCACTTGCATAAGTTAGGATTGGTTTTATTAAGGAATCGAATAACCTACAGGCTAGTTTTGGTTTCAAATGTTTGAATTCAGTCATGTTTGTAATTTTATAAAATGCATGTAAGGCTTTTTCTTTTGATTGAATTTGGTGATTAGAAAAATTACCAGTAGAGCTTATTCTAACACCTAAATAAGAAAACTCCTTCACTATTTCAAGGTTTTTGCCATTTAAAGTAAAAGAAGATTGTTTTATCTTGTCAGTTTCTTTTTTACAAAAAATCATAACTTTCGTTTTCTTCTCATTAAGAGACATTTGCCATTGTGAACAAAAATCGTTAACAAGCTTAATTGAATTTTGTAAACCAACCTCAGATTTTGACATTAGAACTAAATCATCGGCATAAAGGAGAGAGCTTAATTTTTGACCATTTGGGAGATAAAAAGAGTCAGTTTCATTGCAGTTTTCTAATAAAATAGATAACTCATTTAAAAATAAATTAAATAACAGCGGACTAAGAATACAACCTTGACGTACACCACGGGTGTATTCAAAAGATTTTGTACGCTTTGACCCTAATTTAACAAAACAAGATGACTTAGAATATAGATTTTTGATTAATTTATAGAAATTACCATTGATATTATATTGCAGTAATCGTAATAAAAGCCCATCGTGCCATATAGAATCGAACGCTTTCTTGAAATCAATAAAACAAGCATAAATCCGTCCTTTCTTTTTGTTTATAACATGTTGATCAATTAAAGTACGCAATGTAAATATATGATCCGAAGTTCGGAAATTTGGCATAAAACCTATTTGAGAATTATGTAAAATGTTGTTCTTTTTTGTGAAATTTAAAAGTCTTTGGTTAAGAATAATTGAAAAGAATTTCCCTAGACAACTAGAAACACAAATGCCTCTATAGTTACTAGTATCAGCTCTATCACCACTTTTAAAAATAGGAGTTAACGAACCAACACACCATGAGTCAGGGTAGAAACCAGATTGTAGAATTAAATTAAAAAGTTTTGAATAAACCGGTAGCATCACGTTAAAGCTATGTTTAATCATTTCATTTCTCACTTTATCAGATGCAGCTGCTTTTTTGTTTTTTAGCAACTTAACTGCAGTTTTAATTTCTTCATTTTGAATAGGACAATTTAGATCTTGACTAAGTGACTGATTATTTTCTTGTTCTATTTGTTTTAAAGTATCTACTAAGTTGTTCTGTAAAGGAGAGTTTTGTTTTTTAGAGTGTAGAGATTGAAAGTGATTAATCCATTGTTGTTCGGATATTGGAGGAACTTTTTCTTCTTTAAATTCTTCGTTAGCAGATTTAAGAATTTCCCAAAAATCATTATTATCAGAATTATTTTCCAATAACAACAATTGATTATCCTTGAATTCCTTTCGTTTCAATTGTAGTAGTTGTTTAAAAGATTTGAGTTTCTGATGATATTCTTCTCTTATTGTCACATTTAAAGGATCAGAGTGTTTTTGATTTGAAATTTTTCGAAGTTCTTTCCTAGCTTTTTTACAATCATAATCAAACCATTTTTTGCTGCAGATAGTGTTTAGAGGAGAGGAGAGGAGAGGAGAGGAGAGGAGAGGAGAGGAGAGGAGAGGAGAGGAGAGGAGAGGAGAGGAGAGGAGAGGAGAGGAGAGGCACATATTATTCCATGTATTTATTGTGCGAACCTGTTTCTTAAGTTCTGCAGTATCTCCAGACGCTGCAGCTAAAGCAAGTTTAGATGCTGCCGCTGACCAAGGTACTACAATAGCATCTACAGCGTCACCAAGCACATGAGCTTTTGAAGCCCACTCTCGACCAATCAGCTGTAAGCGTTCAACAGCAGTCCTGTCACGTGGGTTCGTTGCTACATCACGTGCTGCTTGCGTGATTATTGGTGTCAACTTTTCAATTTCACCTGAACTGATTCGAATTTGCCTAAGTGGGATAAAGGTACAAAAACGACAAAAGGGATTAGGTTACATCTATACGCATCAATATTAAAAGGGTTTTAAATTGATGGATACGATGAGGTTTAGTGTCGCGATATACATGCTATTTTTCCCAATAAACAGAATGTATATATGTATGTATGCATGATTAAATGATGATGATGATGATGGTATTGATGATGATGATGATGAATTCGTCCTTACCTGACTTGTTCCGCGTTGTTAGATTTCTCAACACATTTCTCTGCCAGTCCCATCAGTCGTGTTACTTGAGAAATGATATTTTTGATATATTTCTCGATGTTGTCCCGTTCTCCTTTTTTAGCAGCTTGAATGAGTCTCGTGACTGGAGCTCTTGATGTGCTGGACAGGTAGATGGGGTCACCAAATAACTGACCACTGCCTGAAAGCCCTGGCAAATAACGTAAAAGTGTTTTACATATTTGCTGGATGTTGTAAAGTTTTAATAACTATACAAGCGTAAAAATCTTGCACTGATTTTGGTGTGGAAAAGTTGCCGTAATATATGGTGCGCATCTTGTGCTCCCCCCCCCCCCCCCCCAAAAAAAAATCGTAGATCTGTTACAGGCCGGAATAGTTGGGAAAATAATTCCACTGAGCCTCATTTTGGTGCCATTCTGCGCTACCATTTTGACTTGTAGGACTTGACTTCTAGCAGGAGATTCAGCAGTTGTTGGAACACGCTTAGGAAGCTTGCTAAAGGCATTTGTGCAAGGCATATCTGTGAACAGTTGCAATTAATCCGTTGCTCATTATATGGAAGTTAAACATTCTCCTTTCAGAAAATAACAAGATAATATAACCAACCTAGAAGTGATCTCCTGTCTGTCCAATTTAGTCCATCCTCATCTGATTCAACAGTTAGATTTTCAAAGCTAAGGCTAAGAGATGAATCTATGCTGCTTGCTTTGGAATTAGAATAAGGGGGTGTTGCCTGTGATTGAAACTTTGGCTGTCTTTCCTAAAGAAATCAACGTGGTGGAAAACGAACCATGCGAAATAGAGAAATGTTTATATTAATAGTCAAACTTACACTTACGGTCACCTCTCTACAACGACCAGCATTTTCCGACCACAATCCATTCAATCCATACAATGATTTAATCTATACTGAAACCTCTGTACAACGAATACCTCTCCACAACGACCAACATTTTCCATCTCCACAATCCATCCAATCCATACATTTACTCTATATTGAAACCTCTGTACAACGACCACCTCTCCATAACGACCAGCATTTTCCATCTGTTCCCACAGTTGCTGTTTGACTATACTTTTTTCGCCTCTACATACCGAACGTGTTGGTTTAGATGAAACATGATGATCAGTTTTGTTTTCACTGGAGTTTTCTGTAGCAGATGTTGACTGTGGAGATACATCAAGGTCTTGCATTCTCAAAGGTTGGACATCGTCTTGACTCCGATGCGCAACATTACTCGCTGAAGCTAAAAATATCTTTTGGTTCATTCTCAAGTTAGCTTAGGAGAAAAGTAAATGAAGGACTGCCAGTGAAAATGACCTAAGTGACTGGCAGTAGTACTTTGACATAAGAAAGTCTGATCCACCAATACCATTTTAGATCATTACAAATAACAACAACAACAACAAACCAAGAAAAAATCGCCAGAAAAGTCACCTAGGCCATTTTCCTGGGTGCCTCTTCAAATATATTCTAAATGCCTACCATGTAATTTATTTGTGACTGGTGAAGACCCTGTTACTTTACTTTGGATGAAATCGACCTTCTCTCCAATAACTGATGCACACTTGCGGGCCTTGTCACGACTGGTTATGTCCAATGGAGTTTTATCGACGACACTTGAAAGATTTGCAAGACCTAGTGCAATTAGTTTAACATTAGTCAGAACTTGCAAAATGAGTTTTAGGTACTTTTTACTCAAAAACAAGACAACATACTGATTATGCAGAGGGATGATACATGCACCAACGACCTCGGCTTTTATTGACGTACTGTGAGTAGAAAGAGAGAAAAAAGGAAGAAAAGAAAGGAAGAAAAAAGCCGGGAAGAAAGAAAGAAATGGTAAGGAAGCAAAGTAAGATGGGAAGGAAGGAAGGAAGGAAGGAAGGAAGGAAGGAAGGAAGGAAGGAAGGAAGGAAGGAAGGAAGGAAGGAAGGAAGGAAGGAAGGAAGGAAGGAAGGAAGGAAAGAAGGAAGGAAGGAAGGAAGGAAGGAAGGAATAGACAAGAAAAAAAGAGAGACTGATGTAGTTGGCTATCAACCTGTTTCCAGTTCATTTGCTGATGCTAGTATTTCGCTATTGAATGGATCATCTGTTCTTGCAAGCGCTTTTTTAGAAATCTGAACATAACGTTGTCCTCTACAAAGTAAATTGTCTGCAGTTTGTGCAATCTTGGTAGTGTTTTGTTCTAAAAGAGCTTCTTGAAAACCAGCGACATCACCATATAGACATGTTCCTAATAGAAAAGCCATACAAATATAGGTGACTAAACAATTATACAATTATAAAGATCAGAGTATTCAAGCCTTTGCCGCAGGATGGATACTTCATTCTAAAACTTAGTGAAGCACAAGGGAACTGACCTGATTTTGAGACACGGGAATTGATATGTGTAACAACCCAGTTATTAGAGAGAATCAAGGTAATGTTACACGGGTCGATTCGCAACAACGATTTTCTGCGCAAAAAAATGTTGCCGGTAAAGCTTATGCCGTGGAAAATACAAAACGCAACTATTTTTAGCAATATTCTGGCTTAGTGAACAAGTTGCAAATGTTTGATATGAATTCTAAAAACTTTTAACGCAAAATTATCAATCTGATTAGTGTTGCGCGGAAAATCGTTGTTGCGAATCGACCCTTGTAACATCACCTTAAGCTTCACGTACGCAGGAAACGGCATACGGCAGAGACGGGATCGGCACACGACCTGGTCTTTTGGGTCTTTGGCGTTGCAGCTTAGAAGCAAAGATAAGTGATTTTGCGTTCGCCATAAAAGTGAAAAGTCACACTCATGTTTAAGTGTCGAACGCGCATCGCCAGGCGTGAAGAAAGCGGGCCACGTTATCGTCTTTGTCGTCTGCCGTTTCCGCCCAAGTGCGTGGAACTTGAGCTCTCTATAAAAACCTCCTAACCTGTGACTTTTAGCAAATCTTGCATGTCTGTCACATCATCTAAAGCATCAGTCAATATTTGCAGCTTGTCCAACCAATCTCGGGACAGGGAGCCCAATTGCTCAATTGCCGTCTGGTTGAAAGGATTTTGCTTTACTGTAAATGAAGCTTTTACAACCAATGGGACCAGTTTCTCAAGATCAATGGATACCCCCTGGATGACTTGGATTTCTAAAATTTAGGAAAAATTATGAGAGAAAGACATCAGGGGTGCTTATCATTTAAACCAATCCCGATCCAGTTGGGATTCGTTTTGTACAGTGTCATGGAAACAAAAGAGCGGGGAAACTTGTACGTGCGTCATAAAGCCTGCCGCACACGATGAGAAACTGTGTGAGGAAACTGCCACACGAGGCACTTTTCTCACCATGTGCTCTTTTACCAGTTCTATTTATGGCCTCGCGTAGCCAAAGATGCAACGTCTGCGGCGAGAAATCGTCTGAGCTAAGTGCCTCGCGTGGCAGTTTCCTCGCGCAGTTTCTCAACGTGTGCGGCGGGCTTAAGGTACACGCGTCTACCGGAAGAACCAAAAAAGAGCAAAGTGAAAGTGGATTACCTCAATCAGAAGGCCAAGTTTTCTGGAACTTTCCGATCAGAATGGCGCATACATTTGTTTTTTTCAAACGGAATTTCTGGACTTTCCGGATAAATATTAAGCACCCCAGAATTGCATTTGATAAGGGAAAGAATGCTATTAAGGAGAACTGTATGCTAAAATTGGACTTTTAATTGTCTACCAAAATCTTAAACTCCAAAGAAATGAATTCTCGTGTAGGTTTTTGTTCATTCCATCAATGGAGAAAATTCAGTTTGAATTAAACAGTACAGGCACTTCTCAATGTTTTCAAAGTTTTTTTGCAGGGAAGAGGGACAACATGAAATCATACTAACTTTGTGTATCAGAGGAGAGTGATGCAGCATGTTTTGATATCTGAAGAACTCTACAAGCATGTTTGTGGAACTTGTCTGCTTTCTGTGTCATCAACACATTTTCCTGCTCTTGATTTTCACTCTGTGTAGAAAGAATCACAGATTCATGAGAATACACCAAGGCAGATTTGGGGGAGGAGTGGAGGAGTGCACACCTTCTCAAACTTTTCCAAAATATTCCCCTGGACCATTTCTGATCTGTATAATGCTGCGAACCTCTTCCTAAATTATAATCCTGGATCCACATATACACAACATAGATGGTTGTGAGATCAACATTAAAAATTGTGCCATGCCCAGGATGTCCTTTCATCTGCTTTCATGCCATCTTTAATTTTAATTGATGGTCATTGGGAACAGTGTTTATCAGTATGCCATGAAGACCATCATTCTTGATATATTTTTGCTAGATATTTTAATGTGGCTAAATGAAATTTAGGTGAAGTTAAACTCAAGACGTTTGCTTGCTTGCGCCCATGGGCCCCATGTCGCCGTGCGGGGTCCCTATGGGTACGTATATTGCTACAGGGTGATTCCTGTACTGCTTGCTCGTTTGCCAGGGTCAACGGTCTTCATCTGAATATGGTGCGGCCCATCGTTGTGCAGGGCCCACATGTGAGTCCATCTCTACGGATCTTGCGATCCTCATGCTTGCTCAAGGCTAGCGTTTTGCCGTTGTTATTGCCCCTCCCTCCCACCTCTGGATGGTCTTAAGGTGAGTATGTTATCTCCACTGACTCGATAGTCAGTGTGACAGGTGCTAGGTGGTGGACCGTAGTTGGTTACCATGGTTACTGCCTTGCTGCCAGGGACAGCGCGTCCCCTGTGGCAGCATCTAGGCACCTCGCCCAACCTCATCACCGTTGATGAGTTTAACTGGCTAAAAACTGACAAGCTCATAGCACTTACATGGTAAGGAGTGGTTGAAGTATCTAAAAGCTGTTTTAATGGTTGTTGAGCATTACAGAACACATCATCTATTTGTTCTACAATGGCCAGGGTTACTTGATGATCAAGGTCTTTTAGACCCATTGACAGCTTTTGGGTTGTCTCATCAAACTTTCTTCTGCAGATGAAAAACGTGGAATAATCAAGTAAATAATGCATGATCACAGAATTGCATTATGATACATGCTGTACAAAGTCATGTAGTTGCTGTGAAAATGACAGAGAATGGCAGAGAATTTGGTCAAGAATTTAGTGCAAAAATGATGTTCTGATATGTGTCCCCTTTGCACATTAACTTAATAAAATAAATGATCATTCACATTGGGACCAGCAGAAATTTTTTCCCTTGCTTGCTAATGATGTAGCAAATCAGAATAAAATGGCAATGCTAGACATGACAAGCATGTTCATGATCCTCTTTGCATGCTGTCTTCCTTAAGCCCGGTTCACATGACGACATAAGCATAGTCATAGTCATAAGCATAAGAAAACAAAACTTTTCCATTTTCTTATGCTTATGCTTATGACGTTATGTTCCGCGTGTGAACTGGTAAAAAACGCTTATGCTTATGCTTATGTCTATGCTTATGTCGTCGTGTGAACTGGGCCTTATTTACTATATTCAGAAGTGCTCTGTCCAGATATTATTCTTACTATTGTGTTCATAATCTTACTTTGACATCATGGAATCTGGAGCATTTGCCATCATGCTTTGCAAAACTGTAAGATCACTGCGTATCTCCAGGACCTGCAAATACAGTGTATCAATAAATTATGACCAGGGTTATTTATTGTGTTGAATCATGGCAGCAGATGCTTACATTCTGGCAGGCTTCTACAATTCTGTCTCTGGTGATGTCTTGACATATATTAGCTACAGCCATGCTACTCCTCACAATGGCATCAAGATAGCAATCCATCTGATTACTGGTATCCATGGCAACACTTGGATGAAGTTCATTTCTAGCCTGTAAACAATGGCAGTATCACTCGAATAAATATGAAGACATGATGTACACATAAACACACAGTCAAGCTTTGATGGAATATTATTACAACACACGTGTAATATAGTATTAGGAAACTCAATGAGGTGCAAATGAAGTACATGTATATTACATGTATTTATGGTGATGCAAACCCTTCCCCAATATTTGTAAGATCAATCTCCAAAAAAGGCCAACTGCTTTATACAAAGCAACCCCCAAAACCTTGAAAATTTTCCTCATATTGAAGATACTGTAAAGTTACATGTTGCAATATTAAGGTTGACAAGTACATATAGGCTGTTGGATAATAAATACTGTATAGGGGAAGTCAAAGCACCTTTTCCATAGTCGAATACATTGAAGGAGTATCTGCAGAACTGTTTTCTTCATCTCTGTTTTCCACAATTTTTATGATCTCAGTGCAGGCAAATTTGATTTGGCCTACAACGTAGTCCCTGTTAACCTTCAAGATAGAAAAAAATTAAGAGGGTGTAATTCATACTGCAATAAATTGGCTATGAAATTAGAATGTGAGCCACTTTATGGGGCTTAAAAAACTTCAAATACAGTAAGCATCAATGCAGTATACACAGGTGTTTCAGTCACTTTATCATTACAGCAATATTATTTTCGAAATTATGCGAACTCATGCATTGAAAAAGTCCGTTAGAATTTGGATATTCACTTCCGTCAATCAAATTTAAAAATTAACAATACCATGAAGATTTAACTTATATCAAAATCATATATTTTTAATTAGCTTTTACAGGTTGTTTAAAGATCATATTATGTAATTTGGTATGTTTTTAGGGATGTTTAAATGAGCATTTTATGGGGTGTTCATTTGAAGTGGGCGGAAGCGAAAAACCAAATTCCAACGGACTGTTTGGAGGTCAGAGTTCCCATTATTTTGAAAATTGCTGTAATATGATGTCAAAAGACATAAAAATGTACCTTGGAACTTGGGATGGTAGGATTTTTAAAGTAGACTTGCACAGTTGAAGACAGTAACCCAGCAGCTTTTTTAAGTATTGCCATTGCTGATAACAGTCTGGTTCTTTGTTTAGGATTACTCAGCTCCTTAAATTATACACATTAACAGTTTATCAAGATACAGCATATTTGTACACATGATATTAAATGACTTTTATGCACTAAAAAGTTTAAATAATTTACCCTTTGTCTTTTGTCACACAGACTGACCAAAAGCATCAAGGACTCTGAGAAACCCTAAAATGACAAATGCACATTGGGATTCACATTTAATTAATGTTGCTTCATGTACAACTTAAATTGATCTTAGCAATCAAGTACAAATCATTCTCTGGGACCCAGAATGAAAGGGTAGGAGGGGGGAGGGGGGGGGGGCAATAATTATTCTATCATGGATAAGATTATCATATAGGATTAGACATTATCATAAGACTCATATTTGGCCCCGCCCACACTTTTAAGAAAACCTTTGGAAAATGTGATGTAAGCAGGGCCAGACAGCTTTTTGAAGGTGGTCTGGGAAAACCTGTATCCAGACCCAGACTAATGCACACCTGCCAAAAATACAAATTTGGTGATACAAACAGTCATATGATAATTAAAATGCTTATTGACAACATTAGTTCGGGCCAGATGGGAAATATTTGGCTCTTGCGCATTTGTATATGGACCTCACTGAGCTCAGTCAATATGGCATGACCTTGAGCCAAATATTTTTCCATCTGGACTTCCCACTCAGTCAATAAGTACATATTATGTTGATGTTGCTTACCTTAAAGCTAACAAGGAATCCATCCATGGATGTTACAGCTTCAGTCAGTCCAAGCCTGTCAATTACCCAGCATGCAGCACACACAATCTTGTGCACCTCAGCCTTGTCATAGACCAAAAGGACCTAGTACATGGACCAAACATGACTTAATAATAATAAGAAATCTCGTCCTTTTTAAACATAATTGCAACTTATCATACATGCACATAACCTCCACAGTGCAACGTTTCTTGAAATGTTGCAATGAACAGCAGTCACACCCAGCCCAATGCATCCACATCCACAAGCACATCTTTCCTAGTGGGCTTCGTGTGGCAAGTAGAGAGATGGGAAAAAGCCAGGTGAAGTGGATGGAGAGGGAGGAAAAAACCCTCGAGGTAGTCAGCTCCTTTTTCCCCAGTACTACCCATGATGTATACACCACAGGAATCCCAATCTCAGAGGTGCTTGCGGTTATGTGGCTAGCCTATTTTACAGAAATATTTTGTGTTTGGCCCAATCTTCCTCCCCACAAATATCTACTAAGATCAGTTATAGAATATTCTTTATAGATGAATTTACCTTCATTGTTGTCTCTAAAATGTTACGAGCTGAATCAACAAGTGC
The DNA here is from genome assembly GCA_029948255.1 of Telmatactis stephensoni. Taxonomy (NCBI): domain Eukaryota; kingdom Metazoa; phylum Cnidaria; class Anthozoa; order Actiniaria; family Isophelliidae; genus Telmatactis; species Telmatactis stephensoni. Next base: position 686,449 of record JALIZF010001810.1, read on the forward strand.
GTAACGGACTCCTCTAGAGAAAGGTTGTTTTATGAGTTTTCGTGATGCATCAAGAAGATTATCACCAGCAGCAGTCACCATTAAGCATGCTTCTGGCATCTCTTTCTTGAATACCTACATACATGAGAAAAACCAATATGTACAACATGAAAATATCTTATGTGATAATCTGAAATCTTTCCCTATATTACAGTATGTCAAATTTTTACCTCATCGCTGCTATCAGCAACTAAATTCTGAGCAGCAAGCACCAGACTTTGAATGGATGTACATACTTGTCTTGCATGGGAGACCAACATAGGCATAGGAACTCCTTCCCTTTCTCCTGCTTCATTTAGGATAATCAGTTGGGATACCTAATATTAATGTGACAAGCAATAAGTAAAGAATGCAGGGAGCAATGCTGATATAAACATAAGGAATGCCAACCAGTGACACTTGAACCCAGAATTTTTACTAACTAGTTAATGAGAAAAATTCTGGGCTGAGTGGGATTTGAACCCACGATCTTCAGAGTTCTAGCCAAATGCTCTGCCAACTGAGCAGTGGTGAGTAAAATCCCAGGTCAATTTCAGGGATCAGAGATTCTGATCACCAAGAATGTTGACCAATGTAATGAAAGACGAGGAACTGGTTTCCCAATGAGGGCTGATAGCTCAGTTGGTAGAGTATCTATGTCGATATATACTGGCAATTTGTAAATTATGGATCAATTATGGATATACAACCAACGAGTTATCAATCTAATAATAAAGTTTGGATTTAGATTATGACAAACTGTCAACACGATTTTGTTTACACTTAGTAACGCAGAAAAACATGGTTTTACGTAGCGATCTTACCTGTGCTGCTATAGGAGCCATTACTAGCTCTATAGATTTGGTCTGTACCAAGGAGGACAGCAGTTTTGCAGACATTTTGGAGCATTATAGACTTGTCATTATGATACAAACTTCTTCTTCAAGAAATGTTGTTCACTTGTCGAGTCTTCTGCTCGCGGTAATGAGACTGGGGACTAGAACCGCTGACATATACAACAGACTAAAATGTAGTCTAAGTTAATAAAAATCTGAAACATTGTTTTGGTCATGATATGGATTTTTATTGTTAAAAAGCTATATTTTAAGACTTTGATTTGTAATTTTGTTAAATACTATAAAATTTGACAAAAATTCGTGAATGCAAAATAGGATATTGCGGGCTCATTGTGGTACCCAGGCTTTTATCGTACTTGGCGGGTCACAATGAGAGAGAACACAGACTTTGAGTGAGTTTGCTTCAAATGGGTGAGTTTTTAATATTTCATACCTCTTAAATGGCACATTTGTAAGATTTTAAGATGTTGATATAATAATGCTTGCTTGGACTTCTCTGGATAGTCGGAAAGCCCTAAATTACATCAGTAAAAATGAGCCTTTTATACATGTATCCTCTCTTGTTTTCCTACAAGAACCCCCGGACCGGGAAGAACCCCGTAGAATCACATATGCTTACAAAACTTTTGTGTTTCTCTTGTATATTTTAGATATTAAGGATGAGCTAGTAGATCAGTTCTTTCAAGCAGCTCTCCTACATGGGCCAGTACTGGTGAACAAGGCCCGAAGTGAATATCAAGATGCTCAAGCTACATGCATGGGCTTCCTTGCCCCTAACCATGAAAAACAGGGTCAACAATCCAGCTATTTCTGGCAAAAACTCCAGGTAGATAATATCAATAAAATGATTTAAGCTTAATATATTTGTTGATATTTTGTATTATCATACATCTCAAATATTCAAAATGCTGATGCTTCAGTCATTTGACTTTCATGTACAATTCACATACAATTTTATAATCAAAGTGTCTGTGAATTGTACGTCGCAAGTCAAATGAAATTTCCAGATTAAATAATATTATAAAGGAGTAAATATCACACCCACCCACAAATAGCAAGTAAGTCTAGGCAGGATGTGTTTATTTGCAAGGTGTACAGTGACTTAATCTTTCATTTTTAATAATTTATTTATTATCTATCTTAAAGACATGCAATTTTGAAGATCCTAGAAATGTGCAAATGAGGTATGTTCTTTAAATAAGCCTGTATAATTGTACACTGATTTCCAGCAGCCACTATAATCAGTTATGTACTGTATGATGCACATGTTGCTCGACATATAGATTGCTAGGAACAACACTGGATAAAGATTTCACAGATAGGATTTGCAGTTTTATCTCATCCAAATCAGACTTGTTGTTTACTGGGAAAGGAAGAGAAGAATTAAGGAAAGGAATTGATTATGGAACTGAAACCGTCTATCAAGGTACTGTAAGAATTTGTTCATTAATTTCATTCTTTTTGTTCATTTCATTCATTTTGTTCATTTCATTCATACATTAATTCCTTCCTTCCTTCCTGCCTAGTTCCTTCCTTCCCTCCCTCCCTCCCTCCCTTCCTTCCTTCCTTCCTTCCTTCCTTCCTTTCTTCCTTCCTTCCTTCCTTCATTCATTCACAGGTTAGTTTGGTTGTTTGCTCGGAAATCTTAAGAATTAAATCAACCTCATATAGTTATATCTGTGCCACCTGTTCAAGATTCACCTGAGTCATTAAATAAGTACATGTACGTGTAGATCAGAGAAAAAATATGTGTATACAGTGTAACAATAATCTGTAAATTTCTTTTAACAGACCTTTATGGCAATGTCCCACCTTTAGAGATTTTCATGTCTATACCAGCACTTGTGAAAAGATGCCAGCTAATCAAGGTTACTAATTACATTTAAACCTCTACATGTATTAACAGCCAAACTTTTGCAAGTAGTCAGCAACCCTCAGTCCCAGACAAAAATACAGTGTATCTATCACAAGTTTTTATTTATTGATGATTCGATCTGAGTCTACATTACTGTCAGTACTCAAATCACAAACAAATAAATTGGAACTTTTAGAATTTGCATTGTATAAACAGTGTTAAAATATTTCTTTACATTGCTTACTCAGGAAAGAATGATCAAAATTTTCATTGTTGTTGATCTATGTACAATAATGATATTGTGTACATACTTTTAAATAAAATATTTGTGTTTTCTTTAGGTCATGAAAGAAGGGGATGTTGTCATAGGTACAGTGACTGCCAAAAAACCATTTGGATTATTTGTTAAGCTAGTGGACTTGGAATTTTCCAAGAGCAGAGACTTCTCTGACACAAATATTCAGGTACAGCTCAGTTGTTTAATAATAAATAATAATGAAAAATAAATATTTATATAGCGCTATTTCCAGCAGCTCAATGACGCTTTACAATATCACATTACATTGTGTTGTACAATATATATGTGTTTACATGTAGATCTGTGTACAACGTTTTGTACATTACTGCCATTTGAATGCATAATTTGCATTTGTGCAATTATGTAATCATTTATAATTATATTGAAGATAGTATGTATTGTTTTTAGGCCCTTTGTAAATCTAATGACCTTAATAAGGACAATAATCACAGGGAATATACAGACCCTACAGATGCATTTAGGATTGGAGATTATATCAGAGGTACCGTATGTAAAGAAATAAACTGAATTACACAGACAAGTATATGATCCAATATTAGAGTGATTTAGCAAATGCAACATAAAAAGAAAACAGGATATTAGATTATCATAATGTTTTTTTTTCACATTCATTTGTTGTGTGAATACCATGTTTTACAACACTCGATACTAATCTGATTGGTTGATTAGAGTGTGTCAATAAGACACACAGCTGATGCATTTTGGTACAGTGCTTGTTCTGTTGCCCCATTTGAAAAGGATTTTTTAACTTTTATCTCAAATAATTGTTGTAAAAAATGAATTGAAGATGGTCTTGAGTTGTCTGTCCTCTTATTAACACACTCTTGATGCCATAAAATGTTCAAAACTTTGCAGTGAAATCACTCACTGCACTTGTGATTCCACTTGAGTTTTGAACATTTTATGACATCAAGAGTGTGTCAATAAGAGGACAGACAACTCAAAACCATCTTCAATTTGTTAAATGCCACAATGCCATATTCAGGATGCCACTTCACTTAGATACATTGTAGATAGACAGGCTAATGGAATGACTGATAGTATACAAGCTAACAAACAGTTTGAATTTTTGTTTGTACTGAAGCTTCAAATTTTTACCTTTTTTGTCATTTCAGGAGTGGTTGTTAATGTCAATGTTGATGATAACAGGATAGCTTTGTCGTTAAAATCATCCAAACTTCGAGCTGAACATCAACATCTTTTCTTGGTATGCATGTTGATTTTATAATATTTTAATTTAGCCAATTATCATGGAAGCATATTTCGTTAAATTAGCAAAACACAAAATCTAATAGCAATACTTTGTGTTTACTAAAAACAAATTGTAATTGTAATGCTAATGTGCAAACCATCTTCACAATAACATTTCACAAGTTGCTTTGAAAAAATAGCCAATTGGCTCATGAATGATAAAGGCTATATAGCTATTTCAAAAAAGGTTGACGGGGTGAACAGCGAATGGCAATCAGCGATTTGTGATTGCACAACCAAAAGGAACTGTGGTCATGCTATTAGACCACTATCCAGTGCAGAGATATGAATCGCCTATCGACCACTTTGTCCAATAAGGTCTTTACTGCATGATACCGGCATTGCCTGGGTATTTAATTAATGAAAATGAAGCAATTCTGTTACCCCAAACTTCCTTTCGGTTGTGCAATCACCAATCGCCGATTGCCATTCGTCATTCGCCCCGTCAACCTTTTTTGAAATAGCTATATGTCATATGGAGTATTGTTATTAAGACCTTTGTTGCATTTCCTTGTAGGGGCTGCTAGAGGACTTTGACGAGAGAAAACTCAGGTACACTGTTACTTATTCAATAAATATGTTTAAAATTGCATGTTTATAAATGGCATAGCATTTTATTTTATAGATCAACTATTAATAATATTATCCAATATGTGGTTGGTACAATAATGTGCATTCATTTGACAGTAATACATTAAAAATATCATTGTTAGTAACTTTTATTCTTTAATTCGTATTTTTTGCAGATATAACTGTTATGAAAACAAAAGTTACATGGACCACTTAGAAAGTCACCCTGGCCTCAATAACCCTAAAAGTATAGATACTTTAGTAGATATTTTAGGTATTGACACAAAGAAACAGTGTTCTTTTTTGAGAGGCTTACAGAGGTGAGTTTTTATAATATAACAAGCAATGATTAATGTACATTTTGTGTGACTCCTACATAATCTTCTGAACTGTTTGCTGAACTGTTTGCACTTTTTTATATAGAAAGGAGTATCCAGCTGGAGACTATTTTAAGGAATTAAGAAAAAGACAGTCAGTCAAGTGGTCCATGGGCTCGTACGTATCTGAAAATAGGGACTGTAGAGAGGTCTAGGGTTCTGGGTGGCTTTACCCCCCTTGTATAAAGAGAGAGAAAGAACTCACAGATGTTTTGAGTCTTGGCCCTTTGTCAGAGTACGTATTCCAACGGAGGGTCAAGGTTCAAAAGATCCGTAAGTTATCTCAGTCTCTTTTTATATGATGTTGCAAATTTCCATTCATCTCCTAGAGAATGTAGATTAATGAGTAATGCCCAAAAGAAAGTGTATAATTTATGGTCAATAATTTACAATAGTCTATTGTTTGCAGGACAGCAAAAGGTGTTGAGTACTTTAAAGCTGGTGAAATGAACTTGGCATTGAAATACTTGGACCATGCACTTCAGATTGATGGACAAAATATTGAAGCTTTAGTTGCTAAAGGAGCTCTGTAAGAACACATTTCTGGTTTTACTAATTTCTGTTGTCCTAATAATAGGGATATAAATGAAGGGATATTTATGAAAATGGCTGAAGTGACTATTTTCAAAATCACCAGAAAAATCACAAAGCCATTTTCACTGGCACCTCTTCAAACAGTTGAACCTTAGTTCCCATGAGCAGACACTTCACAGACCAGGAATTGAAGTTTGTCAGGAGAAGGGACTAAGAGTTGCTCTCCTTTAAATGGGAAGTTCCTACTTACCAGAGTCTCTGTCAGTACTTACAGTACAATGTAGAAGTTCAATTGTATTGCTGGGTTCCATCCACACCTTCTGGAATCAAAAGACAAAGAAGCGGTAGCCATGTTGGATGAACAAACAATACATGCCAATGAGAAATCTTTTGTTGAAGTTCATCGAAGTTGGCTACCATGACGTCGCATGCAACCCAAGAATATGTGACTGCATGTACATGTAGATGACAATTATTAATGAGGTAATCGGGTGTGGCTGACAGGAGAGATGAGAATGCCACCACCCCTGCCTACTCCATTATCAGGGATGGTCAAGAAGTGAGAGTGCCTCTGTCTAATCAATTTTGATTATTTTTCATTCAGATTGGCAAATGAAGGAAAGTACAGTATGGCTGTCCCATTGTTTCGTCAAGCTCTTTCAATTAACCATAAGCACAAGAATGCTATGAAATATCTTGTAGAGACATTAATTGAGCAAGGAATACAGTAAGTTCATGAATATTGTATATATTTAACAATTATTGAAGATGATTTTGAGTTGTTTGTCCTCTTATTGACACACTCTTGATGTCATAAAATGTTCAAAACTCCTGGAATCACGAGCGTGATATAAAAAATCCTTTTCAAGTGGGGCAGGATTGCAAGGAAAGTATTGCAGAGCAATTGAGATGGGAATAGTCAGATATGGATGCCTTACAGCAGCTGCCTACTTTTAATCTGCTGTTTTTTAGTATACATGTACTTGACTAATGCATTCTAAATGTTTGTTTTTCAAGGCAAGAAAGAACTGATCTTAACAATGCAGAAAAGTGTTTTCAAGAAACTCTTCAATTACAGCCAGATAACACTACAGCAAGTGATCACTTGACCAGAGTTAAAAGGCTGTTAGCTTTGAAGCATCAGGTGAGCAAACGAGTTTATGGTTTATAATGATTGTACATGTGTTAATCATATTTGAAGGGGTACATGTGAAAACGGCTTAAGTGATTTTCTGAGGATTATTTTGTACAAGTTTTCTCAAATGGAAAAAGTCACTTTGGCCATTTTGATGAATTCCCTTCAACTGTATTTCTTGATGAAGGGGTACATGTGAAAATGGTTTAAGTGATTTTCTGATGATTTGTACAAGTTTTCTCGAATGGAAAAAGTCACTTTGGCTGTTTTGATGGACATCCCTTCAACTGCATTTCTTGATGAAGGGATGCTCATAAAAACAGCTTAAGTGACTTTCTGATGTTTTGTACAATTTTTCTCAAATGGTCTAGAGTGGCATCAATTGCTGGGTTTCATCCATTGCTTCAGAAATCCAAAGACAATGAAGTGGTAGCCATGTTGGATGAACAAACAAGCGACGCTAATGAGAAATCTTTTGTTGAAGTTCATCCAAGATGGCTGCTGTGACATCACATGCAACCCGGCAATTGACTTTCTTATGGCAAAATATGAATGCCTTGCACATAAAAATCACTTAGGCAATTTTTATTGGCATTCCTTCAGTTATTGTGCACATTAAATGACCAATGATGAGTTTATACAGCACTAATGCTATGTTTTCTCTCCTTCTCTTGACATACTGGCCTGTTTCTACAAATGCACGACCATCTACTGCCAACCCTGTCATTTAATTATCATGCGCTTCATGGAAACTTTGTCAAACGTTTGTATAAACATTATTGGTTTACAAAAATAAATGTTTTGCTTTCTTTTATAATTCTGGTCCTTACGGTGTTTTGATGGTTTTGCATGTATTTTTTTCATTTAAACTTATGTTACTTTAATATCACATTTTCCTCTTCTAATTCTACCTTCATTGATTGACTTGTATTTTCTTATACTTACATTGTAATGATAATTTGTTTTATGACATTTTTCTTTTTTTTACTTCTTGTTAAACTGTTGGCTTATCTATCTACCCATCTCAATCCTTCAATACTCTTCCTCCTCTTCCCTTCGTTCCTTCCTTCCTTCCTCCCTCCCTCCCTCCCTCCCTCCCTCCCTCCCTCCCTCCCTCCCCTTCCCTCCTTCCTTTATTCCTTTCTTTCAACTTTCCTTCTTCCCTCTCTTCCCTAATTCCTTTCCTCCGTTCATCTTCTGCCCATTCTCCCATCCATCCCGTTCTTTTGTTCTTTTTGTTTCTACAATTGCTCCTCAAAAACATGTGGCATGCTATTTTTATTCAATCAAAATCTTTTGATAATGTCGGTCAATTATGGTGATTTGGAAGAAGGAAAAAGAAAATTCTAGTAAGCAAGAAAGTGCAGTTAGTAAATTTAGCCATGTAAGACGACTGATAGAAGAGGAAGAGCAAAGTCGACGAAGAAAGAAAAAGAAAAAAGATAGGTAAGTTTATTAACTTAGTTGCACACACTTGTTGTGACCATTCGTACATATGAGTCGGAGGTTCTACTAGTTTACAGCATCTTTTCTTACAGTATGTATTGTTATAAACTGCTACTATTCATTGTAATTGAATTATGTATTAGGGGGTGTTTACATGACACTAGGATCATCCAGCACTAGAATCATCCTAGCAGGCGAATCATCCTACTTGCCATACATTTACTGTATTCTGTTTAGTAGGATAATCCTAGTACCCGAAGTGAAGACACAAATTTCCATGTAAACAAAATGCAGTAAATGTATAACAGGTAGGATGATTCGCCTACTAGGATGATTCTAGTGCTAGGATGATTCTAGTGCCATGTAAACAGCCCCTTACATTTATTTAGGATAGTGGTGTCGAAGTTATTGCCTCTTAAGTAGTTTGTGTTCGAGAGCTGGATCAAAAAATAGAACGAAAAAGACTTTCAAAATCTGCACAAGAGAGAGTTGAGACCAGCACTCACGCAACTTTCTTGCAACGTTACGTAACAGCAGTGTTGTATCGAGTATCCACTCTTGTAACATTTGCGTGCAATATTTACAGAAATAGAATAGCGTTGCGCGCCGGTTCTAAAACTAGCTCGTGTAATAGATGCATGACTCGAAGATCATGAAACTATAATCGTACTGAAAAGAACATGGAGAAACATCTCTTTTATCAAGAAAACACCTTGTCAATAAAAATCAAACTGCCAAAATTGTACTCAAGGAGATGAAAAAGTTGGTTTGTCTGTGTCAGTTGTAACGTCACTGACGCACTTCACTAGTGCGTGCAATTGTTGCAGGGATGGACAAACGGCGCAACTGTTAGTGCGCGCAACTTTGCAGAAAAACTTGTATCGTGTGTCCGGGTCTTACCACTGCGCTGCTTACATTACCAAAATGTTTTTATAGGAAAAAGAAAAAGAAACATGAAAAGAAGAAAAGTTCACGAAGATCAAGACGAAGTCGTAGCTCTAGTGAAAGTTCTTCATACAGTGATAGATCAGAATCAACATCTCATAAACACACACAAAAACATTCAATTTCTGATGGAAACAGCGCTAGAAAAAGAGCATCTATAGATTCCGAACAAGAAGCCAAGCAACAGAAAAAGGAAAGCGCACGGAGATCAAGATATAGTCGAAGCGTTAGTGCAAGTTCTTCAGAGAGTGAGGTAGTATCTCGTAAACACGCGAAAAAACATTCAATTTCTGATATAAACAGCAGTAGAAATAGATCATCAACAGACTTCGAACAAGAAGTCAAGCATGAGGAAAAGGAAAGTTCACGGAGATCAAGCCGATACAGTCGAAGTTCTAGTGCAAACTCTTCAGAGAGTGAGATAGCATCTCGAAAACACGCCAAGAAACAATCAATTTCTGATTCTAGTAAGAGTAGAAACATATCAACAGACGAGCAAGAAGTAAAGACTTATGAAGCTTATCATAGTACTTTATACTACAGCAAAACAAAGAAACGACCTTCGCTGTCACCATCCAGTCAAACATCTTCCTCTACTAGTAACTTGTCTTCTGAGAGAAATTATTACAAACGGGCACGCAAGTACTGATAAATGAAGAATCTTCAAGTCTGAGAGTACATTATACAGCTCAAAGAAACCTTTACTATCCAAGGCCAGGGCCGTAGATAACCCAAAAATCCTGGGAGGGGCAGCCAGTTATATTTGATATTTAGGTATAAAGATCAGGGTATCCGTTTTCTTAGCTAGCTAGTTAGGGGATACAGCTGTCCCTGTGCTGCCAGTGCAATCGTCATCCATTCATTCAAGCATCTTTCACTGCAAGTTACAAGAACATCTCCAAATCTGAACCAAATCAAGTCACGATGAAAAGCAATATGCAACTATCTCTTGGTATCGATCCGGCGGCAAAAACAAGAAGTAGTCCTGGACTGCTCAAACTGTCAAGTTTCTTTTGAATGAATATGCAACATTGCAGCATGTATACAATTTGTCTGCGCATGTCTGTGTTTTGGGCTTGAAATTAATTTGCATATCGAATGCAAGAAATTTTATGTTGACACGGAATATTTGGCTGGCTATCTCGTTCTTCAAAATTTTGTTCAACAACCGAAATACTAAGACAACTAAAACATGAGCAGTGTACCTACCACTAGTGCGCTGTGGATAACTATCCAGATCGAAGGCACTCCAGATGGGAAAATATCGCGCGTCAAAGTCAGTAGAAAGTTGTGAGAAGGACCAGAACTCCGCACTTTCGAGTTATAATGCTGGCGTTGAATTCATGTATAAGGTAAATTTAGTAATGGATGTCATTACCAACATGGTACTCTGTGAATTGAATCCAATAAGAGTACTCTGGACTTCATTGATTGTTTAATAATTAGCCATGTTTACTGGAATCTCGTACTTTTTCGCGCAAAATGCTTGCAATTCATTCTGAAAATTTTACATCTTTGACGGCGCCCCCCAGCAATATTATTTAATAATACGCTTTTTCCATGCTTCGTTCTTGTAAAACAGAGCTTTCTTGGTGGAAACTCCTGGTCCCTCCATGTGATTCCAAGCAATGTTTACAGCCGGTTTCAAGCCTCGTTAAAATTGACTAAATTTGGTATAGCCTATATTTTATAATCTGCAACATTTATCTAGAAGTTAATGACCTATTTTTATACATGGTGAGGCATACAGTTTGTGCCGTATGAAGCAGCGTTTTATACTTTATAAAAGAGCAAAAAATTCATCGCTGAAATTTGCATGCAAACAACGTGCTTGGAAACACGTTCACAAAAATGCTTTAGATCACATGTAGGGACCACGAGTTTAGACTAAAAAAGCTCAGTTTTGCAAAAAAGAAACGTGGAAAAAGCGAATTACTAAATAAATTTGCTGGGGGGCGCAGTCTCAGATGTCAAATTTTGAAAGTGAATTGCAAGAATTTTGAGCAAAAAAGTACGACATTCCCGTAAACATGGCTAATTATCACTGAAACGATCGATGGAGTCTAAAATACCCTTATCGGGTCTAATCTGCACAGTAACTTGTTGTTAATGGCTTCCACTGCTTAACGTACCTTACATATATATTTAGCGCCCACAACATTACTCGAAAGTGCGGAGTTCTGGTCCTTCTCACAACTTTCTAATGACTTTGACGCGCGATATTTTCCCATCTGGAGTGCCTTCAGTTTGGATAATTATCCACAGCGCACTAGCGGTAGGTAGACTGCTCATGTTTTAGTTGTCTTGGTATTTCGGTAGTTGAACATAATTTTGAAGAACGAGATAGCCAGCCAAATATTCCGTGTCAACATAAAATTTCTTGCATTCGATATGCAAATGAATTTCAAGCCCAAAACACAGACATGCGCAGACAAATTGTATACATGCTCAACATTGCAGGAAGTTAGGTAGTGTCATGTGATACGCCCAAAACTTGTTACACGAAGTACTGCATTGTGTATTCGGACCACTAGGCTTTGTACGCTTTATGTGTTACCCTAGTCTTGCTTTCCTTCCATATGACCGATTTTTTAGTGGCCAAGCCGATATGTGTGTGAGATTCGAACCTTATTAACAACGTGGTACGAGTTTCCAAAGGCCTTCGAGGATATTTTTATGCCATTTGTAGTTTTTGTAAACATATCTTCACGGCCATTCCCCCACCTCCAACCCCCCAACTCGATACACAAAAGTGTATTTATACACCCGAGTATTTCCGTTGTTTTATTTTGTCGCCAGTAGGTAAAACATGATATATTAACAAGGAACGCAAATATTCAATAGCCACGCTTGCATGTCGCTATGTACTATGTTATCGTTGCTGAATCTGTAAAAAAAACTTCAAAATATGATTATATTGATATATTATTTAGCTCCGAGAAAACACTCCCAACAACCCCACCCCAATCTAGCCTAGCCCTGGGTTACTAAACTCGTAGTATTGATCGCAGAATCTTTACACATATTTCTAACGCCCAACATTGTTAGATGCGTTAGAACATCGCTTTGAGCCAACAATGTAAACGTCACATAACATTTGGGGCGTTTGCTTGCTGAGGGCTTTATAGCAATTCTAACTTAACCTGAAAAAGTACCGATTTGAACTCACTAATAAAGGAAGAAAGGATGTAGGTTTTCCAGTGTTCTCTGGTGTTACGGAAAACAGGTGTTACGTTTAATATGCTACAGAAATTTGCCGCACGAATTTGATTGCTTAGGAGTCGAGAATTTGGAACCATTACAATGTTGTACTAGGAAGCTATATCGAAAAAAAAAAATCTTAAACCAACACTCGACAAGAAATGGTAGTTGTCAAAATAATCAAAATAATGGGTTGAAAATGCGCATATATGCATTTTCAAAAAAAAAAAAAAAAAAAAAAAAGAGAAAAGAAAAAAAGTGAAAAAAGATCTGGCACACGAAGCAGTGGCTTTCGAACTTTTTGAATAACCTAAGGTAAGACTTAACGTGTAAACCCCCTTTCAATGGTTGCCGGTTGTCTGACGAAAGGGACCCAGCAGTCTTGCCTCGACAAATATTCAACTTCCAGTGATTTTTGGTTCTTTGTGGGCTACCTGTGGTAACGCGGGTCTCCTGAGTGTATGAGTCCTTTAGTGTACTGGTAACTAGTTGAATATTTTCCTGTTTTTACAGGCGATTTGTATTTCTTGTCGATAATATAAAATGATTGCCGTGCAATTATGTATTGCCTATGGTTCTATGGCACTTTTTATTGCACTACTTAACAATGTATTTCTCCTCTACTACGTGGAATTGTTTGTATCTGTTTATCGTATCGATAAGATTTCCTTTTGGATCGGAGAGGTAAGTTCGAGAATGACATCGAATATGGGGCTTCAAAATTATAAAACAAAGTTGTTATTATACGAAAATGTTTTATAAACGATTTAAAACTGAATCAAGGTCCTATTGGGTCCAGTTAAGCCCTTTAGGGTTTTAATTTTACGATAACTTCAGCTGTGTAGCATCAAAATAAGAGTTGTTTGTATTTGTTTAAGCTGCCCGAAATTTCTCTCCAATATTTAACACGTAAGATTAACAAAGATTAACATCTATTTTGTCACTTTCCCACAGTAAAAAAACAACAACAATCAGTGAATTAGTTGAAGGTCTTAACAGTCTACCATGTAGAATCATGCCAACTTTATTTTGATTTCGGTAATAATAATAATATTTCCTTTATCTTAAATAATTTTCAATTGATGTAACAAATGAAATGGTATTTTGTGCCATTTCAAAAGCTAGCCTGCCAGTGTAAATATTTTGTCTAAAGTGTTTCTTAGGAAAGCTTTATAATTTGGTTCTTGAGAGCTGGATTTTAACCCAAGATAGATAATCTAAATTTAATATTTCCAATTTTATATTAAGTAGCTAATTCACAAACCGAAACATATGACCTTCAAGGGCTTTTCAATTTCGGATATTTAAACAAATGACGTAGATATTATCAAACTTCGATCAGTTCTTAAGATATAAATGTAATTGTATAACTGAAAATGGCCCAATTTCAAGCTTTTGCATATGTTTTGGCTTGAAATTACTTTTGGTTTGTAAATCAAATATTTATTTAGAATATGATAATGAATATAACAATGGCAGCAAAAATTAAACCAGTTTGAAAATTTTCACACCAAAATTAATTTCAAACCTTATCATATATTACAAGTAAATAAGCAATGTTTTGCATCAGAAGTATATTTTTCCTTGGCTATTAATTTCTAATAAGTGTTTTTCTCATGAATTCTGAATGAGTTTAACATATGGTAAGATAATTAGATAAAAATTTCTGTCTGCTGGTACTCTTTGTTAGATGTCATGTGTTCTTTTATGCAATGAACTATGCAACTTAATGCAACTGTGATCTAAAAGGTTGGTTACTTTTTAGGCTGTTTTCCTCATATGGAATTCCATAAATGATCCTCTTTTTGGATGGCTAAGTGATCATAAATCTGTCAGTTCAAACAAGTGAGTCCATTTTAATTGTATTTATACAGTGGTAGATATATTAAAGAGCAGTTTTTGCATAGGACTGGGAAAATGGCATGGTCACAGCACAACGTGGTCATAACAAGAATTTTTTTAAATGTTTTTATAGACATTTATGGCATTGACATGGCCAAGTATGTCAGTCTGTTTCGCACTCACTACAAACACTGCTTTAAAGCATGAGTACTTCTTAATGATATGATGAGGTGTAGTGTTTGATGAATGGTAGAGCAGATTTCATATGAGGCTCAGGGTTTCGTGCACCCATAATTTACTCTCCCCAGCACGGACAAGCTTCTTGGTCAATGCACCCAGCCGGCACAGGGGAGAGTATTGTGGGCATATGAAACCCAGATGGTTGATATCTGAGTCTAATGCACCCAGCCATCTCAGGGGGGAGTCTTGTGGGTGCATGAAACCCAGACGGCTGAAATCTGAGCCTAATTTCATATGAATGTAAAATGGATCGTGCAGTACCCTGACTGGGTCAAAGCCATGTTGTCTATAAAAACATCCGAAATTCCTGTGGTAGACACGCTGTGCTATGAGCGTGCTGTCTTCACAGTCTGAAAACTTATATTCTGGTCTGATTTTTAGATAATCATAGGTCATCCACATTCCTCCTACACGGCAAAAAATGGATGATCCCTGAACATCTGAAAAATCAGAACCAGACCAAGTGTATGAATGCTAAAATAAAAGAGAGAACTGTTGAAGTGTTCAACACCACAGAGAAGTGACATTATAATTTTCTAACGTTTGGTTTTCTGGTTTTAGTTGTGGGTCAAGTACACCACAGATAGCTCAAAAACGTTTCAAGTAAGGAAAATATAGCAATTCATTTATTAGTAGTATAGTAATATATAATTTTGCTTTTATGAAAATTTGTTCCTGCATTAAGGGCCGGTTACTGTGTCAGTAAATATCACATTTATTACTCAATAATTTACAAGCAATTTTTATTTCCAGGGCACTATCCAAATACGGCCCACTGTTTGCTCTGTCTTTCATGATGTTTTGGTTCCGCTGGGGATCTCCTGGTCTACAATTTGTTGTCTGCTTGTGTTTCTATGATGGATTCCTTTCAATGGTCGACCTCCATCATTTAGCGTTATTAGCTGATCTTGCGTTATCTGCAACAGACAGGACTAGACTGAATGCCTATTGCTCGGTATTCAGTGCCTTGGGATGTATGTCAGTATTCCTCTCATATTATGTATGGGACAGAGATAATATTGAATCATTTCGGTTGTTTTGTTTAACACTGTCCCTCTTTGCCTTGGTTGGATTTACAGTTAGTTCGGTATTTCTGAGAAGACATTTAAAATGTGAAAAAGTGAAGGTTGATACACCAATTGAAGAAGTTGGAAAAGAGTAAGTTGTTTGATTTGTTATTTGTTTATTGATTGATTGATTGATTGATTGATTGATTGATTGATTGATTGATTGATTGATTGATTGATTAATGTTTTGCTCCATGAAGTACAAAGGAGCAGAAATACTGTTAATTACTGGTTTATGCAATCCTTTGATGAAAATTATTTACACCCTATCCACACCTTAGGAAGATAATTAAAAGAATTTGTGATGTTAGGATGATGATGATGATGATGATGATGATGATTTTTGATTTTTTTTATTTCGTAGTATGACAGTTGCAATTACACAACCATCAGAAATCACTAGTCAACAACTTGAATTAAAGGGATACATAAAACAGCTAATAAATCATAAAAACTTCCTTTGGTTTGCTGTAATGAATTTAGTTCAAGTAAGTATTGGATGTACTAATTTACAGCCAAAAGTATTGTAAGTATTGTAAGTATTGATTTTCACAAGAATGAGAGCTACAATCTGCCACAAATACCTGAATCATCCAATTATGTCCCTTTCCCCAAAGTTGGATGATGCATATTACAGTAGTTACTTTTCACATTGCACAGTATAAAATTTTACCTTAACTAGTAACATTGAAAGGGGTAGAGGGCATAGCACAACGTGGAGGAATTAAGCCCTTTTCCTTATATCAAGGTGGTATTAGGTGGTATTTTAAATATAAAATGGTGTGAGTGTTAAACAGTTAACTAATATGAATTTCATTGTATTTTTCAGGTATTCCATTGTCATTTTAATAGCAATTTTTTCCCTCTGTTCTTGGAGAAACTGCTAGGAGATACCATCTCACCAAAGATGGGTGCTGTACTTCTTGGAGTGTCATTTGTTATACCTCATCTCAATAATCTATACTTCTTGACTCTTTGTCGTAAATATGGTGTTTATGCAGTCATCAAATGGCTATTTTATGCCAAGTTGTTTTTGGGTCTTTCTATTATGTCATGTGGTCCACAGTGGCCAATACTTCTTTGTATATTTATTGCAAGGTACATGGATGTAAAGCACGTTCTCCACTCATCACAGAAAGCACTCGCTGCAATCATTTTTACTTGCTGCAAAATTTTGAACAATAGATTTTATTCCGAACGAGTACTTGCTGGCTTGCTGCGAATAATTTCTGCTATGATTGGAGAATGGCCTTTAGTCAGCTTCTATGCATCTAGATTTAGTTGTGTCATGCATTGTTCTTAAATTGAGAGAGCATTACCTGGCAAAACTAAATACAGCTGGATGTGAGAAAACTGTTTGTGAAACAGCTCGAATTCTAGTGTTTGCATAATATGCATGATCTTTTAATTGTTCATTCCTTCTGTCCCTTTCTTGTTCTCTCTCATTTTTCATTCACTCATTCATTTCATCATCCTTTCGATCATTTGTTAATTCATTTGTTTGCTCATTCAAATCATTCTCTCAAACATTTGCTTGTCCTTTCATCTTATTCTTTATTCTTTTGTTCATTGGTCAATTCCTTCCCTCTCTCCCTCTCTCCCTCCCTCCCTCCCTCCCTCCCTTCCATCCTTCCTTCCCTCCTTGATACTTCTGTCAGTCCTTCCTTCCTTTCTTATACCCACTCCCTCCTTCCCTCTTTCCTTTATTAGTTTCTTCATTCATTCTTTTGTTCGTTCGTTTAGTCATTCATCAATTCATTTATTCGTTCAAAAGTTCTTTCATAGTCCATGGTATAGTGGTCCATATCTTGCGCTGGCGCGAAATGTGGACGCTAGCAAAAGTCCATAGATTGAGTTGAACGCAATCTGTGGACACGGACATCAATCCACAGATTGCGTCAACGCGAATTACGGACTTCAAAGTATATAGTATAGTCCATGGTATAGTATAGTCCATGGTATAGTTTTTTCTTCATTCATTCATTTGTTCATTCATTTAATCATTCATCAATTCATTTATTCGTTCAAAAGTTCTTATAACTAATTTGCACCCAATTTTTTTCAGCAATCGAGTATTCACTGAAGGAACCTGCAAGCTACTAAACCTTGTCATTAGTGACTTAGTAGACGAAGACTTTGTATTAAATGGTCGTAAACAAGCCATTTCAGCTTTAGTTTTTGGCACATCAGCTCTTCTCTCTAAACCAGGACAAACACTAGCTCCTCTTCTAGGAACATGGCTACTAGCCAAACAGACTGGTACATCGGTATTCTACTCTGCGAGCGATAAGAGCAGTACAAGTTTCCACGATACCTCGGGCAAAGAACTACGCTGGGGGTGTTTCTGTGTTCTTGTGTATGTACCGATTGCATGTGCGGTTATACAGATTTTGGCGTGGACGCGCTTTAGTCTCCATGGCAACAGACTTGTATGGGTGAAGCATATGAGAAAGAACCAGGGCTTTGTTTCGGCTAGTATTTATTAGTGTTGTGCAAAGGTTATAAATTTTGAAATGATTTCTAGTTGGTAGATGTCACCCGACGTCAAGTGACTTGCTGTAAAAGATAAAATAGCGAAGTGCGTCAGTGACGTCACACCTCAGACAAACAAACCCAATTTTTCATTCCCTTGAGTCCGATTTTGGCAGGTTGGTTTTCACTGGATGTATGTTTCTCCGTGTTCTTTTCAGAGCGATTACAGTTTCATGATATTTGTCTGAGTCATATATCTTCAGCGAGCTTTTAGTAGAACCGACGCGCAGTGTTATTTAGGAGAGAAATTTTCATTTGGAATAGTACTCCAAAACCCGTTCACTTAAAAATGTGGTCTACAGATGCGGTTAACGTTAACAATAACTCCTGATACGCCCACCACGTAATAACTGAAGTAATGTGAACGGTTTCAGTTTTTCAGTTTTCAATAGTGAAATTCGAATACTTGTTTTATAGCTAGAGAGATAGAAATGTATGAAAATATTTTGAATATTTTAAACAATATTTAACTTAGAGAATATCGAGGGAAGTCATAATAGCATTAATGCTTTATTACAAAATGAATGACAAAAATTAAACAGTTCAGACAAGTTCACAAGTAATAAAATATTTAATTCAAACTTATTAGATCTTGTATTTCAGAGAGCAATGCTTTGAAAGGGTGTTTTTGTAGCTCCACTACTGGTTGTAATACATGATTTCACCAGTAGTGTTCAACGCTAATCCCGGCGCAGGCCGGCCTTACTGTTGGAAATATAAATGGAAACGTGACCTACGGTTTAACGTTCTTATCTGAGAAGACGTGAAGGTCTAACCATCTAGTAATTTCAAAGTAAATTCAAAGACAGCAATTTCAAAGTAAATTCAAAGACGGAAATTTCAAAGCAAATTCAAAGACAGCAGCTAAATTATTTAATGACCCTAGGTGTTGGTCTGGCCGCCGGGAATCGAGCCCCGACCTCCCGCACGAGAGGCCGATGTTTAACCAGTTGAGCCAACCGGAAGGCGTAAAATATTCAGTAGACAGACAGAATCTAGTAACGTTTGTTACGATATTTTTTGATAGAGAAATATATTCCATTTTTCCATTCGTCTGTACTGTAATAGATGCCCAGCTAACGTAAAAATGTGGTGAGAACAACAAAGTATGCCACGAGACGAAGTCGAGTGGCATGACTGTTCTCACAACATTTTGACGTCTGCTGTGTATCTAGTAGAGTACAGACCCACAGAAAAATATAATATTTTTGTTTCATATGAATATTTCAACCAATCAGAGCGCGCGTAAGATTCAATGACGTCATCTGTGCGTGTGTACTGTAATCACACGGTTCTCGACCAATCAGAGCGCACGTAATATACCAATTATTTTATCTTATCAAACATCTGTACCAAACGTGATGCTTTCTGCACTCTGGGGCGTTTCTTCGTCAACACTAAATAGTAGCCTGTCAGACGACACCATCATAAATAAAATATTTTTTTCGTTCCCACATGTGGAAAATATGCCAGCTGGAATCCTTGGTCAAATTTTCACATGGAGCATAAATGTTGTTAGGGAGAAGAGTGTTAAGGCTGGGGCGGTCAAGAGGACAGTCTTAGTACGAGAATTGTTAATTAGAATAAAGACATTTCAACATGAGAAAATATTCTATGATATTTTATTTGACAAATATGAGAAATATGTCTTGCTCGAGGATGAGAAAATTAGACCAAATTTCATATGACATAATTAAATTTGTCATATGGAATTTGTTTATGTAGACGGAGAAAATCCATTTGTCAAATTCAATTATTTAAACGAGATTGAGATCTCCCAAAACAGAATAAATCATAAATTTAATGAGTAGAAGAACCAATGATCAGCAAGTACTTGTTCAAATAAATTCTGAAAACTGACTGAAATAACGCTCCTCTTTAATAATGAATCATGTTTTAACAAAGCTTATCTTCACCTAGATATTATAGAGTTATAAATACTACTAATACCACTACCCACTGCCATCAGAATCAAACTTCCACTTTCTAGCTAGGTCTGGTTATTAACTAGATGGTTTTCTTATATTTTCTTATATAGTGATCGCTCGAGTTGAGGGATGTTTCTGAAGTCTGTTAGTTCTGTTATCTTTTTAGAAATTTTAAAGATGGGGTACGGGGGAGGGGGGGTTGGGGGTACTGAGAAATGTACTGTTCATTTCCAACATTATCGGGCGTGGCTCCATCTATGATAACATCGTCGGGAACCCAGTGCCCGATTGCCCGTAATCCTGGGTTAGTGCTAACCACCTTTCAAACAACTGGGCCCAAGGGTATTATTCTGCCGCTCGTTTCTCCCTCCCAGAACTTTTTCATGAAGTAAAGTTTTCTCTCGTTTCTGATTGGTCGATCTGTTGAGGTCAACCAATCAGCATCTAATATATATATATATAGACAACTGTTAATATGATGTCATAATGTTTTGACTTCCGGAAGAAGTTCTAACGGACAACGTTCACAGTTTTTTTTTTTTTTTTTCCTTGGAGGGAGAAACGAGCGACGGAATATTACCTGGGTTTCCGAGGACGGATGGTCATGACAGAGAGATAATTCGGTAAAAGCTTAACATGTCAGTACCAGCTAACCATTGTAATCATGAAAAATATGAAAAATGGCTTTCAAATATAGCTTAAAACTTACAATGAATGCTAGTTAATGTATTTCACGAAACTGCTTAAATATCCACGAGCACTGAGCATTATGATATTAATTCACCTTCCCGGAGTTTCCCAGAAGTCATTACGATTCAGCGCGCGCGAGCGACGGAGGTTAGGGTGAAAATATTAAAGCAAGCCTTAGATATACTGGAAATATATCACCCACAAGGAGTATAGTACCTACAAATTCCGATTAAAGTTCATGAGAAGGGATCTGAGGAAGTTTATACTGCTTCTGAGATGACAACGTTTTACTCATTTAAATGTAAGGGCTAGTTTTCACTAGTGACAAGCATAAGCAACATACACAGACTCAGTAACGTACTACTCATTAGCAATGCTCATCTTTTCACTAGTGACATAAGCATGAGCACAAGTAACATACACAGACTCAGTAATGTACTGCTCATTAGCAGTGCTTGTCTTTTCACTAGTGACATAAGCATGAGCACAAGCAACATACACAGACTCAGTAATGTACTGCTCATTAGCAGTGCTTGTCTTTTCACTAGTGACATAAGCATAAGCAACATATGCAGACTCAGTTTGCAATGCCCATTAGCAGTTCTTGTCTTTTCTCACACCTATGTGATAAATACAATACTGAGTCTGCGTATGTTGCTCTGTTTATGCTTATGTTACTAGTGAAAACCAGGCTTAAGAGTTTCCAATGAATGCAATCAATTCTTTTAAGAATAAAAATAATATTAATTAATATTAATTAATTAATTGATTAATTTTAATTTGATATTAAAATATCTTTGTCCCCTGACCTCGCTTCGCGCGCAAATCGTAGAGAATTCTGGTAAATTCCAGGAAGGGGAATCATAAACTCAAATTGTCAATAATTAATAATATCTTTATATAATAAATCCAACTTTAATTTCTGTATTTATAAGACGTATATGCTACCATGCCTAATAAATCCAGGTATTCCACCAATGTTAATAGACTGGCACCCAGGAAAAGTCCAATCTGGCCACCAACATCACCTAGAGAGACGAGAGACATGAACTTAATGATCAAATACGATCTTTAGAAGATATTTATTATTAGTTATAAAATATTTGAGATATAACGCGCGTGCTGATTGGCTGGCTTCCATGTTTATATCAGAGGACAAAGACATGGTTCGCTCAAAAAACGTCGAAAATATTTTATAAAAGTAATATAAAACGATCGCTTATGTCTCTGTACTGTGATATAAACACTCTGGAAGATGTAGAGCACTCGAAAGCAAGAGAAACATTCGGCTACGCCTCGTGTTCCTAAGCTTGCTTTTCTCTTGCTCTACATCTTCCATCGTGTTTATATCACAGTACAGAGACATGCGCGCGCGTTTTACATTCCTTAATTATACTATGATTATGGTATGAGTAGTTCTTCGTGTTTTTGATTTCCAACTTTGATTGACACAAGCAAAAATGCCAATTGGCGGTTGGTGTTTGAATGTCAGAGTTCGCAGAATATCGAAAACCGCAGTAAACGTAACAAAGACAATTCAAACTTAACTTATCGAAACGCTTTTGTTTTGGAGGGTGTCACATTCCTTTTTCACCCAGCATGGTGGATTTTTACACTGACTAGTTGATGCAAAAGGCCTATTTAAGCCTGGTGTTCTTGCTAGAAAAAGTAGCGACGCATGTGCAAAAGAACGGAACGTTTTGTTTGTTTCTTCTTGCGTCGGTTAGCGCGTGCGTTCTCTTGCGTAGCTAATGAGAACGAGGCTTTAGAAGAGAGATTATTTCATGTATACTCTACAGCGTGCTGTCGATGAGGACTCATAGTAGGGTTATCTTACCTAAAAGGCTAAAGAGATCGTAGCTTGGAACTTGACGAATGTCTTTGAATGTGAGGTCTTCATAATAGATTTTTAACTCCAGTAAGTTGTCCCTGTCACAGGAATAGAACAGAAAAATCACACGAGGTTAGAGGCAAGAACTGTAAAAAGTTGCAAAAAGTAGATAGTGCTTCTACTTCGTACAACAAAGAAAGTTTTTTTGCGCGCTGGGTGGTAATACGAGCAACATTTGCTCTGCAACTTGCAACGCAACAATGTTGCGCGACAAGTTGCACGATGTTGTTGCTCGTATTACCAGGCCTTTAACAGTTTTTTCCTTCTATCAGTCTAGTGTAGATTGTAATGTTAAATCATTTTATTGTATGAAATCTATAGATTTCATAAAAAGGTTTAAAGTTAATTGAATTATTAAGGCGCAGTATCTGGTAGATTTCGTCTGGCAGATTTCGTCAGGTCAGGTTGGTGCCTGCTACTGGTAACATGTAACCCAGTACTACCTGCCACATGGACGAGTGGTCGGCGTCTAAACTGGCTCCCCCATCAGGTTCTTTCTGGTGAGGAGTGTGGCATGACACCCAGCAGGAATAAAAATAAGACCTGTCAAAGGGCGGATGAGCTCGACTGAGACTTGCATGCATCAGTGAACTTTTATTTATTCTATTGTGTGTTAATTGCAATTTTAAACAATAATTTGTTGTACAGTAATTTGTAGCGTATTTTAAAATTAATTTTCATGGTACGGACTGTGTAGCTGTTTACCATGCATGTTATATGTTTTTGTAAAGTGCCTAGAGCAGATTCTGGATAAGTGCTATATAAATGTTCATTATTATTATTACTTTAAATGCTAGTTAAATTAAGGTGATGTGTGACCTGTCTGTGACAAAAGCTAAACGTGGTCTACGTATTTCGATCATCAGTGATCGACGTTACGTTGCTTTTTTCGTACAACTCGCCTCCCAAAAACGCACCATTGATACTCGATCGAGTATACTGATATAAGTCCAATGAATGAATAATTAATTAACGTCGCTAGCCATACCTTTTAGGTCGGCGGTCATAACCGGTCGAGTCATAATATGCAGGGTTATAATGAGCTTTTATCAGGTATTTTTAAATTCGTAAAACAGAAAAAGAATTACCATAGCTGGAAAGAGCATGTTAAAATTAGCAAAACAATGAAGTTTGAAGGAATTAAATCCAAAACTCGCGGGAATATGAATTTTTGAAAAGTGTGAATTTGTAAGAAAACCTTTGCTGGTATATAGGCATCTCTTGCCTACCAGCGAAAGTTTTCATACAAAATTTCGATTTCGGAAAATTCATATCTTCGTGAGTTTGAAAGCTACTTCATTCAAACTTCACAGTTTTACTAATGTTGACGTGCTCTTTCCAGCTATGGTAATTATATTTCTGTACTGTGACTTTTGGAATTACATGATAGAAGCTCCGTCTGTCGCAAAACGCAGACAGATCTCTACAGCGCATGCTCAGCCAAGAAAGCCTTCCCAATGAACGCTCAAATATAAGTTAACGACTTGTTTACCTTCAATTGAAATAACATATTTGAATGCAAATAGAAATCTACATATGGCTGGATTTACCTTAGGAAATCTCTTTTTTCTTTATGAGTCCCTGTCAAGTTTTCGCTTTTGGCCAGGATATCAACATAAGAGTTGGATGGAAAGCGTGCATATGACATCTTAGCAGAGTACTCGATGCTTTCACAGGCTATAGGACAATTGTCTAGCTTCTTCTCTTCAAAATACGCTGCAAGAGAAGTTGTTGATATATATATGATAGCCTTGAAATTTGCTAATTTTACAGACAAATGTATGTCTGGGGGCATAGCGTACGGTTTTGTTATGCGTTATGGTTTTGCTATGCGTTACGGTTTTGCTATGCGTTACGGTTTTGCGTATAACTAAGGGATTGACACACGGTTCTACTGCACGTTGTACGTGCAAAAGAGCGGTTTTTGTATGAGTGTGAAACGGACTGTACCGTGCCGTGACTGTCAGTGCCGTAATGTATATAAAAAGATTCAAAATTCCTGTCTTGACCGTACGGTGCCGTTTTCACAGTCATAATGAAAATTGAATATACTCTAGTGGAATCTCTGTGTTGAGAATACTTACCCCAGGCTGGCCATGCGCATTTCTCAGCTGTTGTAAAATCACACACAGGCATGTCACCTGCACCAAGTAAAGACAAATTACTACTGTAAGTCCTGAGCGAGACCTTTTCGATAACAATTTTAGTTTACACTTTTTACACCTTTTTTTCATTGAAATGAAGTGAACCTGGTAGTAAGCCCGGGGATGTACACATGCAAGACAATAAACGGCTACAATTTAAGAGAGATCTTACAGAGGGAGCCGTTCTTCCCGGCCCCGTTACTTCCAGGACATCGTGTTGTCGTAGAAGGTTGCTTGACTAAAATTTGCAATAGTACTAGTCCCCTTCACAGTTCCCTGCGCCATCTTGAAAGGTGGCCGTGCCTTTGCATTGAAGTGAGACGAACGGTGAGCGTGCAATGATAGATACCTTTTTTAACACCTAGGACAATTATTCACAGTAGCTCGCTTCGATGTAAAGGCATGGCTACCTTTCAAGATGGCGCAGAGAACTGTGAAGGGGACTATTTTACACTACGAGGCTCTTTCCTTTGTGAAGCAAACGGCGAACAACAATAGTGAGCCTCGGTTACTTCAATGTTCATAGTTATGAGTCTATATAACTAGTTTTATTAGTCTTATTATTAAGAATGTTAGGATTATTAGCAAGGATGATTAGTTGATTAGTGCGCGGCGAGTTCGATTCCCAGTGACCTCACAAGTTTCGACTTCTTTCCATTCTGTGTATCTTTAACGAAGCACTGATGGAGAGAAGGGGGTAAAATGAGTGCACCTCAAGTTTATTAGTAAATGTTTGACATTACGAGGTGACCAACGTAAACTGATAAGGACTTTTTATATTTTCTTCTTCTTTTAAAAGGTATACCCAGCAACCTGCTAGATTTTGAGTATCGTACTCCAACCCCAAACCCTTTCACTGCAGGCGTCTTCCCACATTCGTGAGAACCTCGTTATTAGAGCACCTTAAGAAATTCTGTATGTTTGTTAGAAATTATAAGGTAAAATAATGCTGCTGTATTGCTGGGTTTCATGCATTCCTTCTGGAATCAAAAGACAATGAAGCGGTAGCCATGTTGGTTGAACAAGCAAGAGACACTAATGAGAAATCTTTTGTTGAAGTTCATCCAAGATGGCTGCCGTGACGTCACATGCAACCCAGCAATTGGAATAATAATAATAATCTTTATTTATACTGGAATTTCAGAGTAGCAAATACTTGCAAATATCTCCGAGTTTTTTCCACACTCACTAACTCTACATTAAATATTTTGCACATATAACACTCAACTCACACGTTGATTTTTGCTGAGGGAGGACAAACCGCAGAACCCGGAGAAATAACCCTCTTGGCATGGTAGAGAACAACACATCAAACAAACTCAACCCACATATGATACAGCGCCCGATCGCGAGCCGGGAATCGAACCCGGACCATAGCGGTGAGAGGCAAGTGGCTTACCACTACTCCACCAACGCTGCCCCACGTAATCTGTGCATCTATTGAAGTACAGACGCACAGAAAAATGGAATCTATTTGTGAACTACTTACTTGGCATGAACCAAACTTTGCACTTACACTTGGCTTCGACATACTGTGTTAGTTTGTCCAAGAAACATTTGGATTTAGTGTACGTATTAAAGTATTTCAACTTAGGCATCCCACAATTTGTCTTGAAAGGATGAGGAAGATTTGTTACCTTAAAAATAAATCAATAACTGTTTATTTAAGTGTCCAAGTCTTCTAGCGCTTGCGCACTAATTGGGGGACACTGTACTCTCACACACATTACCTCCAAATTAAATATTTTTGCAAATAAACACTCGACTCACATGTTGATTTTTGCGGAGGGAGGAAAAACCAGAGAACCCGGAGAAAAAACCCTCGTGGCATGGTAGAGAACAACGCATCAAACAAATTCAATTCACATATAATCCAGGCGCTCGAGCTGGGAGTCGAACCCGGACCACAGCGGTAAATTAAAGGCCAGCGCTCTAACCGCTCGGCCAACCATGTCACCCATAAAAGATGAAGGAAACGACGGCATTAGCGTTTTGCGACAACACAATGAAAATAAGCAGACGAAACTGTTACAGCTTTATGGCATTGTTTCATCGAAATAATTCTTTGTTATTCCTAAACTGCCGTCCATTCTTAATTCTAAACTCACGTCAAAATTTTTTCTTTCTTGTTTTCTTTTTACACATATATAGTCTTGGGGCCCGTCCACATAAAGGCGAGTTGTGCCTGATAGCAGGGATAACTCTTTTGTTTTCTTTTACCTTGGGGACCACAAAACAAAAGAGTTATCCCTGCTACCAGGGAGAACTCGCCTTCATGTGAACGGGACCTTGCTGTGGGCGTTCATTAAAACATATTCAACATTATATAGCTAGAGTGACTCACACTAGGGAAATAGGTGTTGATAGCTAGCTGTGATCGAGAACCAAAACATATCGACAACCAATTGCAAATTCATAAAATCGCTTTTCTCAAATTCCCAGTTTGTTATCAACAGCTCCTCTTTTTCATTGTGTGGGCTAGTCACTTACAACTATTAATAATCAATAACAACTACTTTGATAACTATGCCTTGGTCAACTGTGGAGACCATTACGGAAATCTAAAATAACGAAACAAAATATACAATAGAACAAAACAATGTAGGCAAACCGGAGGTAAACCCCAGATTCTTTTGTAATTGTCGTTGAGGCATTTTTCGCAGACAACGGTTTGAATCAAGTGCGAATATGGGCGGTTACCGTCTGGGATGCAAAGCTGAGCAAAATATAACAAAGCTAATATCTGCAAATATCAACTAATGAAAACCAATAATCAAATTATTGTAATAAACTGATGAGAACACGATGTTTAGCAAAACTAATTATGTTTAACTAACCTAATGATTTTTTATTACATAAGCTGATTGTTGTTGCAAGTTATGTAACCATTTCATTTTTAGTCAAAACAAGCTAAAGTGGTTTGAAATTGTGACAAATTGTTCAAAGTAAACTGAAATAGCGTTGTTTTATAATCGCATATGTGATTGTTATTCATAATATTTCGATGCATTTCTTTTAATCAATGCAAGTATTCGTATTTTACTTCCAAGCGCTAACTTAATCTGTTTTGCATTGTTTGTTTGTTTTACTAATAATTCGCATTAATATTGAAAATATTGGCTCTTTCAAGGAAAAACCAGTGTTACCAACTACTGCTGTTCTTGACGTAAAGCCAAATTGTGTTTTATAACAAACATAATATATATAAAACTTGGCCTTGTTCGCACTTGGCTTCAGTTTAGAGATGTACATCATCTGATAACTAAAGCCAAGCGTTCTCAAGTGGGCCAAATTTTATATAGCGTTTGTTATGAAACATAATTTAGTTGTACGTCAAGAAAAGGAGAAAGAAGAAAAGAAAGTTCTTCTACATATATAAAAAACTTAGTTAAGAACAATGATAACTTATGAAAAAAAAATGCAATGAGTTACTTTCTTTCACCTAGGGACTTCAATTTCAAAAAGCTATTGTTTTTACTAATTCTGCTTCAAGCGTTGTCTTTGCTATAGTGATATTCTAATCAAGGCTTGATTTCAAAACTCTTCAGTTTATTCAACGATATATATTTTGGAGAATTTGCAAAATAAAGAGAGTGAAAAAATGAAATTCAAAATCGATACAGTATTTCAGAAACAAAGCGAAAGTACTTCATCGGCACTTCACTACAATTTTGAAGAGTCTTCATTGAAAATTCCCGTCTGCATTAGTCTTGAAAGCCAACCGACAAATTGGCGCTATCTGTACGGATACAAAGCGGCTTACAGAATTACATAATCATTTTATTCATTTATAAAGATTACTCGATATATCGTAATAATCTATTTTTAGAATTACAGTTACTTGAAAGAACGTAATATAAGGTACAGTTCACTCGGATAAAACACTCGGTTACTTTCTTTTCTCAAAGTTTTGCAACTAAGCAAATTTGAAAGAAAGTCATTGTCTCTTGTCAAGCCCAATTTTGAGTACTGTTAATATAAAATTGCGGAATATCCACTGATTCGTAAAGCAGGATGTCGGCTTGATGAATATGACCAATGTCGGTTAAGCCCAAATTAGGGTAAATCTATTCAACAATAGATAATCCTTTTGTAGTTCTATTTTTCATCGCCGATTTGGCACGAAATTCGGCTTTTGGACTTTGAAGACCTAGGAGGGGGAATAACCGATGCAACCAAGGGTTTTTATTTGAATTTTTTACTAGAAAACATTCTTTGAATTTGTAGATAGGAATCGAACGTGTATATCATAACAAACTTACTAAACAATAGTGATTCAAAGTGTCGCTGAATTAAAAAGATATATCTTTTTAATTCATCGACACTTTCAATCACTATTGTTACCAAAACCTCATTTATGGAGTTTTGTTGAAATGAATAGTTATCCAAGCGATCTCGACTTCTATCTTACTAATTTCTCTTCCATTGATTTTTACACGAATATAAAGTATTTTTAGGGACATGTATATCCAATTTATAACAAATTAAGGGTTGTTGACCGCTGTGGAAGTGCCAATTAGTACTAAAAATCAAGCCCAAAATCAATTAAAGGGACTAATAAGTGCTATTTTTAATAAAGATACAAATATATTGCCACGAAAAGAGGATATTTGAACATTATACAATTTTAATTAGAAATACCTTATTCAAAAGAAAATATCTAGTGGTAATCATCGAGATCATTTTAAAACTAAAAAAAACATTTTGAAAACAAAAGGTAATGAAAATTGAATCAAGCTCAAGTTAGCTAGGTACTTGAAACGAAGCCAGAAAGTTATTTTGCGCGTTGGAAACCGACTTTTTAACTGTATGACCGTCCAATAGGAAGGTCTTTCGTTCAATGTACCCGTGGTTGGTGCTGTATTAATGAAATTTATGTAGACGCGAGACCCCTAGTGAGCTAGGCAATCTCTTTCCCAGCGAAAGACCAGTTATATTGAAAAGATTCGATAAAAGTATCAGTTGGAGAGAGCAAAGATGGGATTAATTTAAAATTCCTCGTTACTATTGGCTAACATTTCGTCGGACAATAAAACGAAAAACCTCCTTCTTATAAAAAATGGTTGTTGAAATCTAAAATAAAAATGTTATCATTCAAAGTTATCTATAAATTAATTACTCCAAGACTAAGGATGGTTAGTTCTTTTATCGAAAATCATAATGTTTGTTATCTTTATCGTACAGAGTGATTCGTACCTTTTGTCTCTTAAGTTCCATGTACGTCGCGAACCCAGGCGATACTGATATACCCTGCATTTTCACCGGTGTCTCTCCCTGGTCGTGAAGAATAATCTTAAACCCAGCATTTTTTACATCGTAGTAGTATTCTCTATGTTGAATATCAATAAGCAGGCTTAGGCCAGTTTTGGCGCCAACGCTTGATGTTATTAGCCTCTGGCCATTTTTCCCCGAGTTAAAAGTGTAGCAGGAGTCCCCATCCGCTGTTCTGAAGCGCGTAAAGTTTTGCCATGAGCATGGCACACTGTCTTGCCATTTGCATTCTTTGATCATGTCTTCCAATCGATGAGCAGCGTTTTTAAGGGTTTTCGCCATAAGCTCTCCTGACAGCTTCGATCTCAAGTGGCTTGTGTTTTTACCTTGAAGCTTAGAAAGTACAAATAGCTCATTCATGAGCGTCCCGTTCATCTTGGACAAGCGCGCATCGTTGTAATTACAGAGTGAAATTGCTGGGAATGGAAGACTTTCATTATAGACCAAAAGTGTAGTAGTTGTAAATGGATAGTCCAAGTAACTATTAATGCTTTCACTACACTTTTCAAAGAACATAGAGAATGCACCAAGTAACAAAACAATCCAGACTAAACGGCGTAAAGGTGGGTTACCACTAAAGCAGTAATGAAATCCATGTAACGTGCAACCTTCCAAGAAACTCTCCCACAAATCGGAAATCTTCTTTTTCTTCTTCTTTTTATCTAACAGTCTTTTGCAACCTTCGTAGTCATTGTCCTTTTGACATTTATCGTAGTCGTTTTCCCGGTATTCCGTATGGTGATTTGCCACAGGCCACTTAGGTGACAGCGTTTCTACCACACTCACATCTTTGCCATTATTGTCCGATTGCACGTAGACAACCGATATGTCTTTTTTACAGTGGTTGCAGAAAGCATATATCTTTCCTGGACTCTCAGTAGCCTTATCATCAATACCTCTGATTATAATCTTAACATCTCGATCGTCTTCTTCTTTCTCCTCGTGATTTACACTCATGTCCAGTTTGTACGGCCAAACTAGCCGACAAAGGACGGCGTTGTTTTGTAACAGTTACCTCAATAATATGAACCAAAGTACGATGGTGAAATCAAGATATTTTTTTCCATGTTGTCGCCCTATGTCTTCGGCACGTAGTGTCGAAAGGTATTCGTTGAACGAAACTTATATAGTGCACCTTATCTAATTGAAGTAGAAAGGTGTTTCGAGGTTAAAACACAAGCGGGCGGGATATCATCCAATCGAATGAGCCACTGCATACCCCCTACCTGTTATTTTCGTCAATTACCGTGCTTATCTGAATTGCAAAATAGACGCATCGAGGTCTGTGGTTCGCGGTTTGTGATTTTATTTTATACTAATTATATTACAACCAAGGAAACCATTTCGGCAGGTGCATGTTAATGTTTAAGTCAACATGGAAATTATGAGAATAAATCTGAACTTCTCACTTCATCTTCTTAGTACCCTACCATTGACTACCTTAACACGGATGTAATATAATCTTCACTTCACTATAAATAGACTTCTAGCACAATTGTCTAAGACAAAAGTATTTTACGAGAAGTTTTGGTACAAATCACAGATATACTTAAGTTGAGAGTGCAGGAAGGAGTGAGTACAGTGATACAGTCGAAGTCTTTGTTCACAGCAGCAGTTAGTTCAACCTAACGACATGAATTTTTAACACAGGGTTTTCACACTTTTATTCTTTTATTCTTCTTTTTACAAATTGCATAGAGTTTACAGTATGATTGGAAGAGTAACGAAATAGGTGTTACTTACTTTCAAATGGATTAAAAACTCGTGAAACAGAGTTTTTTTTCTATTTAGTGTTTTAATTCCAAAAATAAACCATTTGAGTGGTTTATACATATGGTATGTGATACAAAGACACCGAATGAGTGTAAACTAAACTCTTTCCGACAAACTTCAAACGAAGCACCGTTGTTGCGATTTTTAGCCGCTTAATTTCGCATGATTGTCTTGAGAACAAAGCCAAGAATACCAAATGTTTTAATCTCATTTTTGTTGCAATTATTTTACTCAGAATCTTAAGATTAGCAGCTAAACAATGCCATTACATTTTGGATTACAATTAGTTAGGAATGATAAAGCTATAACCTTCTTTTCCTCATTTGATCATGTTTAGGCATACTTTTAATCGTCTGCATTAATGCTAGCATCTTCTTCGAGAAGGATTTCCCACTAGCATGCGATAAGTATCATTATTAGCGAGACTTTTTGAAATCTTAACGAAAATTGAAAGACAGATTTGCCATTGAGGATGTGAGTTATGGTTAATTAATTAATCGAGTTATAATGTCTAGGCATGAAGCCTTCACAAAATTCACGAAACCAACTATCACAATTTTTCACCGCAGAGACTTTGGGTAGGAGAAGAGCTTACAACACTATTCATTCAACACTTCATAGGAGTTTTCTTTCCAGTTGTGCTTGACATTTTGTTTGGGTAAACAATAACAGAGAGAGTGAAGCAATTAAAGCCTTAACGACTGGTGGTTAATCACTACACAAACATTCTATTTGAAATATTAACACGAGATAAAACGTAAAAGGATTTTCACGGTTTTAGCAACACCGTAGTTACAAAAATATCAACAACTAATAAAATTACGAATGTATAAATTGACGTAGTAAAATTCTCGCTAAAGGTTTTAATGGTAAAACGCACAGCCTTGTGGAGGCAATTGTTGTATAATTATGTGCCAATCCATGAATTAAAGATGCGAAGATTTTTTGAAGTGTACAATTGTACTTAACGTACAACTTGATTTCCTGAGTGAAAATAACTCAATATTCAATTTGAGGTAGCTCAGTTTCCGACATGGATTGTTTTGCGTTTAGGGGGGACTGAATTTTGACTGATTCCTCTGAGATGCCATAGGGAAAGAGATGAAAAAACAGCGATGAAGATTAGACAAGTGTTTATAAACAAAGAATCGATGCGTGAATTGGTTTTTAAGTAAGATAAACAATAAAATAAGTTTGTGTTGTCTGCCAACTGGTTGTGGAGTGATCTAGAACAACTTTCTCAATTCATAGAGAATGTGTGGTTTGTCTTACGTCTTACGCTGATCAAATGAATTTCGATAATTAAAAAACAACTTCAATGCTTTGTTATTATCGGAAAACAAACACGAAACACAAAATGCGTGAGATATACTGTAGAGAGGAACAATATATGGTTAAAAGAGTAAATACATTTATTAGTTTTTCATATTACAACCCATCAAGTTCTTTAAAAAGCAGCTAATGGCCACTAACGACATGCCAATGATCTTGAGGCTTCTATGGCATACGATCACACAGTTATTTATGCCGCAATGACAATGCAAGCAGAAAAACAACACAGAACAACATGGAGCAGTTTTCGTAAGACTGCGGCGAAAACGGCTTGATCGCGGCACGAC
This sequence comes from Telmatactis stephensoni, assembly GCA_029948255.1. NCBI lineage: Eukaryota > Metazoa > Cnidaria > Anthozoa > Actiniaria > Isophelliidae > Telmatactis > Telmatactis stephensoni. The sequence continues at coordinate 719,954 of JALIZF010001810.1, forward strand.
GACACGGTTAATGGTAGGAATTTCCAAAGTTTTTAAGGACGTCAGGGCACTGACACGGTCATGGCGGGCACGGCGCGATCAACAGTTCTACGTTCCACATTCTTACGATCCACACTCTTACGATCCACACTAGCTCTTACGATCTACACTCTTACGGTCCACACTCTTACGGTCCACATTCTTACGGTCCACATTCTTACGATCCACATTCTTACGATCCACACTCTTACGGTCCACAGTCTTACGGTCCACACTCTTACGCTCTACACTCTTACGCTCTACACTCTTACGGTCTACACTCTTACGGTCCACATTCTTACGATCCACATTCTTACGATCCACACTCTTACGGTCCACATTCTTACGATCCACACTCTTACGATCCACACTCTTACGGTCCACATTCTTACGATCCACACTCTTACGGTCCACACTCTTACGCTCTACACTCTTACGGTCCACATTCTTACGTTCCACACTCTTACGATCCACACTCTTACGGTCCACATTCTTACGATCCACACTCTTACGGTCTACAATCTTACGGGCTACACTCTTACGATTCACACTCTTAATCATTCTTACTAAATCTACTCTAAAGTGTATCGCTAAAATAAATAATAACATTATTAAGGAACAGAAAAACAAAAGTCATGCAGCAAAGTTGCCGTGCGCGTGATTTCTCCAGCCAAGCATTTTATCACCTTGCGGGTTTTTTCATAGAAGTGCCGTCTGCTTTGTGACTGGCTAGGTGACATTGATCTGATAGAAAACTTTCAGTGGTTTTTGAACTTGATCATGGGAGTCCAGTGTGATAACTCAAGGTCGTCAAATGCGCAGCTAAAGTCAATTTCCCCCGAAACTTTTCGTTTTACCACAACTCTAGGTCACGGCTGAGATTGGTCTGACTTTTAGGGTCACCTGGAGTGATTTCTTGGATTACGAACCAGCCCAACCGCGCCCGATCCACCCTATAATAAAGGTCTTCTTTGGTTCGCTAGAATTTTAAGGGTTTTGATAACTGGTCGTGATCGATAACTAAAACTTATCACAACTAAAATCGTTTTGTTCTCAAATTTGCATGAGCCTAGTTTGTTATCAACAGCTACTTTTTTCCAGTGTGTAAAGACAACTAATAGCAATCGATAAAAACTAGTTATCCACGACTATTTCCTAGTCTGCGGATGTGATCTGATAAGGGCAATAATGAATTTTCATTTTAAATTGCTGTCTTTGTAATAACCGCCGTTATCAGTAAAAAATGAGTGAGCACGTTGGCGCAAACTTAGGATAGAAATATGATTGACGTGGACAATGGGCAGTACTGCAAAAAAAGCTTATTCTGAGAGAAATCAGATTTTTTTGCTATGCTTAGGGTTAACGTTGCATATCATCTGATACCTAGAAGAACACTTCAAGAGATAAGAAAGCGCTAGTTAGCGGGGGTTCTTAGTGAAGATAACACAAGGCGTCGCCATCACTGGCCAACCCCATTAGTTAATTATAATCACGTTATTTGCGGTTCTTACAGCAGCCCACACAATCCTATTTGCACACCCTACCAAGCTCACTTGACTCTTTACTACTCGTTCCGTACACGATGCTGAGACATCACTTTTTAGACAGTAGACTTTGTCTTCAGTTGTACTAGAGCTGGTAATAATCATAGTTGAGAAGGAACGCCAAAAGGTAAGCCTCTACAAGAGATAAGTCTTCTATCAAATTTAGAGATGATATACATTACATACCGTATCAGTACTAATCCATTAACTGATTAACATCAGGTTTTTGCCAATGTCAAATAAAATAATGCTAAAAGAGCGATGGAAATTTATTCAAAACCATAGATCCGTAGATTAACAAGTATTCCTGTGTTAGCCGGAAGTCTGTGGAGTTTTTTCCCCCCGTGTTTTTCTTTCTTTTTCTTTCTTTCTTTCGATTTATTATCTTTCCTTTGGTTTTCTCTTCTGGAAAAACAGACGCATATCTTCAAGAACTCTCTGAACTCTGGATGTCCTTTCTGTTTTGTTTTGTTTTGGTTTGCTTTGTTTTTTGTTTTTTGTTTGTTTGTTTTTTCTTTCGATTTCCTATTCTAATCTCGGCAAAGATAAACTGGATTATCTATAGTGCAAAACATGACGCTGACAATTAGTCTAAAATTTCTATTGGTAAAAGTCATTAATAGTTATAAATCATATCAATAATATTATCACAAAAAACATATGCTTTTGGATTTCAATCTAAAAGTAAGCAGGTAAAAGTCGAAACTCAACGCCCACATGTACCTTTGCATTAAGGTAATCTTCATTCAGTTTCCTGAACCGAAGACGTATACCCTGGAGACCATGCCGAGGCTTAGACTCACTTTCGGTGTCCTCCGGCTTTTCTCTTTTTTTGTTTTTGTTTGCTTTTATGTTTTTAGACCAAAGAGTTCGTCATGCAGCCGAGAGAACTCTTAGAGTGAGTTAAGGCCTCTAGTCCCCTGCAGGGTAGAATGGCCCCGGATTGACATCAGTTTAACAACAAAATTTCAGTGTTGGTTTAGATTAGCTTCTTAGTGCAATCATGATAAAGTTGATGACTTGCACTATTTCTTTCTAGGAAATCGATTTTTTCAAAACTGTAGGAGGTGGATATTGAATCATGTAAATAAATCTAAGTTCAGGTCGATCATGAATCGCTAAGGTTTCTTTTGAGTTCAATTCATCTGCGCGGGCAATTAAGCGCGTGACCTCTTCAAAGCGTCAATATATGATTCCTAGTCTGCTTTACCCATTACCAAACATCCTTGTTAGAACTTCCTTCTAATACGACTCAGTAGTAATTTGAAGACCACACGGGCTTTCTGCTCTTTCCCTCCCGTAGCTACATTTGCTATTCACATGTCATTCAACGTCAAAAGAACCTGTTTAGGCATTGCATCTCAATTCTGTTATAGCTAAAAAAGCTTTAGTTTGTTTTGCTCCGGCAATCCCCAGCATCATCCAACATAGCTATATCAATTGTTGGACGGGGACTCAAGCGGACACAAACTAAATAATAATTTGGAGAGTGGATGGGAGGTCCATATCACATCCTAACGGATGAATTACGACGGATAAGGCTCAACGAGATCGGGTTACGTTGAAGGCCTGGTATGGTGCACTGAGCAGCGGCCATACAACCCAGTCTGCATGACCATGGAGCACACCTCAAGATCGAAACAGAGTTGGATTTAATTTTATATAATGGAGGAGGAAAGCCGGAGTACCTGGAGAAAAACCCTCGTGGCAAGGGAGAAACCAAGTAACAGAACTCACATATGCCGTTTCAGCGCCCGAGCCTGGACTCGAACCCGGGCCAAAGTGGCGAGAGACGACAGTAACGGATTTACGGAAGGGGTGCAGGGGTGCAGGGGTGCGAACACCCCCTCCCGAGACGACTTTGAGTCCTTTTTCTCAACTTTTTCCAAAGTATTCTCTCGGAAATTTTCAATTTATATGGTTGTGCACCCCTCCTGAACACGGTGAACCCCCTGCTGAAGATAATCCTAGATCCGCCCCTGGGTGAGATCGAGGTGAAACACTACGCCACCCTCGCCACCCACCATTGCGCGAACACTACGCCACCCTCCCCACCCACCATTGCGCGAACACTACGCCATCCTCGCCACCACCATTGCGCGAACACAGCACTACGCCATCCTCGCCACCCACCATTGCGCGAACACTACGCCACCCTCGCCACCCACCATTGCGCGAACACTACGCCACCCTCCCCACCCACCATTGCGCCTGGGTGTGATAACAGCTAGAACAAATTAAAAAAATGCTGAATGTTTTTGTCAAGTTGGCAATGATGTTCAAACCCATCCAACATGGTGGATCATGCAACAATGTCGGGAGTTGTTGGCACGGGCCTTCAATTTAATGACACTGTTAATGACAATTTTAATTTTATTTCTTTCTCATATCAATCACAACTCTATTAGAATACATTTGCCCGCCTAGGTTGTATATCGTCTCTTATTCATTATTGCAGTTTGAATACAAATTACTATAACATTTTGGCCAGCAATAAAGCCACTAACTTTAAAAAAATAACTCAAGTTCCTCGTTATAGAGATTTTTTGTATCAATAGCTGGCTTGATGAACATGAGGTTGATTCACAGGCGGCCAAAGCGCAGCTTTGGCAACAGCAATCTCCAAGCTGGAAAAAAAATGTCGAACTTAATAAAAATCTGATCGCTGAGAGCTGAAGATTGTACAAAACACAACAGCACGATCGCGCGAGACATGGCGAGTTCCGATGATCGTACGACACGGGACACGACCAGTTCCGATGATTGTACGACACGGGACACGACCAGTTCCGATGATTATACGACACGAGACGCGGAAAGTTCCGCCTGCGTCACGTCATTTTTTGTGTAAAATTCGGGGTGCGTTTACAATGGCGATTTCATTTAGGAATGTCTTCGATCTGAGAGGAGTTTTACATCAGTGTCCGTCCATTACTTTCTCGTCAGCTTATATTATTTTCGGGCGAGACGCTGCTGCCCTAGAACAAATTTTCATTCCGAGAAAAAATTTATGTAAAGGCGATAGAGCCGTAGTATTTCAACAAGGGACGAAAAGATTTTCATGTCGTCCTGAGTAGAAACTCTGTGATAAACGTAAATAACTCCTGTTCCGGTGTTTCATTCGGCGACGAAATTATTTCAGGTTTTCATGTGTAAACGCACGCTCAAACTTTAATACTATGAATAAAATACATTTTTCAAAATTATGTTTTGACTGTAGTCAGAAACCGAGTTTTGACTGCCTGTGGTTTTACAAGAATGTTACCATAAAACTAATATATATACAGTAGAAATGTTAGTACGATACTAAAATACCTATATCCTCGACAACACAGAGATATTATTCTGTCGCTCGTTTCTCGCGTTCGAAAAAATACCCCTAGGAACGGTATCTTTTAGAACTTGCCCCGGAAGCAAAAACTCAATATGATGTCATTTGATTTTAACTGTTATTTTACTGTAATTTTTCTTTCTATACTAAATGCTGATTAATGTCTACCTGAAGAGATCGACTAATCAGAAACAACAGAAAGCTTTAGTTCCGGAACAAATTCTACGAGACAACGTTCCCTGCAGGGGTAATTTTTCTGGGAGCGAGAAACGAGCGATAGAATATAATATTACTCCTGTGTTCCCGAAGATGAAATACCCCACAAGCAAAGACTCCCTTAAACGCGGGAACAACTTTTGGAAATGAGATTTTGCTTGCAGGGTGAACTTGAAGTAGAATGTATACCCCTTGTGTTTCGACCCTAATTGATTCTAATTTTTGTGGACGTTTTTATTGTTGTTAGTTCTATATTTACCGGTATAATTATAGCTTTTTTAATATTTGATTAATTAAATGGTTTTTATATACAGCGTCCCATACTGAGACATTTATAAACAACTGACCAGCAACATGCCCCAAGGAGTTGCAATGATTCTCCCGATTTCTTCACTCAAAACAGAAATAGCTTTCCCAAATTAAACATTCATGTTCAAGGTCGGATCCAGGAAAATTTGGGTGGCAAACTGAGTCGCGCGAGACATGATTATTTGCCGGACAGCACTTGACTGGTGTTACACTCGGTCCTCTAGTACCGGTACCTTAATTGTTGTTAGCTTTCCTCACCATCAAAATTCCTCGATCAACCCCAAAGGTTATATATGTCAGTTCTCGCCGACGTGCTGTGCGTCTGGATTGAAACATTGAGCTAAGCCGTGACGGTGTGGATGGTGCTTCACATAATCTCTCAACACTCCTTTGCAATTAAATGAATGTCATTTTTTGGCTGTCTTTCGTTCCCTCAGGAGTGAGATAAAACTTGGCTTAACTATAAAAGCTCGCGTACCCCAAGTTGTTAGTCAAGGTGATTGAGCACAAAAATCATACTGTTCGTGGCGGGAAGACGTTGGTGGTAGGACATCTCCTTCTTGGAAAACAAGTTGCTGAGCTCGTGCAGGCTTTCATAAAAATAATTGTACAATAAAACAGCAACTGTGCTCAGCAGTAAAAGGCTAGCTGAAACGTTTTTACTTTCGTCTAGACCGAGTTCTGCGCTTTGCTTTTCCTTTCAACATGAAATAACACCACATAACGAAAAGATCAAACAACTCTAGTAACGTGATGAAGCTGGCGCCAAGAACTAGACCCAACTGACCTCCTACGTCACCTAAGAAAGAAAGAAAATAAGCAATCAATTTACATTAACAATGACGTCGTCAACAGCACCAGAGGAAAGCCTGATTTCCATCATATCACAGGATAGGTGCTGGATTGCAGAAGTCAATCAACCCAATGCTGTGGAACACTGATGACCAAAGATTGATATCATGTCCAGATATTGTGATCAGAAGATCCGCCATGTGAATTCTATGGACACCGGCAGTTGTCATACTTACCAACTAGTCTATAAAAACCATATGAAGGCGTTTGTTCGACAATATCTAGTCGAAGGTCATCGAAGTACAGTGTAACTACAACATAATTTTCCCTGGCAAATAATAGAGAGAAATTCGATTAGCGACAATATCGGTTGCTGCCCGGAAAAAGGCTGCTGCTTTGAAAATCATGCACAGTCGCTACAGTCTAGAAAACTACAGATGTACGCCTTTTCCCTTTAATACGCACTTTACCCCCTCCCCCATCCTCTCTAACAGTGTTCCTTTTTACGAGTAGTTGAAGCTAAAGCCAGCAACACAAATTAGAGAGAAGTCGAAACTAGTATCTGCGATTAGAAGACCGCATACTAACCATACTCGCTTCTCCAACTAAAAAGCAGGAACATTTCAACCAATCGGAGCGGTCGTAAAATTCTGTGACGTCATCTGTGCGCGTGTACAATAATCAAACACATTTCTCGACCAATGACAGCGTGCGTAATATACCGTCGATCAGTATAAAAAACAAAGTACTTACATAATAAAATCTATGATTTCGTTACTGTTATTGGGTATATTTTTGGCATCCAGTAAGTACACATGCTTGCCGATGATTGGAAGAAGCTTTTGTGGCATAAACAATGCTGAAGAAAGCTTAGCGTTGTAAGTACTCTTCACACAGTCCTCAGGACACGAGTAGTTATACCGTTGCTCAAAGTCCTCTACAAGCAAAGCAAAATAGGTTTACAATTAGATAAAACATCTTCCTGTCAGCCTGTACTTGACTATAAACTCATGGCAGGGCAGGGCAGGGCAGGGCAGGGCATGCGCTTGCTTACGGTCAACAGTTTTGCTCGCAAGTGGCGGGAAACATTTGCGCGTGCAGTGCGTTAGCCTCTTTAATTTAAAGTTTCACAAATATCATCGACGACTTTAAAAAATGGCAGGCTTGTTGGTCACGAGAACGATGCCAGAAAGGCCTCCAAAATCATTATGGCATCAAATGAGTCTAAGTACATCCTGTAAAATGCACAGAAAATAGGTATTTCAAAAGGAAGAGGAACACATCTTCTTTGATAGCAAAACTGAGAAGTCTCGTCACGCTTATTTTCTGGCAACAAGGTCTTTGTGGCCTCGTTCTCATGTACTAGGCCGCCATTTTTGAAAGTCGTCTATGTATTGTATTGATATAAGCTTACCCCAGGCTGGCCATACACAGTTCATGGTCTGACTTACTGTACAATTTGATGTATTACCCACCTCTGCAATGCAAACAAAACAAACTTCATTTTCACTTGTAGTTTTGCATATTTGTATTTGAGTTTTCGTAAAATAATATAAATATAATGAATAGTACGAAATCAACCACTTCAACGCGCAGCGAACCTCATTCCAAATCTTTGAATCGTATTGTTCAGATACTAAATAAGAGCGGATCCAGAAATTCTGTATGGAAGGGTGACCACAGCCAGACATATTGCAAAGGTTACAATATTACATTGTTGTATAAGGGAAAATTGTAAAATTATTACTATTAAAATAGTAAAATATAGTAAAATAGTAAAATGTGGTGGGATGGGATGGGGGTATATACGCAGAGAGGCGCAAGTCAATAAAGTGATTACCTGGCATAAACCATATTCGACACTTGCACAATTGAATGACGTAATCTGTAAGCAATTCCAGGTAGCATCTACTACTTGAATAGTCTCTAAAATACTTCAAAGTCTTCCCGCCACAGTTAGTCTTGAAAGGATGTGGAAGGTTTTTTTCCTTAAGAATATGACGACAATTAAACAATTAAAAATGCATGCAAAACAACAAATAATCATATGTTTAAAACTTCACACACTTGGTATTTCATTACTACACGCAACATTGCATGCAAGAAGACAGCATGGATGTGGGTCTTCAGGACCACTTCTTATGCCGTGTGGGATCCTACTTATCACTTGCCCCCAAGTTCCTTTTTTGTCGGTATACCTGGATTACACGAAAAGGCGGGAAAGAACAGAAAAGGGGAAACCTTGTCGTGTAGTTTGTAATCCTTAATTGTAATTATTCAGGAAACCAAAGCGAATGATATTATGTGTTCCGGCTTAATTGTGAATATCTGTGTAGCGCGAGAGGATCGTATTCTAATTTATCCCAAATTTAGATTTAGACTTAGAAGTATCCCAAATTTAACTAAAATAAACACAGATAAAACGTATGATTGTAGCTGGAATAAGACTGCACAACTGATCGGTATTGATTGAATCGGTATTGGTCAGCCTGATAGGAATATGTTGCATTAATACTGATTCGCGTTTGTGGTTGTTTGTTTTGGGGCTTCCAACAGCTTGGTATACCAGTTACTTCTAGAACTGAATTCACTACAAAGCGCTAACCAAACTTTAACAGCAAATCTCCCTGATGTCTTTGTTATTGAATTACCAAAGCAGATGTTTTCTTTTTCACTAAATTAAACCTAAATTATAATAAGATCTTTATTAAAAAGTGAGTTGACAAACTGACGGATTTCTCTAGTTCTTTATAATTAAGTTTGAAGTCGGCATTCTAATACCATAGACAATTATCAGAGTGAAAAACGTACGATTTTTTTACCGCAGTGACCGACTAGTTATTACCGGGAATTAGTGCGGGCTTATCGGTCTTAGGCAACAATAACAACAATCTCTTTATAACAATAAGATGCTAATAACAGAGAAATCTTCTGGTGGAGGATTTGAATCACGCCGTTCCACTTCTCTTGGATTGGTTTTCTTATTCAATTAATGCTTATTTTTCCCGTTTTATATCTTATTACGATTAGTTCTGATTTGCCCCGTTGCGTACACAAAAAAGAGATAAAATTTCTGTCAAATATTTGTATAAATCACGGGATTTCATGACAAACAAATGTGATGTTTTTATCGAAGGTAATGCCTTAACGACTACAATTTTTGATGAGTTTGAGCCAAAATGTGTCAAGACCAGCATTATGTATGATGATTTCAGCCAATCATTGTTTCTCATAGCATTTAAAGTTTCTCTCAAGTAATTTTAAAATTTAATTGCTGTGGTTTTGAGTTTTTTTGTGGTGGAGTGATTCTTAAAACATGGGAGCTACAATCATGACGACATCCAATATGGCGGCGGTGGCCATTAACAAAATCGTCTAGTCACTAAACTACTGCCCCAAAAACAACACTACCGACTGAAGGCGATCGACATAGATATTTCCCACAACGAGGGGAAAAGCTGAACGGTTTAAGCCTTCGGAGTTACATTTAGAAATTTGTGAACTAAAACTTTAAACATAATGCAGGCTATAATTGTTAGGTTATTAATAATTAATTAGTTTGATTCGAAAACAAACCGCTTTCTAACAACGCTCCGGATGTCTGTCAAGTTTATGGATCTAGCTAGTTTAGTTCCAACAATTATGAAAGGATGTATTTTATCTCCTTGAAAACGAGCTTGAGTGCTGCTTTGACATAAGAAGTGTTACATGTTTTGTTTATATGAACAATGACGAGTATTGTTAAACAGGAGGGTCCCTACTTAGTTGGGTAATTGCTAGGATAAAATTACACTGCATATGATATTAAATTACGCACAAACTTTACTTTAAAAAAATGATTGAAGCAAACTATAATTCTCTGCAGACATGTGCCAAAAATAGCGGAAATACTTTCCAGTGTCAGCTAATTTACGCTGTTTTCAAAATTCGATTCCTAAACGAAATCTAACTATGTATTTATCTGCAGTTGTCAAATATATAATTTATTCGCAAGGAATCGAAAAACCTGTTTCTCAATATGGGTTCCCATTTTCCGGAGTAGGTCGTCAGTATTAAATGATTTACTGTCCACAAAAAAATCAATATTAACATGCACAAAATTTCCTCATGTTTTCAATTAAATAATAAAAAAATAAATACTGTTATTCAATTTCATCAAAGTCTTGCCATCAAACTAAAATTAGCTTGTGTTTTTGCAAACCAAATTGGCATCCTACCGTTAGTTCTTGCACTGACAAAGTTCAGCACAAAACCTACCTTTGCTAGTCGTAAATCGACATAGGTTACATAACCGGGTGATACTCGGAATCCTTCGCTAGCGAGAGGAACATCCTCTTGTTGATGAAGAATAAAGCGAAATCCACTTTCCCTCACATCGCTATGTTTTGGCTGCTGCACATTCAGTATAAATTCTAAGCCAAACTTCGAACCAATATTATCGCCATAAATAACTGGCCTATTGTTTTTGCCCGAGTTAAATGTAAAACATGTCTGGCCCTTGGACGAGTAAAAGATATCGAAATCTTTAATAGTATACGGCCTTGGTGGCTCCAAATAACCACGTTTATACGTACAATATAATAACGTGTCGTTGAACTGTTCTAAGGACGTGTTAATCATCTCCGACATCTGAGAAGACTTCGTCATCGTCGAATTTCGCAGTGATTTCCGTACATCGTGAAAATCACAAATCGTTACTGCCGGATATGGCAATACTCCGGGATATTGAATTGTAGACATTGTCGTAAACGGATACAAATAATACTGACTTAAACTTGTTTTCACTTCTTTAAAGAAAAAGCCAGCTGCCACAGCCAAAATACTCAACCAAATAACTTTTCTTAAAACAGACTTGGTTTCAAAGACGTAATGGAAGCCGTGTAATGTGCAATGATCTATGTAATATCGGACCAGTTCCCTTATTTTCCTTTTTCCATAGTCTTCTTCTGCTGAATCACCTCCATCGATCGATCGCTGGTTTTTATGTTTATAAAGCGATACGCGACCATTGTGGTTTGATGGTAATAGAATTTCCTCTCGTTCGACGGAAATCTCGCTGTCAAACTGGCTATCTTCCTTTGAATTCTTGTCCCTTGAGCAGCACTTTCGACAAGACATTGTATTAGTTATTCATTCGACACGGTAACATGGAGTAGCATTTCTAGCATCACAAAGCCAACAGAAGATATAGCCAACTTGATGCACTAGGCGTCCTTGAATTTTAAGCGGATTACAACCTCATCATGATGTTATGCTATATTCAGGTAGACATCTCTGTGGAAGAGAAACAAGGGTTTATCCTAGTGATTTTTGAAGGTACACTGATTTGTTATGTTAGCTTGATTGTCGTTCACTCTGTGCTTGAGAGTTTTCTTTAATATCAGCCAAAAATTGCACCTGTCTCGTGTCATTAGTATTCATTTTACGCGGGCGCTATAACACTAGAAATATCCTGTCAGCCAATCAGAGACTACTGGCTTAGGAAGACAAGATTATGCCAACTGTCTTGAGCACAAAAGCCCGGCGCATTAAATGCCCTCTTAATGCACCATTTCTCCGCTTTTTGATTTTTTTTGCTTGTGATATCCGTCTGCTAAAATGTTTCTTTTGTTAAAAGGTAAAACTAATTAGTACAGTGATAGATAATGTAACAATAGAATAGTTAACAATGGATTACTATGAATTATGTACTTAAGTCAGTTGATGGTTTTCCACTCGAAATTCTTATAATAGCGCTCTAAGATAAAATTAATGAGTTCTTTCCATTGGATCCTGAAGACACGACTCAGTAAGCAATACTCCTCTTTTAATTTGTAGCAATAATATAACTTTGATATAAACACGTTTTCTGATAAGCGAAGAGCACGAAACCCACTTATATAAATATGAGTACTGCGGAAAATCATTGCATAGTGATTGAACGATTGGAGCACTACACTTAAGACGGTCAAGGCGATAGTATACATCGCTATGTTTATCAGTTGCAAACATTGGTGGGCACATACGTTTTTTCAATGCAGCTATTTAGTCCAACACTGTTCAATAACACTTGCATGACACTACTTTCCCAGGGCCGAAGCCACCGGTACGGTTAGTCAGGTTTCAACCGGACCAACTTTTACAGTTGGAACCATTGTTATTACAGTTTTGAAAGCATGAATTCGTGTAGAAAAGCGAAAAAACGGGACCAATGTTTGAAAAACCGTACCAATGTTGAAATGGTGGCTACGGTCCTGTTTCCTGAAAAACAATCCAAGTTTTTCATTGTGATAATAGAATATATCAGTTTGAGGTGATTCAGTCATGAATTTGAGGCTTTAGATTTCTTATTTCTAGCTTTATGTTTTGCTGGTAGATCCGTGACAGAGACATTTTATGCAATAAAGATCGACATTTTATGCAAAAAAGCCTTTTTTTTTGGATGTACGTGCTATCTCTCTTCCTTTCTGACTCCCCTTGATTCTTCCGTGCTTCTTCTTTTGTCATTTATTCTACATCACATCACCATCTAAATTTCAAGCTGTTTAATTTATCAACCTACCTATAATGTTGGTCCATTCATGATCTAGGACAATCACCATCAACATGCCCTGAGCAGTAAGACAATATTCACCTAAATACTCTGAGCGGGATCACGAGTGCAAGATAAAACCACGTCTTCATGCACTCATAAATTCATCATAATTTATCCTGATTCAATAATTCTACAGCTACGTCTTTGGGGATGCGTTTTAGACTCGCAATAGGAGATTATAGAACTTGTTTAACTTAACCATGTGACCAGAACCTACTAGATCAACACAGAGTGAGCGTTGACGGTTGATATTATTCAATTCCCAGAATTAATCTCTGCATGATAGCAGCGATAAACGAATTTCACTTGCTTTTTAATTCCAACTGAGAGACTTAATTCTTCTAATGTTTCATATATTTACTTCAAGCCCAGGAGGGACCTCCCAATCAAATGGAAGGTCCCAGTAAGTTCTGTTTGATTTGAACAGATCGCTTTCTCGTTAAGTGATATTTTGCTTACACCCTGTGAGGCGAGCTCAGTTTAAAGTTAGCAGTTGTCTTCAAAACAGCAATGGTAGTCCAATCTCTTGTCAAACTGCTGCTACCAATGGAACAAGGTTTAAATCAGTCATAATATTTTTTCTATATATAAAAATGTTTGTGCTGTTTTCTGTATCGTGTTTTTCTATTTCTTAAATCATGATTTACGTACTTACTTCTTACTGACAATGGAAACTAGAAGTGATTTTCTTTCTCGGTAAAAAAATCCTTGTTTTGAGACGCATTTAATGAAAATTATGAATGACAATTATATATCAAATTAAAAACTTGTTACTATAGTGATGGTGATTTAGTCTACTGGTAATCAAAACCATAAGATTTGTTATCAAATGCAGAAAACTCCTGTAACCATACCTAGCGTTGTGGTCATCATAGAAGTATAAATAAGATAAAAAACGAGTCTGAGTGAGCAGCCAGTGCTCTGATTAATTCCATTCAATTTTGTATAATTACACATATTACAAGTTCGAGATTGCATGAACGATGGAATAACCGTTTTGCCTCTGGCAAAGTGGCTAGATATCTAAATATTGATCAGCGCTTGCTAGAAGTCATCGTCTATTGTAAATCGAAAATAAAAAAATACAGTATTTAACTAGAGCTGTCATGACAGTGTCATTACAATAATATCCATATATCCTTTTCCGAGCTAAAATCCACACTCGAAGTAAGCATTCACATCTTACTAATATCCATATGTTGTATGTAATAATGACCATTTTAATTCATACATATGATATATCTTATATATTGTCGTAGTAGCTTATATCCTTCTGCCTTCCTTCCATGTTTAAATAGCTTAAACTACTGGACGCAAAAAGCTCACTTAACCCTTCCAGGTTGTATTTTTTGCGCCCTCACTTATTTAATTAGTGCTTTATAACTTAGAAGAATAAGTGTGGAAAATAAAAACCTTTGAACCTTTGATCTTGGCGCACATCAAAGTATAAACTGTAGACAATAAAGGTGCAATTTTCTCCTGGTCTTTTTGAAATGCCCATAAGTGTTAAAAGACCCAGTTTAATCATCTTGACAAATTCAATTTCAGTTTCGATCTTGAGGGAGGGAGTGGTCAGACATGTTTGGCGACAGCACAGTGAGCCATTTACATACCTTCAACCTACCTCGAGCCGCGTCCTCAATCGTATTTAGGCTGATTAGTTCTGATGATTAGCCTCACAAATTGTTATATTCTCGTAAACAAAAGTTTTTATCTTGGCTGTCATCTCATCAGAACATTTAACTGTAGTCATTTCACTCTTATAACAGTGGTTGTTAGCATGGTAACCATTACTAAAGGTGACAACAATCGTCAAAGGAAAGGATGAAACCGCCATCACTGATTACCTTGACTTTGACTTTTACCAAAATTCCGGCGTCCTCCCCTCTTTAATTGAGGATTATTGATCGACTTTAAAAAGATGACAGATAAGCAAATTACCTAGCGGTTCTGCTAGCACGACTTTCTTGATTTCATATTAAAGTTTGAATGTGATAAAAATGGTGAGGCGTTAATTCTTTAGGATCCCTATCGATCTGCTCTGACGACCTTCATATTTTCATTTTAGGATCCCAAGTATCATAAAGCATTTTTGGGCACGTTAGTATAAGCTTTTGTTAATAACAGTTGAACACGTCGGATATTAAAAAGGACCGTTGATAAGCTGGAAATGATTTAGTTTCCGGCATTTTCCCGCCAAGCGCTTTCTCCGTCTGTTTCTGCATGAGATTTCCCTTTTTCTAGTGCTCATTATTTGATCACGATTTGATATTTTTCCTCCCTATAAAATTTGTTTTCATATATACTGATTTTAACATTCGCGGCGAAGGTCAGAAAGTCAGAAAATTCGAGCCAAATAATTTTCGCAACAGCTAGTTGATGAGTTTATTGTTTTCGAGGAATGCGCGCTTATTAGTATCTTTCCGTATCCATAGTGACCACCAGAGGTCAAAATAAAACAGAAATTCGACAACGGCTGTCTTGTCTTTGTTTTGGTTTTCTTTCACTTATATATTTTGGTCTGTTTTCCATAATGTTGTAAAACCGATAACGAAACCTGATGAATAAATACAAAAAGAAACTGCTTGGAGGAAATCATCGCGGAAAATACAACATAATTCCTTTTATTTCTTTTTCAATTTCTTCATTCGAATGCTGCTAAACCTTATTATGTCTTTCCTTCACTATTATAACATTTATAACATTGCTAAGAAATAGACCGTAAGGAATTGACTAAGCATATATATAGTCAATTGAAGAAACGTTGTCGGGTCTAAAAACATATAGAACATAGAAGCTGAGACCTGATGTATTCATTTACATTGCAACCGATAAAATTCGAAGCCAAACGGCCCGCCAACGCAGGTTCTGCATTTGCTTTCAGGATTTTGCATCGAAGTGTAAATGAATAAATCGAAATATGGCGATTATTGACATCCCATGCACCATTTCGGTCTCAGCTTCTATGTTTTTAGACCTGACAACGTTTCTTCAATTGACTATATGTATATTTACTGGGCAATGAATACATAGAGGCATATATTTTTATTTGAGAAAAGATGGCGATGGCCCGGGAAAATCCCATAGCCGCTCAAATTATTAAGAATAACACTTCTAATTTACATACATGAATATTATTAAAAGATTTAATTTATCAACTTATCGGTTATATATAATAATATAATAATAATAATAATAATAATAATAATAATAATAATAATAATAATAATAATAATAATAATAATAATAATAATAATAATAATAATATATACTTATATAGCGCATATACAATCCTGATCTATGCGCTTAAACTTTACAAATTAAAACTTTGCTTGAAAAGTAGAGTTTTAAGAGATGACTTAAATGAGTCCAGATCAGTTGCATTTCTCAAGGAGGACGGAAGAGAGTTCCATAGTTCAGGTGCACAGGCAGAAAAAGAACGATAACCATAAACATATATAAAATTATGTTAATAAAGATGAGGGCGCAATAACCCGAGAAGCAGGGATAATTTTCGAGGCATCCCTCACACAATGAAGCAGCCAGGAAAAGCTTCCACCACGTGACCAACAAAATCTACACATTTCTATCACAAAATTGTTACTGCATGGGTAAAGACCAAAAAATCTACTTTAAAAAACTCATTTTAGTAGTAGATCAATAAATATATATTGTAAGTGAGTACTGAATATTAATGAGATGAAAATGTTGTTTTGATTCGGTGGATTCGGTTACAGTGATCACAGAGAGCATGACTCTCATGCGATTGGAGCTGCCCTTCTCTGATGGTAGAGTTTTCTCTTGTTTTGCTTGACTGAGATAATGGTTGGAATGGGTTATTAGCAAAAACAGTCAATGCATAAACAGGAACTGATCTTAACCTTGGAGGTTTATGGCAACGAAATTTATTCTCTAAAATATTTGCAATAAAACACATCTACTAATTGGCTGCCTACCGAGTTTTTGTAATAAAAATCATACGCTCACTCACTCAAAAAATTGAAAATTTTGTATAGGAAACACCCACTTGAATCTCTATAATTGAAGCCTGGAAGTTGCAGTCGGAGAACAAGAAAAGTAAGAGAGAAACACTTGATTACACCTCCCAGCCGATCGTGCTTCCAACCTGCTTACTTTCTTCTAGTCCACAAATTCCCAGCATGTTTACGTCATTAATCATTTCGTGGTCAAAACCAATTAGTAACCAAGAAACCAAGAGGTTAGGCAACTATGAGCTCTTTTGTCTAGGTTCTCACATAAGCTGATGTTAATGGATATCTTAGAGATTTTTGACTTGGGATTCGTGTGGTAAATTTTGGAAAGAGATTTCAAGTCCTTCTCATTTGCTTATATTATAGGGATATATACCCAAAATTTGCCTTCGAACTACGCCGTTCTGGCACTATTGTATAATATGTATCACAACAAGAAAAAGCTCACGTAAGTTATAAAACAACAACACCAACCCTATCCACACCTATCCCATCAATTTCCCACCTTTATCCACAACGGTACTAGCTTAGGTTGGAGATTTGCTTTCACCCAGAACATGCACATGAGTCCATGCTTGTTCTAAGGAATTAGCTGATGTAACCAATGTATCGCCCAATAAGGTGACAAATTTAAAGATTGTAAGAGGGAATTTTAGCAATTATATAACACTGTAACACAAAGAATTCAGAACTTTCAACTAGCTTTTCATGACACAATGGAAGAGCCTGAGGTGAGATTTTTCTACTAGCACCTTCAAGCAGTAGTGTTTCCTAGGCCTACTCGAGGACCATAAGTTGCCTTAAAACGCCTTTAAACGCCGTAAAACACCTTAAAATACTCAGTGTAGCCTAAAGTAGCCATAGGTTAATTTCAGTGAATTCAACTCTTTTAATAAGTTGCCTTAAAACGCCCAAAAACGCTGTAAAACGCCTTAAAAATTACACAAATTTCCCCATATCTTCTTAAAACGCCTTAGAACGCCTTAAATTGCATTAAGTTAAAAAATATAAAAAACGGCGACTTAAGGACCCGGGATAGGCCTTTTCCTCGTCGAAAGTGAGATTGGTCTAGGTGTACTGTTTTTCCTCAGAGTTTGTAATTTATGTCCCGAAACACCACGATTATTTCTTAACGTTGGATGATACAAACTATCACTAATATTTAATCTATCAAGAAACTTCAACAACAATTTATGGAACGTTAATGGTTGTTCCACATAGCACTCTGTCGTTGCATTGGTGATTGCAAAAATCTTTTTTCTCTTCAAGTGCTCCAGGTTATCAAGTGAGGCCCAATTAAGCATTGTTGTGTCTTCTTTTCCAAGGACTACAAGTGATGGCACATTCAAGTTCTCATAGAAACGTCTACTGTACTTGCTGGTATGTGTTGGTGAGATGGCTACAAGTCCACCAATGAAATTAGGATGTGACATGATTAAAGGCATCACATATTCACCACTTCTTGATGGAGTCACAACTACTGGCCTCACTATCCCTAAATGCTCAAATAGCTCTATGATATAGATAATAATTGCTTCATCAGAATATGGAATGGTAGTGAGATTGGATCGACCATATCCTGGCAAATCTACAGCAAAAGCTTGATATCCTGATTCGCCCAGTACTTGAAGTGTTCCTAAGTTTACCCAAACTGTCGAGGTGAACATTGAAGCATGCAGAAGTAAAACTGAGTGTTTCTTTTTGTGTGTAAAAGAATTGGGTCTCACTTCACGGTAAAATGTTTTATCCTTTAAAAACCCTTTTCTGTACTTGAGGAGTGGATTACGTTTTAATGCTCGTAACATCTTTTTATTCGGATGAATGGGATGGTGTTGATGCCTGCTAAGGTGCACCTCAGCGTGAAAGGAAAAAGTTGCATTCTTTGTCCTTTTCAAACTTTGGGTGAATAATGACTTATTTTGATATTTCTTTAGTTTTGGTCTCTCAAATCTCTGTGCAAAAATTCCCACGCTGGTAACAGAGGAGTTTTGCCGATGTAGTGTGGTACTGTTTGTATTATTTTCGACAACTTGTTTTAGGATTGTTGTGATGTTAAAATCATTCAAGCTGATGTTACTATCAGGCGTTCGAGCTTCATTTGGATCCATAATGCTTTCCCAAGACAATGTTTCATTCTCTCCCAAACCCATTTCCTCATATATATCTTTGGAATCATTTCTATTGAGCATCATCGTATTGTTCATTTGCTGTCCCATCAGTTTTTCCATTGTAGTCTTATCCAAACGGTTCTCAAGAAATTCATTATTCCATTGGGACGTTTTCAACTTAGCAGTCCACCGCTTTGACTCAAGAAGTCTCTGTTTTGTTATCCGATCCAAGTCCTGCATGAATTTGGTTTTCAGCTCCTCGTCTGTGTCTTTATTCAGATCGTCTATTTCTTCTTCTTTTTCTTCTTCATTTGAGTCTATTGCGTTTTCCATATTGTCAGTTTGCAATACTGTAATCGTGGCTCTGGATGAAGTTTCTTCTTCATCTGAGTTGATATCTTCTTCCTCATCGGTGCGGGATGGCGAGATTGAAATTTCGTTGCGTAACGCGCTTGCAGTTGAGATTTCATCTTCGTCTGAGTTGATTTTTTCTTCCTCATTGGTGGTTGGCGAGACAGAAATCCCCTTGCGTAACGTACCTGCAGTTGTGATTTCTTCTTCTTCTTCGTCTGAATTGACTTCTTCTCCCTCATTGGTGGTTGGCGAGACAGAAATCCCCTTGCGTAACTTACCTGCAGTTGTGGTTTCTTCTTCGCCTTCGTCTGAATTGATTTCTTCTCCCTCATTGGTAGATGGCGAGACGGAAATCTCCTTGCGTAACGTACGGACAGTTGTGATTTCTTCGTCTGAGTTGATTTCTTCTTCCTCATTGGTGACCGAAATCTCGTTACTCGTACCTCCAGTCGAGATTTCTTGTTCATCCGAGTTTATTTCATTTTCCTCGTTAATGCCTTGAGAGACTGGAATCTTGTAGTGTAACGTGGCTTCAGTTGGGATCCCTTTTCCGCCAGTGTATCTTGTTTTACTTGATAATGTGTCTATCCGCGTAGAAACATAATAAAACTTGTAAAAACTATAGACCACAAGTAGTACAATAGTGACTAAGATTGGAATTCTCGCTGCTGAGCTGCTCATTTTACATTTCAAATGATAAATACGCATTTTGATCCGGTTCAACTATCTTTCTTTGAATGAAAACTTAAAACAACAATGTAACTTGGTAACTTGACCATTACGTAAAGAATCTGAACAAACCTATTATCACGTGACCTGCCACGTTCTTCTATAAAATGCCGGGGAAAATAATTATGTTCTCGGTGATTCGGTGATTCCCTCGAGGTTACTTTTTTTTACTAAATTGAGAAATTTCTCTAGGGAATAATTTAGAGTCTACTTTAATAGTTTAGCAGTTTGCTTTTTTTAGGAGGGGGTATAGGGAGATGACGATTTTTATTACGATTGACGAAATAAATAAACTAGTAAACTAAACTAATTAATTTTTTGTATCTTTTTGAGGTGAATTTAATATTGTTAAAAGATTTCTATTTAAAGTTTACAAATAAAATAGCGTGTCACTTAGTTTTAAATCTAAATAATGTCTTAAATGCATGCAACTATAATTCAGTTTATCATGAATACTAGCAAAGAATAAGTTGAATCTCAAAACCAATCCCACGAGTCAAAGACGAAATTCCCCTTTAACCAACAAGTCATCAGTTGTAATAACTAAAAACGTTTTATTTAAGTTCAGAAGTAGTGGACCTAAAATCAAATTTTATTGAACACTTTCATTATTTGTCTAGTTTCTTTAAATTTTATTTCACTTTGTGTGTTTATTTGTAAGTTAGAAATAATATCAGAAAAGTTGGTTTGGTTAGAGCTCGTCCCTTTGGTCGATCTTTTTCATCTTCTTGACTACTCTCATTGCTTGTTTCATGGCTTTAACGACTACAAAAAGATTTCAAAACTAAAAGTTAACATTCATTTACTAGGATGATAAAAACGAAGTAACGTTGACTGTTCAAACAAGGCTAAATGAGAGCCTGTTGTAACTTCAATTAACAAACACAAACCTTGTTACTCGGGCTTCCTCGTAGTCCGAGTAAACTTAAATATAGAGTCTTTTAAAAATAATTATGATTCATTGACAAACCTGATGGTGAGTCATAATGGTAATACTTGTTTTCTGGATAAGGTGTTTCTGTGTTCCATAAATCTTTCAGGATTTTACCAAGGGGATCTGTACGTTAAGAAAAGTACACTTAGTTTTCTTTCATTTGTTCATTTTACTAAAAAGAGTTGTACTCTGATTAAAGTAGACTTGCTAGTAGTTTTTACTAAGAAGACAAGTGTAATCAGGTTAACGTTTCCATGCTGTTCCGGCATCATTTTTAAAGCAAAGTCAAAACATGAAAATTGTCAAGTTCTTAAAGATAAAAGAGTTGTACTCACCAAAGAATAATGTTCTTGGTATATAGGCGCCATCAATATCAAAACGCCTGTCTGTGTGATCAAAGTCATCCTGAAAATAAAATCAAACGCATTAACGTTAATTTAGTCGTCAACTTGTCAGTTCATTCATCAGACATTAACTTCAAAACAAAATTATTATTGTATTAATATTGTTTAACCAGCTTTATTCTTCAAAAATGCTTAAATAGCTATACCTCTACATTGACCATTATGAAGTTCTTGCTAAGGTTCTTGATTTCTTTGGACGCTGCAAACTTGGGTTTGTAAGCTGAGATAAAAACAGACATTACTGTAAGGAATTTCTTCATAGAAGGTGCTCGCTTCTTCATATAAGAAATGAAACATTGAAGAAAACGCGTAATGAGCCTATGCATTCCAGCGTTCTTTGGAAATGTACACTTACATTGACAGGCAGTACACCAGCTTTTGTGTATAATCAGCATCATTGGTTTCCAGCTATAATACAAATGAAAAGTATTTTCATTGCTCTGCGTGAGAGTCATAAAAGGCAGTTCTGTTCCGGCATTGTCGTCACAAAATACCGACTGATGTCTCAGCCAAGGAGCGTCGAAGCCCCCCGGGTAAATTCCGAGTGAACGCCGAGTGAACGTCGAGTGAACGTCGAGAAGACGCCGAGTGAACGCTTAAACGAATAAGTCTTTTTGACTTATACAACTGTTTTCTGGAAGCCTGACTCCTCCTTATTCTAAATCTTTCACTTTTTATTCCTTTCTACACTGAAATTTGTTTACATCTTCACAAATTTATAAGGAAAATAAAATATCAAATTCAAGTTTTGATGATTATTTCAGACCTTTTCCTGGCGGAAATGTATCCTTCATCCAATGATACCCATGCAATTTCCTTCCCAAGACCTGCGGGAGAAAAATATATTCTTGTTCAAATTTATGTAGTAATAATGTAGGAGGAGAAAAAAATATTCTTGCTAGAATTTATGTAGTAATATTATAGGTATATTACGCGCGCTCTGGTTGGTCGAGACCCGTGTGTTATTAATGAACAGATGCACGAATAACGTCACAGAATAATACGCTCCCCTGAAAGTAACCGGCCGTAGCTCCTGTCGCTCTTAGTGGTTGTGTTGCTGCTTCGACATACTTTTCTGTGATTTTTACCAAGCATTTACATGGGATTGTTGTTTAACAAATAGATTCCATTTTTCCGTGCGTCTGTGTACTCTAATAGATGCATGCACAGGTGACGTCAAAATGTGGTAAGAACAAAAATATTACGCCACGAGTCGAATGGCGTGACTGTTGTTCTCACCACATTTTGACGTCTCCTGTTTATCTATTAGAGTAGAGAATGGAATCTGTGTAATTTATGTAATAAATATTTGAACCAATCAGAGGGTGCTTAAGATTCAGTGACGTCATCTATGCGTGTGTACTGTAATAACACACGATTCTCGACCAATAAGAGAGCGCGTTTGTTAAGATTGCATTTACCATGGGCTATTGACTTATCAACCTCTTTTTCAGAACTGCTCTCAGTTTTCTTGGTTTTCTCAGTTTTCTTTGTTGAATCTGATTCTTTTTTCTTCTCTGTCTTTTCTTGCACAGGTTCTGTTTCATCGTGTTTCTTGAGAGCCAGTTTCATGGCTTTAAGTACTGAAAATTGAACAAATAACACATCAAAACTCTCATTAGGTCATGTTTTGTATTATCAATGTATTGTAGGAAGGAATGCAACTATTTTGTAGGATCCGTCATCAGTCTTACCTGTTTCGGCATCACCATGAGCATATTTGTACTTCAGGTACTTCAACTCTGTGTTGTGGACCTCCTTTAGAATATCTCCACTGGAATCTGACAAGTCATATTTGAATAAAAGCAGATACATCAGTTAAGAATAATTAATTTTTATTTTATAATAAATTTATAAGCCTTAAGGTACTATAAGAATGAAAGTCTGCTTCATACTAGCGACACAATTAACAAATGCAAAACTAAGCAGAATACACAGACTCAGCAGTGTGCTTATTGTGCTCATTAGCAGTGCTTGTCTTTTTACTAGTGACATAAGTTTAAACGCAAGCAACATACATAGACTCAGTAATGGGATACTTAGTATGTTGCGCTTGTGCTCGCGTCGCTAGCGTAAACCAGTATTAAAGGGAAATAAATGGTAAACGTGGGTAGACGCCCTACCAGAGACAGAGAAAAAATATAGTAAATATCTAATTCAAGTAGGACTTTTACTTTCTCTTATTATAATTTTCTTTGATGCATCATTATAATATAAGGTAGATCGTTTCTACCATGTAAAAAAATAATTTGTTATGATCACAGATGGCATTAATGATACTTACCCAAAAAGAACACACGAGGGAAGTACTTTCCATCCACATCAAATTTGGAATCCTTTGGTGCTTCATCATCCTATCAAGAAAAACTTTTAATAATTACATGCAAATCCAATAGAATTATTAGCTATGCGTTGTTAATACGAATTATTTGTGGAGAGCTGGTTGTTTAAGGGTATTGTTGAAAACGCTTGCAAAGGATCAACACGTCGCCATATAAAGGCCTGTTGAAAGCCCAATCCTCGCCTAATCTCACCTAATGTCGCTCAACCTTGCAACTTCCCGCGAGCGCTCTTCCCCAAAAAATCTCTAATCTCGCCTATATCTCGCAGCGAAATTAAGCGATGATTGGGCTTTCAACAGAGCTATATAAGGCCTAGGTATGTTCGTAAAAACAGCTCTTACCTCCAAATTTATCATAACGAATTTCTTGCTCAGTTCTTGAATCTCAGTAGAGTTGGCGATGTGTGGTTTAAGGGCTGTAAAAGAGCGATAAATCTCATGTTAGTATCACAGTACACCGTCTATAATATCTGCGTGTGACTACTACCATAAATGACAGAGTTTATGGTGCTGCGCGCGTGGTTCTACTTGCATAGTTTTGAACCGTTTGTGATGTCAAATCTATTGTCAATAATAGTACAGACAATGGAAAACCGTTTGCGATTTTAGATTTTTACATTTTAATTCATTTACCCATACAAAAAAAAAAAGAAAAAAAGAAAGACATTACAGAATGTTTTATTTATTACCTTTACACGCACCGCACCATGTCTTGTGGATTATAATCATTGTTGGCTTGTTGCTGCAACAAGACAATATTTAATGAGAATCGATATCAATACAAATGACACTTATAAAGGTTCCTCCATGAACTAAGTCATTACCTGTCTTTAGCATACTTCAAACCCTCCTTAAGTGTCATCCATGCAATGTTTTTGCCAAATCCTGTGCAAAAAAAAAGTGAAAAAAAAGGAGCCGGTTAAGACTCATAGCTAAAAAGCTAGTAAAATAAAGATATTGATGCTAGGGGAAGGTGCACTGGGGAAAGCGCACTGGGAAGGCCATGGCCGGATCAGTGTGGTAACTAATTTTGGCGATTCTGAAATTTCAGGGAAGATCAGATGTCACGAAAAGTCAATTGAGGCATTGAACCCGCCCAACCTGTTATATGTTTATAAGTATAAACCTGATACATCTAGACGGACCAGAGAAGGTGTGGTCGCTGGAACGTTTTGTAATAGGGTGCGTCTCTTACGCGTACGCTTTCGTACGCTTAACTCACTCTCGAGGTAGAAATGGAACCAATGTTTTTTGGGGTACATATAGAGTGATCATAAAAGGAAGTTTGCGGAAAAAGACCAAGAGGAAGACCAAAAAAACGCTGGATGGAAAATGTAAGACAAGATTTAGAGACATTGGGACTAACAGAGGAAAAGGCCCACGATCGAGAAAAATGGAGAAGTGGATACAGAACCCCGACCTGGCACCAGCTGGACGAGGGAGAAGAGGATGATGATGATGATGAAGAAGGTGATCAAGCATTGCTATACTGGCCTACCCCTGTGCAAGCTAAAACCAGGTGACATCCTCTTCATTGAATGGATGACTAAAGAAAAACAAAGCAATAATTATGACAGTGAAATGCCAAGGCGGGATGTATAGCTTTGTAATTTTTTCATGTCTGTACTTACTGTCTGCTGGGTTGTCATAGAAATATTCTGCGTCATCAACAGGTGTTTTGAGGTTAGTCACGTGTTTCTGTATTTCTCCATTGTGATCTAGTCGACGAAGCAAAAATGATCCAGTGTTAATATATTTAAAGTGTGCATGTAACTAATGGTAGGTAATAATGGGGTCAGTTCAACAAGCATTTCATAATCACTATAATATAGGCACTTTGCCAGAGCAAAGTTTTATCCAAGCAGAACTTAGTGTAATAGCCAGAGAATGTG
This sequence comes from Telmatactis stephensoni, assembly GCA_029948255.1. NCBI lineage: Eukaryota > Metazoa > Cnidaria > Anthozoa > Actiniaria > Isophelliidae > Telmatactis > Telmatactis stephensoni. The sequence continues at coordinate 745,492 of JALIZF010001810.1, forward strand.
ATGATAACTACTCATGAGGGATGGTTTGAGGGAAAGAGTACAAATGCAAAGGGCAGGCGCATACCAGTGATGGCCACCATGGACAACTAAGTACACATGTTGGATCGACTTACCCAAGAACACAATCCTCGGTACGTAGCCCCCATCAATGTCGTATTTCTTGCTAGGAATTTCTTCATCCTACACAAGTACAGTGATAAGTTATTCAACGCGCTTTCACCAGTAGATAAGAAGCCTATTAAAATATTCTCTGTATTTTCTAATTCTCTTTCGCGCACACCTACCTTCAAATTGACCATTATGAAATTCTTGCTTAGTTCTGCTATTTCTTTAGAGTCTGCAATCTTGGGTTTGAGGGCTATAAATATATAATACGTTAATACAAAACATCAGCTAATATAGTTACAGCAACGTTTCTAAACAGAAAAAGTGGGAATTGGAAGATAAGAGTAAAATTTTCTATTCCCCAAGCCAGGGGTGCCGGTGAAAAGGAACTTATTGCATGGTCAGACTTTTCGTTTGTATAACAAAAGCACAGTTGTACATCACATACCTTGACTGTGCTGACACCAGGATCTGTGAAGTATTATCATAATTGGCTTTTTGCTGAAAATGGAAGTCGAAAATGTTAATTTTGGGGCTTGCGAATGTTTAAAACCAAACAACCAAACGACTAATGAACCAACCAACCAAACGACTAATGAACCAACCAACCAACCAACCAATTAACCAACCAACCAACCAACCAACCAACCAACCAACCAACCAACCAACCAACCAACCAACCAACCAATCAACCAACCAACCAACCAACCAACCAACTAACCAACCAACCAATTAACTAACACGCTGACCCACCGACCGACCAATCACGCCACAAACGAAGGCAAAAGAAATCATAATTGCGTGTTAGAGCCTAAAAATATTGTTAGGGTTCCAATTACATACTTCTGTTTTGCTTGGGTAAGAGCATCATCCATTGGTACCCATGAAATCTCAGAGCCAAAACCTAAAAGAGAACAAATCAGCTTGTTATAAAGTTTGTTATTAAAGACGTGCATGTTTTTAATTATCTATGTCGTCGGCATGTTCACTTTGCTTACCTTTATCAGCTAGAGGCTTAGATATTTCTACAGTAAGAGCCTTTTTCATTGATGCCACAACTAAACGATAAAAGAAAAATACCAAAAAACATTCCTTCAGTTTTCTCCGATAATATAAATTAGCTTCTAAATCAGTCGTTGTCGTTGGTGTTGTTGTCAAGGATACCGTTGTTGTTGCTGTTGGATACTGTTGTCGGTTGTTGTTGATGTTGATATTGTTGCAATTGATGTTTATTGTTGTTGTTGTTGTTGTCACTGCTAATGTGGTTGCTGATGAATATGGTGTAGTCTGAGTTGCTGGCGGTCTGCGGTTTGTTGTTGTTGTTGTTGTTGTTGTTGTTGTTGTCTTAAACATATATACGTACGTTGTTTAGTCTCGCCATAAGCGTACTTGTAATCACTGTAGGATGGACTCAGATTGTGTATGTTCTTCATTACTTTCTTCGTGAATGGATCTAGAAATGAATATCATGTTCAACAGGCGTCAGCTGATTGTACTGGAATTATGAGTTCTACGAAGTACTGTTGGATTACAATTTTACGCTTTGAAAATCAAAAGATAAAAAAGTGGTAGACATCATGGATGCACAAACAATATCAATAGACTCTCATAAATTATAATTTTCTTGCTGAAGTTTATCTAAGGTGGCTGCTAAAACATCATTTTCAACTCAGCATTTGAACATCATGTTTTCACCATTTAAAGAAAAGAAAAGAAATGAAAAAGAAGAAGAAGAAGAAGAAAAGAAGAAGGAGGAGGAGGAGGAGGAGGAGGAGGAGGAGGAGGAGGAGGAGGAGGAGGAGGAGGAGGAGGAGGAGGAGGAGGAGGAGGAAAATCCAGGAAAAAGACCATCAAATATTTGGAGGTGAAGACTATATCTAGCGACATACCAATGAAGTACATTCTTGGAACATAAGCCCCATCGACGTCATATTGCTTTTCTGCTTTAGAATCATCGTCCTTGAGTGGAGAAAGAATAGTAATATCAAGAATAGTATACCGTCGTTTTAAAATGTTTATAAACAAATCCTCATTCGTGAATCTATAACGCAGAATTGTGACCAGAAAACGAGGAAGTGGAAATTAACTTGAAAATATACGAACCTGTACGTTCACCATGACAAAGTTGCGGCTCAGCTCTAATATGTTATCAGATGCAGAAAATTTCTTTTTAAACACTGTAACGCAAAAAATATTGATCAAATTTGGCTACTTGCTTACTAATTATAAGATATAAAGTACATGTTATATTCAAGGCTATAGGCAGAGCTCTTGCATTATTAATTTTTTTTGATAAACGCTGTTTCGATTACAGTCGATACAACTTATATTGGAGAGAGACTATATAGGAAGATTTCAATGACAAGGGTAGGATACATCCGTAGTGGTGGCGAGGGGACGAGGGGGGAGGGGAGGGGGTAACATCTGAATTTCCCCACTTTTCTTGTTAGGGCATGGATCCTAGATCGATCTCGAGTTTTGGCGCGCATGGTATTCTTCTTTAGTTTTTTCCTTTCTTAATTTTCTATGTGTATGAAGCTCGGCTCTGACGGCCTGCGAAGAGCTCCGCTGTAAAAGATCCGAACACACTGCACGGTACAACCTTTTTCGCAGCGTTGTGCGCAAGCGCAGAATTGCACAACCACTCCTGTAACTGCGGCGTGCAACATTACGTGCAGCAGTTCCAGAATAGAATGAGAATCAAGTTTTATCAAGTTTTTTAAAAAGAGCGAAGTCTGTGGCTTTTCGTTTGAGGACCAGTCGCAAGCAGTTGCACCAAGAAAAATTGAAAATGATATATCACATAAAACGATACATAGTTCACTGAACCATATGTAAATATCTATGTATCACACACCTTTACAAGCGGAGCACCAGGATTTGTGGATAATAAGCAATACAGGAACTTTTCTATTGGAGAGAAGCCGTCAACAAAGACATAGGTTACTCATTTTGTACAACTATGGTATTAAACAAGTGAACAATGTGATTAAATTGAAGAGGAAACTTACCGTTCTTGAGCCACAGGAAAAGCGTCTTCAAATTCGAACCAATCAAATGATGTTCCCCAACCTGAAACCATAACGTCATTTTTGACATGCGCTCTTCGATAATGACATCACACTTTAATGAACTGATTCACAATGACGTCATATTAGCTTGCAAAACTTATGAGGGCACCATTGGCAATCTCGTACTGCATTAATTGCCATTTGCAATCTTTATTCCATTTCTACGGGTCAGTAGCACAATTATATTTACACATCTTACCAAAGTCCTCGGCTGGTTTTCTGAATTTCTTCAAAACTCTTTGCATGGACTCTATCACTGCAAAATAAAGCAAAACAATTCCTGATTTCTGTGGTATTTTGCTACCATGGAAACGCCAGGCCTGGTACTTACATTCATTCCCGTCTTGGTAAAAATACTTGACATGATTGAAGTTGGTTCCTTCGTTCCAGAATTCTTTCATGACTTTGCCATTGGAATCTAAAGCAAAACAAAACGGGAAAACAATGAAAGTTAGCAGTTAGCAACGAACTATGGCAGCTCCCAAAGATGACATTTGCTGTTACCAGGGTAATGGTTACTACCAAAGATATCGTCAGCTGTTAACATGGTGATGGTAACCCTACCTAAGATGACGTCAGCTGTTACCATGGTGATGGTAACCCTACCCAAGATGACGTCAGCTGTTACCATGGTGATGGCAACTACCAAAGATGACGTCAGCTGTTACCATTTGGATTGTAACTACCAGAGATGACGTCAGCTGTTACTATGGTGATTTAGACTTACCTAGGAAGAACATTCTTGGTACGTAGCTACCATCAGGTTGAAACTGTTCATCCTTTAAGACGTCATTCTCAGGGTTATCTTTCATGTTTACCATCACAAACTTTTTACTCCATTCACCCAACTTTTTATCGGTAGAAATTCGTCCTTTCAAAGCTTAAAGCATGCAAGTGATAAAAATGTTACAATATATAAGGAGTGAATTTATTCTATTTTTACCATGTTTTCAGCATTGAGGATAGCACATAGAAATTGGACGTACAAGTTACCTTTACAAGAAGAGCAGCTTTCTCTATGGATGACGAGGATCATTGGCCTGTTGCTGAAACAAACCAACACATATTCATTTTTCGTAAAGTGTATGCATAGTGTTGTTATTAGTTGTAATTCTGGGTCCATGCAGGTCGCGTTCAATTGACATACCTTTCCTTTGCTAGTTTAAGGCCATCCTCGTACTTATGCCATTTAATGTAGTTACCAAAACCTAGAAATGATAACATATTTTGTGAAGTGTTTCTGTAGACGGTGCACATAAGTAGAATATGTTAATAGCAGTTTAATGACAAGGTCTTATTGGAGAAATAGAGGTCCAGCAACATGATGGAACGTCTTCTGTTGCACCGTGTGTCCAGCCGTGTACTGTAGAGCGCAACGTTGCAAAAACCAACCAACCAACCAACCAACCAACCAACCAACCAATAATATTTATTTATTTAATAATATTTATTAACTTATATAGCGCGAATATCAATTGGGATATTTTCATCCGCGCTTAATTACAAAATAAAAATCTATAAAAATAATAATATAATGCATATTTACAATAAAACTAATAGACGAATTAAACAAATAACTAACCAACCAACCAACCAACCTACCAACCAACCAACCAACCAACCAACCAACCAACCAACCAACCAACCAACCAACCAACCAACCAACCAACCAACCAACCAACCAACCAACCAACAAAACAATAAACAAAGCAAAAACAAAGCAAAAAATTGCGGAAGTAGAACTCTATCGTAAACCTGCAAATGTTTCGCGCAACGCGTGCAATGTTGCGGAGAAAAGTTACAAGGAAAGTTGCACGTGTGTCAAGGCCTTTATAGTAGAAATTCTCTAGGAGAAACAACCACAGGAGCAATACTAATTTATAGAAAAACAGTCCGTTCTTGTATAAGGTTTGGTTACAGTTGAATAATCTGTATAAATCAGGAAGGAACCAGCCATGCTTATGTTCGTTAAATTTGGAGGAGTATCAATGTATAGAATGGTCGGCTATCATGCGATAACTCAGTGTACTACTAAACTCACCATTAGATATGTCATCAACACCATCCTTGGGCATCCACCAAGGTTTGTCCTTTTTCGGCTCTTCTTTCTTTTCTTCTTTCTTCTCTTCTTCCTTTTCTTCTAAAGTAAGTGAGTTTCGAGTTTACAATAGAATTCCTTCATAAATATCAATAACTGGCTCCTTGCAGTGTTTACATAGTTTTTTGTTATCATTGTTTCATTATTTTGACGATTTAAGAATATATTGTTCAGACGCTGTTAGCTGATGTTTAGAAGGTCAGCGGTCACTCATTACACACTTTTTAACGAGTGACCGCTGACCATTTGAATACCAGGCTAGCGGTTATCAAGCATTGCGTTATAGACTTACCTTCTTGCTCTTCCTCCTTAGTTTTATCAAGAGCTCTTTCCATTGCTGCTATTACTGAGAAATGAAGTAAACAGGGGTAAATGGAATGCTCAGACTTTAACATATATTGAGCATCCTATACTACTTACTTTCATCAGCATTACTATAGTAATAACGTGTGTGCGGGAATTTACTGCCTTCATTCCAGATCTTCTCATTGACATAACCATCAGGATCTGCAGGAATCAAAGCTCATTATTAGCAGTGTTATCAAAGTATCTTCAACAACAATCACAAAGAGAGACTCTAGTGGAAATTAATTGTGGACTTCGATTTTAGGATTGTAACTGCCGTAAAACAAAATTCAATTTCAATTTCAGTTTTGGCATAATTATACAATTTCCACAACATCTTTAGTACGATCCCTAGATCATAACAAACAAGAAACATTAAAACTTTAAACAAAGGGCGTGGCCTTCTGAGTCAAAATTCTCATCCCCTAGAAATTTTTGCCCGCAAAAAAATGGCTTACTTCTGGAATTTTCACAACGCGAAGATCTCTAACTAACTTTTATGGAAAATGCCATACCCTTTTGTGAAAGTGAAACGTTGCTGCCAGTTTAAGTTTAGGTATAAATTTAAACTTAAATGAACAAGAAACTTACACTTTCAGCCGTAAAGGGTATGGATCGTTCCATAAAAAGTCATCACTAATGGTACACAACTTACCCATGAAGAAGACCCTGGGTACGTATTCACCATCCACGACAAATTGACTTCCAGCTGGCTCCTCGTTATCTTCCACGTTAACCATCACAAATTGTTTACTCATTTCAGCTAGTTTCTCAGAATCTGCTAGTTTGGGTTTGAGAGCTGAAAACATAATACCAAACACAGTTTTTATTAGAAAAAGCTGAAAACCAAGTACAAATGCAAGCTTTAAGTTTTTCTAACTACTGACCTTTGCAGGCGCCACACCAACTTTTGTGAATGATCAGAACCAACTTTTTATTGCTTTCCTTTGCTTCTTTTAAACCTTCTTCGTAGGTCTTCCAATCGATTTGATCACCAAATCCTGTAAGTACAAGGTGCTAGTCATTTCCTTAGATCTAGACAGATAGCAGCAACTAGTGAGCTTAGAGCCGTATGCATAGAATATTAGAATGTAGTGACAGAGAGAGAGAGAGAGAGAGAGAGAGAGAGAGAGAGAGATAGAGAGAGAGTACAATGTCCCACCATAGTGCGCCAGCGCTAGAACACATTCAACACTTAAATAAATCAATTATTATTACTTTTGAATAAGCTGCCCTACCACTGCAAATTCACACACTCATTAAGCGCGTGGCTGAATAGAGAACGCCGCATGATATCAAGCTGCGTATACAAACAATGTTTTGATATTTACCTCTGGCTAAAACGTTTGTTTCTTGCAATTGAACATCTTCAAAAGCGATATCAAGCTTTTTGAGAACAGTTTTCATGCTATCAACAACTGTAAGTAAACATAAAAAGTGAGACTCAGTAAATTAGATGTGACCAGTAACTTTGCGCATTCGTATAACCGGACCCATTAACAACTTCCCACCACTGCCCTTAACTAATCAAAACCTCCAATAATTTGCTGCCTTACTTTGAGAAACTTTTCCATAGTAGTACTTATAGTCTTTGACATGTTTTCCATTGGTGTTGATAATGTCTTTCATAACTTTACCATCAGTACCTGAAGAAGTAATATTTATTGTCAGCGGTAAATCAATCTAATGTAGAATGAAAGAAACTTGAATACAAACCCAAAAAGAAGATTCGTGGAATATATCTTCCATCCACTTGGAATTCATCTCCTTTAGGTTCAGCTTCATCCTGGAAAAAATAGATAAAATCTAATTATTTTTACGTCCGAATATTTAAATGCCAACAGTTGCGCTACACTACGTTCAGCTACGTCACGCTACGCTCAGTTACGTTACGCTACGCTCAGTTACGTTACGCTACGATCAGTTACGTTACGCTACGTTCAGTTACGTCACGTTACGCTCTGTAACGTTACGTTACCTCAACAACAACAATATGTTTATTTAGTACCACATAACTACATTAATAAAACTTTACAGGAATGTAACAACTGTTACCTCAAGATGAACCATCAGAAAATTCTTGCTCAGTGTTGCAATTGGTTTGGAGTCTGCAAACTGTGGTCTCAGAACTGAAAAGATGATAAACCACAAATTAGATCTAGTAGAAATTTTCTTAAATAGCTACATATATCAGTTCAGTACGTACGAAGCTCCATAAGTACATGCAAAACACTAATTCAGCAACTACTAATGAGTACAGTCAACAATACTTTTACTGCCAGAATTCTTGAGCGCGTTTCGTAAAAGAGAAAAACCTAGTGCATGTAGACATGCGCTACTCCTTCCCGCCCAAATTCCCTTCAATGCACACATGAACACTGGTTTCACGAAGTAGTTGGAGTTAATAAATACAATATTGTAAGAAAGCTTCAAGTCCAATTTCGATTTGAAGTGTAATTCGGAAAAAAAGCCAGGTGAATATTACGATGTTGCGTTACAGTTACTGCACAAAGAAATTCGGGTCTTCCGTTTTCCACTCATAGCAAATCTGCTCTACATTCCGGATTTTATTTTACATTGACACTGAAATGAATAGAGTGGTTTTCATAAACCCGTGAAATACACTTTAGAATCCCATAGCTCACACGAAACTCGCGCGCTGATTGGCTATCAAGTCCATCGAGGAGTGAGAATTCAGCGTGGAATTGCATGATTACACAGGCAACCCGCAACCGTTTTGATTCCTTTTCCTTCTCATAATCGGTGTTTGAAAAATAATTATTTTTTGTAGTTCAATATAAAATGAAAATACAAGCCAATAAAAAAGATTCAACAGATTTCAAGACAAAGGAAAGTATTTTTCCAAAGATATTGACGGTAAAACATGGAGTGAGAATTCAGTGTGGAATTGCATACTTACACAGGTAGCCCGCGATTGCTGTGTTTCTTCTTTTTGTTTTTAGCGAAACGTAATTTAAAATAGTTCAAAAACAAACTTCAATAGCTGCCAAAAATTATCATGAGAAAACAAGCAAAGAAAAAGACGCAATAACTAATAGGAAAAGGACATTTTTACGCCTAGTACTTAATATGAAAGCGAGCGTTTGAAGTCCGTCGATCGTGGTCTGGTGTTTTTCGACAACTTCGACATTACTTTTATCCCTTCAGTAGAAAAAAATGATCACTTATTTCAAAACATAAAGAATAGATTGTATCCGGATGCAGTCATAGATGCTTTTGAAAACAAAACAACAGAAATATACAGTCCAATAGATTTGTTTGAGCGATTTATTTTCAACTGAAGTTGTCGAATTATCCAAAAAACACCGGTAAAAAGGCATTCAAAACATAACCAAAAAACCCAGCAAGATAGAAAACTATTATCATGTCTGAATAGCAAGCAGTCGATAGTTAGGGGAACACAATTTTCGACTTTACTTAACTTAAGCTTACTTTTTCCGCAGTGTCAATGAAATGCTTCAGACCATTTTTCCCGACAAACAAGTGTTGTTTTGCCATTCATGAGATCGACATTCCTCCAGGACAATGTTTACATGGTTTCCAGTTCCAATAGGCCATATGCACTAACAGGTCACGTGACCCTATCTCCCCTAAATCAAGCCCCGCCATCAAAATGGACTCCAGAAAATGAAAGAGCACCTCGATATTAATAAAAGTGCAACGTTTCAGTTTATAAAATGAATAAGAGAAAAAATGACAGCAAATTTAAGATTAGATATTTTCTTAAGATTCGTTCGAAAAAGCGCGTTGGATGGCAAGAGCTTGCCATCCAACGCTTTTTTCCAAACGAATCTTAAGAAAATATTCAATCTTCAATTTACTGTCATTTCTCCTGTATTGCATCTTATGAGCTGAAACTTTTCACTTTTACTAATATCGAGGTGCTCTTTCCATTTCTTGCGTTCATTTTGACGGTGCCACTTGATTTAGGGGAGATAGGGTCACGTGACCTGTTAGTGCATATGGCCTATTGCAGTCAAATAAAGTACATTTTCCAGTAGTTTGACAATAATTTTGTTCCTCAAATACTCGACACGAGTTTGAAGCAAAGTAAGTTTGCAAGTGAGACGATTTTCATTCACGACTACAGCTTCATTCTCATTCGCTGGCTATTTTTGTGTACTTGCTCTTGAATGGCTTGCCGTGCGCTTTGAAAAAAATGGACAAAATCTTCTCTATTTATTTTTTCTATGTCCGCTATGGGATTCAAGGAAAATTCATTTCCCGACTCGGGAATTCCACGTTGAATTTCACTCGAAAAAACGATATCGCACTCGTCGCTTCGCGACTCGTGCGATATCGTTTTTCTCGTGAAGTTCAACGTGGAATTCCCTCGTCATCCAATGAATTTTCCTATACTACTATATTCCACTTCCTTTGTTTTCTATTGTATTTATCTGACTATTACACTCTAATTAGTATACTTTGTTTCACGGGTTAATGAAAGCCACTCTACAAGGTGGAATAAAAGAACTAGAGTGTAGTAGTGCCTAATACGCTAAAGTTTGTTTCACGGGTTTATCAAAACCGCTCAAGTGCATGTTAATCTATAAACTACAATTAGTGACAAGTTACTTTAGGACACTTTTTGCTCCCTCCCCTCCCTCACCACCCAATGTCGCTCTACTGAGAGGCATTACTTGCAGGGCGCTTACGAATGTGTTCGTGCTTCTCAACATTAAATGGAGGGGGGGAGGGGAGGAATCCAGAATAATTAATGCGAAGAAATATAAGGGCAAGGTGATTATAATAGAATATTGACAAGAATGGCTATGTAGTGTGTTTATAACTGTAGTCTTTGCTTAGTCTCTATAATTAGGTTTAGTTACCTTTGCAAGCTCCACACCAACTTTTGGTTATCAGAACCATGACGGGTTTCTTACTGAATGAAACAAAAATTGTAGAACTGTAAATATAGTACTTAGTAAAAAGTGGAGAGCATGCATGCGAAGTGCTTAAGGTAATAGAATAGACTTTTTTCAGACGAAAAGGTTTAAAAGGTTTTTTTTTGTGGAAAAATAAAAGGGTAAAAATACTGTCAGCCGAAGTGCATGGTTTCCGATACACAAGTGTTTGTCATACAGTACTCTCAAAATGGTGCAGTGCTTTCAAAGTGTTTTGACTAACAGTACATCGCTAGCAAATCTATTAATTGCAGATTTTTTAGAATGTTCGGGAGAATTTCGGTTACAAGATAAGTTTCTGCACTATCAAATTAGAAATAATTTCATTTAAGGAGAGCTTTAACTTTATTTATAATAAAATGTACTATGACTATTGTTTATGATTACCATTCAAGAGAACAATCAATTGCATATTAAAACCATGTGACCATTAGATGCATTCAAATACATGAATCTTCTTTAATTAAAATATACATTTAGAGCAAAAGTTAAAGAAAATAATTCCAAAGAAAATATCATATAGGATTTCAAAGGATGCAAAAATCTTTAATGAAATTTAAATCCTTTGAGAAGTTAATCGATCTAATTGCAAAAACGATGTTTGTTCGCTAAATTAATTTCTCAAAACAGAAGAATTTTTTTATATCCACCGAATAGTTTTGGTCTCAAAATATTATCATAAGCTTAAACTTATCTGAGGAGTATTAAAGATTTACCTTTTCTCAGCTTGGCTTCTTGCATCTTTTAAACTTATCCATTCTATATCTGTTCCCCATCCTAGTAAACGAAAGATACGTTCAACAATCTAACCTTTTCCGTAATTCTCTTACAAATTATTGCTTACCTTTTTCCACAGATTCCGGTGTATCACAAAAAACATCGCTAATAAAGTATAAACTAAAAACACATATAAACCACAAAGATTTCATCTTTGTTCTTTTTCTCTCAAAACTTGAATAATGGCTTCAAGAAAATTTCTTTTAAGAGAACATGCAAACGAGGCTAATTACGACCTGCTGCTAGTGTTGTATGGTGCTATATTCGAAAGCAATGGAGTTACCATGGCAATCATACAGGTGGAATATAGTATACATGTAATTCCAAAGAAAGAGGTGGATACGAAATCTGAGCTTAAGTTCAAATCTTTTAGCAATGAAAGAAAGTCTGTCAAAGTAAGGATATTCTGTCTATACGGTGAGGACGATTCTAATTTTGGAAACTTGGGAAACGATGTAAACGGTACTTACTGTTCCGACTCGAATTGGCTATAAAGCTAATACAAGTCAAAACAGTGCAGTTTAAATCGAATCTGTTATCCGTTTCGTATCAAAAAGTAGAACGATACTTGCCGTAAATTATCCTTGCCTTGACAGTTTTCTTTTCAGTCTACGTAACTAGAGTTTAAGCAAAAAAGTCTTTCAGGGTGATCAAAAAAAAGATTTGTGACAATACTAAACAAAATTTTGTAATACAAGATTACTAAGGCGATATTTTCGTCGAGCTAAGCCACTTATGACTAAAGCCGGGCAGTATTTTCAATTATCAAATTATTCATCCTAGAAAGTTGGTAAAATTTCAACAATTTCTCATGAAACAAATAGTATTTTCCATGACTTGGGTAGAGTGCTTCTTTGTGCCAAATATTTTATCAACCAAGCTAAGGCTTTTAAACGTGTATCACAGCACGTACTGGCTTTGCTGAGTTTACCTGTCAGTCGTAGCACCAGTCAAACTATTTAGAATGCCACCGAACTGACTCAATGGACCGTTTCATCGCAATTTGGACTATTCTGCGAGCCCGCATAATGATGATTAAATCAAATATAGTGATTATGAATTATCCCTCAATGATGTAATTATTACTTCATTTCTTTTTGTTTCCTTTCGGTTTCTTATCTTGGTTGCTGATAGTGACTATAAGTTATTTTTTAACGGTAAAAGAATTTTGATACCTAGCTTCTTTCCCCCTTCCCCTTTCGCTCTAGCCGGGGATGTAACATACGATGTGAAAGAAAGTTCAAGCGATATATCCATTGGATAATCCTTATCCAGTTGGATAATGAAATGATGGCATTTTCCCATAATTAAATTTATTCGACCTATGGATATAATTTGCAACCCGGGTCGTATGGCCAGTATGTTACTACACAGGCTTACTCCGGGCCCTAAAATCGCCGTAACTTTGGGCAACTTAAGGCGACTTAGGGTACTTTAGCCGATTTAAGCAAATATTGGCCAAAAAGTCGATGGGACTTAGGCGACTTTGTACAACTTAAGACGACTTTGTGCGATGCAGTTTGCAGGGGTCGAGGCCTAGGGCTCCGAAGGCGTATACCTGAGTCATAGCAATTTAAGCAAAAATTGGCCAAAAAGTCAATGGGACTCAAGGCGACTTTGTGCGATTTAAGACGACTTAACCCGGAGTAGGCGTCGACCTGATGCGATGTCAATTAAAATGTGCAATGAATCAGTGCAACAATAAAGACCAACTAAGTAGAGAACATAAATGCTTTTTGTGTTTATTTTTTAATGCACAAAAATTATACTACATTATCGCTATAACTTATTGATTATCATTATGATGTATTTATACTATTCAAAAACGAAAACGCGATTGACTTTAACAAGGAATCAAGAGCCTCTCTCCCCACAAAAGTTTTGGTGTGATGAACGTATGTGAAGGATTGGAGGGGTAAGAGGATTTAGGACTTAAGGAGCAATTGAGGAGTTGAGGAGAACATGACCCGGCTATGCAAACACTAGCTTTGTCGGGGAAACAGCCTTTCTTGGTGTCATCCCAGGCATTTCTTTCTTGCAATGATTAAATGAGGAATGCAGATAACACAGAGAAACCGATAGAATATGCGTTTGTCTAGAAACAATTGTCACGCACAATTCTAACAACTATTTTAAAATCCAAATTTAAACGAACACTGGTTTTGTGCTCGAAAAGTATTCATCAGGAATCGTTTCTGCAATCCTCAATATTCGCTTTTTATACAGAAACAAAATCCATTTGTAATACATTAGGAGTGCAATACCAGCATTCATAGATTGCGGTCTGGCAATACGGAGGCGTCTTAGGGCTAGTTTTCACTAGTGAAGCCTAAAAGCAACATACGCAGACTTAGTAATGTACTGCTCATTAGCAGTGCTTGTCTTTCCACTAGTGACATAAGCATAAGCACAAGCAACATACGCAGACTCAGTAAGACAAGCAGTTCTTGTCTTTTTTCACACCTATGTGATAAATGCAATACTGAGTCTGCGTATGTTGCTTATACTTATGCTAATGTCGCTAGTGAAAACCAGGCTTTAATTAGTGTACAATAAGTGAAATAGGTGCAAGTAAGTTTCTAATAATAACATGAATCCACTGATTCATTCTCTATTTCTTTTTATGAGTGCTTAAGCTACATCACTTTGAGATTGTTAGAAATTCCAATGAAGAAATTCTCCCTATATCTTTCATGAAGATAACGAAAAATAGCAATACCTAGTTCTACGGCAGTTAATAACGGGTCACTACACCCAGCAACTTTAACCGTCTGTACATGTTTTTCTTTTTTTTGTTTTGTTTTAAAGGCTCGGTTTACACGATAAGAATTTTTGGGCGCAGCACCCTTAATTTTCAGCACCCGTGCCAAAATGTTTAGCCTGTCAGTTTCCACGACAACTTTTACTCGATAATAATAAAATTTTGGGCAGCCGTCCTAAAGCATTTCCATCTACACGGTCGATAAAATCGAGGGTACTGTACCTTAAAACTTCAGGCTTAGGTTCCAAAAGTTAATAGTACTGTACCAAAAATGCTTGTCGCGCAAACCGGGTTTAATTTCTATTAACACACTGCCCCATGTGTTTGAGAGCAACAGGCGATCTTTTCTTTCTTTTAGCCAAGCATTTAACGACTCGTAAGTGACATTTACTTTCGTATGTTACGCCATCCGTCCCACAGACAGGCGTTCCTCGCTTACGTCGGCACTTTCGAAATGTAAGGCAAGGCTTGGGTGTAGATGGAGTGCCACATGCGCCTCTGTACTTCACACGTAGTCGACGCTTCATACCTCTGGGGAGGCCACACTTTACTTTAGCCATCGCGCAGCCATTTGGATAAGTCTTGCCGTCAGATCCACAGATCGGTTTGTAAATAGAAGGGCATTTTGCTGGACAGGGCTTGGGCGTGACTGGACTGCCACATCTTCCTGTTATAAAGAAAAAAAAAATTCGGTTACTTATCATTTTGTAGTTACTTACTTACTAACTAAATTATTTACCCAGGTAGTAAAACAACTAGCCCAGCACTTTTAAATGTATACTTAATTTTCGACGCATCTTTTGTTTAATAGTAAAACGACATTAGATTATTACACTCGATGGCAATTTAGCCTGAGTATCAGGGTTTTCTAGGGGAAGGAGGAGAAGGGGAAAGGGGGGAAAGAAGGAGGAGGAGAAAAGAGGGAGAAGGGAAAAAGGGGAAGGAAAGCCCTCCATTCTTCCTTCCTCCTTTTCCCCCAGGTCCTGATACTCAGGCTAATGACAATAAGGTAGTGAGTCTGTAGCCTGCGTAGTTGATTAACAGAAGAAAACTCTCCCTCCTCTCTCTCTCTCTCTCTCTCTCTCTCTCTCTCATCTCCTGTATCTTCCTTTAGGGTCAACTAAGTAGGCAAGGAAGAAGCCACAAGAATGGAGAATAACCTATAAACCCGCCGTAAAACCATCTAATTTTTTTCACTGAACCGCTACGTTGGTGGTCTCCACGTAGCCATACTTATTGTGTTACGCAACTAGCTGGCATAACGGGAATCTCAATACACTTTACACATGAAGTGGCACTAGCTATCCTAAAGAGTTTTAATTTGGGTGTCAAGAGCAAGCTGGAAATCATACTTTCTACAGAGTCATTTCTATTCTGTAATGTATCTTCCTTAATGACGTACAGAACGTTTACAAAGTGAGACCACAGAGATAACTCGAGATGGGTTTCCTGTTTGGCGAGGAAAAGGAACTCAAGGAATGTTGCTAAAGTTCTGTATCTTTAAGTGTATTTTTTCCTGGTTTTGTTGTGCTTCCATGAATTGTTTTTCTTATCTGTTATTTCTATCATTTTGTAGAGATTAATTGTTTGCCCGTTTCCTTAATAATACTTGGTTTATTATCAGGAATTGCTGTTCTTAAATCCTACATTTCATACACCATGTGGTTCTTTTGTACCTCATAGGAAGTTCTCTGTACCGAACAGAGTAAAGTCTCTACATTTTTTCCTCTAAAACTTTAGTTACGGACATTTGCGTAGCTTTTCCTAGCTTCTCAAGCCTGATTTTCACGAGCGACCGAAGCAGGAAGCGAAAGCTTTATACGCAGACTCAGTAATACAGTACTTACTGTTTTCTCTCGCTATAGGTAAGAAATACAACACTGAGTCTGCGCGCATGTTGCTTCCGCTTCCGCTTCCGTCGCTCATGAAAACCAGGCCTTGTATTTGAATTAGGAGTATCGATGTACAATTCAGAATATAACTAGTATGTCCACAAATCTAATACCTATTAAGGCAACTGTAGTCCTTATGTCACCGTCACTGGCCGGATATCATTGTCCCCACAAACCACAAATTAAAGCACGTTTTACAACCACAAATACTAAATATAAACGCAAGCCGATTTATTCATTTAGCAGTCTTTGTATCTTTCCACTTTTACGGTATGAGATTATAAGTGAAAAATCAGGGCAATTATAACTGAATTGCTACTAGAAATCTAGCCTGGAATATGGCCGCCTCATAACCGTCTCTTTCGGGGGGCGCGCCGCCCACGAGGTGAGGCGACTGTAAGTGCTGTGAATTTAAGTCCACGAGTTAACTCTAAAAATTAGTGAATTTGATACAGGGCGAGGCCTGAAAGCTCTTCAAAGTCATATCATTTGTTTACTTTGAATCAAAGCCTTTTTATCTCTCAAGCACCTTGTGTTTATGAAACACTAGCTATTGAATCATATAACTATATAAACCTTCAACAGCTGTTGCTACTTCGGAGACGTGCAAAAATGTCGTTCCTTTTCTAGTAGTTTTGATTCCCGGGGGGACTCCTATATATAGCAGGGTGGGAATGCTCGTCAGAAATTTTGAAAATGACCCCTAAAAGGTACTTGAGCCGGTCTTATCCAGCTGGACGTGGCAACACATGATTTTTACCCAACTCAAAAACAATAAATGCAATTTTTCAGTTTTAATGGTATTAAAGACAGAATCTTCGAACACCTTCTACTTGTTAAGTTATGAAGGCATCTTATTTACTAAAAACACCCTTTAAGGTACCAACTTAGTCTCTGGTAGTCCAGTAACATTTGAGACACCCTGCAAGGTACCAGATCGCTGATTTTGACCACTAAAAGGTACGTACGATGAACATTTCCGCCCACAATATATCGGGGTCCCCTCGGGGTTTTAATTAATATACAGAACTGAGTTGAAGTGGGGGTGACGAATGGTCATTGCAAGACTTTGAGAGACTAAGGGACTAGTGTTTTCTTGCAAACCCGAGATGCTTTCTCATTCTTTGCAATTGTGTACAATATAATTCGAGACTCCGAGACAGCATTTTTCGAGTATGGCCTACCAAAAATGAATTAGATAGCAAGGAATGGACAAGATATTTAGTTCATTAGTGAATTAGTGAACTAAAGAATATTATCTCACGAGCAATGGTATTTGATAACGCTTATCCACTGTTAGTGGATACTGAACAATTCATTTAACGAATTATGATCATGTCCAGTCTTCATACAAATCTTGGCTATCCAGAACATGTAGCCCAACACCAATCATCGATTTAATATTCATGCTAAATGCATCGGTGTATCAGTTTGAGATGACATGTAAGTTAATAAACTAGCAAGCAGACATGGTGCCGAATCGATCCACAAAGCGACTCCTATCGGCTCAACGGTTCTCAGCTAACGACAAACAGTTAACGAGACACTGATAACCTGAGCGTATTTTGATAGCTTTAGCAACTGCGCTATCTTGACATCTGGATGACAAAACAATCACGATTTTTCTAGTCTCTGCGATTTAAACTCTATCTATCGACGTCTGTTTCCAAAGTACAATTGTTCTGCCAGTAAAAAACCTTGACCGTTTGAACTGTGAATACATAGGCTTACCGAGGGCTTGTATATTGTATTGCTAGCAAGGTATCATACATTAAAGCTTTCAACAATTCTAACAGGTCCTTTTTCAATACGTTTGTAAGCTAATACAGGTCATCTATATTTATATCAGGTATCCTCGTATCTCTGTCAAAAACTTTATTAAATCCTTTGCAAAGATTTGACCGAGGAAACTGAAAATTAGGAAATGAAAGAACGAAGAGCGAGAAGAGTTTCTTAAAACAATTTAGTGTAGTTTGATTTACGCTTTCAGGTATGAAAACAAACTCTTTTAACATACCGATGTTATCCGTACAAAGGCACTCAACACTCATCTTTCTGGGCTTGCAACTATTTTCACTATTTCCTTTCATAAGTATGATAAAGTCGACGCAAGAAGCTTATGATTGTCTTGATGAGATAATTACAGTATGTGCCTATATACCATTATCAAGCTTGATCAAGGACAATTTGTCACGAAAATTACGCGACCTGGTGGCATATCGTCTTTCTTAGGATTTTCTGGCTAGAATCTCATGAATCAAGTCGCAGTGAAATCAGTCTTGTTTTGCGTTAGTACGCATTATGTAGTAAGCAGCGATCTATTTAACTTCCACAGTGACGAGATAGCTCAGTATTGACTGAGTGTAGTTTATATTAGAGCTTAACAAATGAGAACCGTGTTTCCAGTAGCGTGCTAACGTTGTAAGGTCAGAGATAAACAGAGATACAGCACGGTATATTTGGGACATTTCACGGGACAAGTCTATCGATAGTCTGAAAAATAAAAATCGACGTTCTATACAATTCGGCCACACCGTCGTCAAATCACTGATGGTGATCGATGTCATTGCAACACATCTCAGCGATCGTTAGCGATGACAGAGAGAGAATATGCAAAGGCTGTTTCGCGACGTTCCAGCGATACAGAGAACGTACGTCATGCTTAGTGCGGTTGCTAATAATAAGGTTTTATCCACACTAGTTTGAATAATATCAAACGCATCATTTTTGTTGTTGTTGCTTTTTTGCTGTGGTTTAATAAAACTTCCGTCCACACTAAAAAGGCGCTTTTCTTTAGTCTAAAGGGCGAAAACGGAGGGAGAAAAAGATGCGGGTTTTTTATTCAAAGTTATCCGGATTACTTACAGTTAGTGAAATCAAGCTTACCTCGGTATTGTAGCCTGATTCTTTTCTTCTGCTTCCTTGCCTCGCATTTTGCAATAAGGAAAAAGCAGAGATTTCTGTAGGTCCTTCCGTCACCACCACAAATTGGGCTGTTCCTGTTGGGACATTGAGGAGCAACAGGGCAAACCAATTTGGTTCTAATTCTTGGCTTGCCACAAACTCCTTTGTAAGCCATTGTAAGAATCTTTCCTGCTAACGATAATCTGCACTTGGTGATTCTAAAGTGGCAGAATGTGTGGTAAGTCTTGTTGTCACTACCACACACTGCATTTCTTGTGGAATTAAGCTTCTTGCATCTTGAAAACGTTGTGGGGCAGGACTTACGTCTTTTGTTTCTCTTCTTGACCGGCTTCACTCTTATTTTGATGTTTTCACGAGAGCCGCATTTGCCCTGGTATTGAATAAAAAGCTGCTTGCCGTTCTTGCTTGCCAAACATTTTGCGTTCTTGAATTCACATTTGTTGTTATAGGTTGTTCCATCACTGCCACAAACCGCCCTCAAGTCTTTGGGACATGGTAATTGGCAGTTTAGACTTCCTTTTTTCGGCTTGTCTTTCTTGTTAGCCAAAGCAACTAATGAAATATATATAAGAAAACAAATAAAACAAAAGACATCAAAAAGAAGAAGAAGAAGAAGAAGAAGAAGAAGAAGAAGAAGAAGAAGAAAAAGAAGAAGAAGAAGAAGAAGAAGAAGAAGAAGAGAAGAAGAAGAAGAAGAAGAAGAAGAAGAAAGAAGAAGAAGACAGAAGAAGAAGAAGATGAAGAGAAGAAGAAGAAGAAGAAGAAAAAGAAGAAGAAGAAGAAGAAGAAGAAGAAGAAGAAGATCAAGAAGAAGAAGATCAAGAAGAAGAAGAAGAAGAAGAAGAAGAAGAAGAAGATCAAGAAGAAGAAGAAGATCAAGAAGAAGAAGAAGAAGAAGAAGAAGAAGATCTAGAACAAAAACAGAACAAGAACAAGAACAAGAAAAGGAAGAACAAGAAGAAGAACAAGAAGAAGCAACCCGTGGTAGGACTTCATACGTACACAAGCGTATACAATTCCGCCATATTGGACGTCAGCAAAGGCGGCGGGAAAAGCTTTCAAAAAACTCTGATGATTACATAATTTTCACATGTCTTTTTCTTATGACTATTTGTCAACTTGTTTTAAGCCTTTTTTGTTTGTTAAAGCAGATTATCTTGTGTTTTGCAATATGTATTCCCTTTCATTCTTCACATCACACTACGGACAGGCCTTTGACGGGCAGCCCACGACAAAGTAATCTTCATTCTTTGACTTTTTTAAAAAAAATTCTGTAAATCTTCTTAAGTAGATATCTTTTATAGAGTTACTCATGATTGCTCTAAAACATTGCTGTTATTTTGAATTTAGGGCTCGTCATTAAATTGTCTGATAGCTTTGATTTGAAGCGAGGACCGAAACGTTGAAATTCAAATACGCACACAAATTTGATTAAAAGGGTTATTGACGAAAAGAGTTAAGTTAAGATACGTTCAGAGAGTGTTGACATTTTCAACAATGGATTTTTATTTATGATTCAACTTTGCCTCTTATCATCTTCATTTGGAATGTTTTTATACAAGAACGGTTTCTTTCAGTGAAAACGTTCTTAGAAAGGGATTAAGTTGATAGCCTTTCTTATTCATCGATATGTAAACCCAGCGCAGACATGTTGACGTCCCTATTATAGTAGTCAATGGCCATTAATCAAAATGACAAACCAAGAAAGCAGACATTTTGATGTAAAAATTTTCACTAAGTTTTGGATTTCTAATTTTGTTCTGGCTTCAAGCTAAGCCGGTTGTATAAACTGAGTTCCATATCGAGGCCAAAGGTTTCTAGGCGTTTTTGATAACAACAAAAATACATTCAACAAAATGAAAGCGATATGCCGTAAGAGTTAATTGGTTTTTCGCTAAGACTAATTCCGCCAAAACACGTTCTAATTCCCTCAGAAAGAAGTTTTTTTACTTCTTCTTTTGTAGGTGTCACTAGCCGTGTCAAGTGAGTTTTTTCACCTTAAAAGAATAATCCCTTAAAATCAGCATAATTGAAAAAATGTCTGGTTATAATCATCTTGAGTGAATGAAAACTTACTCAAAAGGATGTTATCGCCCGGGGCAAGGTCTCGAGAGCGTCAATTGCGGTGAAGTTCTTCACCAAAACGTTGTCTTTCAAACTTCATGCTTATCGATCAAGTAACCAGACCAGTACGGTTTGTGACAGCATATCGCTTAACCTCCATTTGTGGTGCTTGAAAACAGTAACTCATTGAGTAATTGAACTGTTCGCGACGTGATTTAATAAATTTGCTACAACATAAAAGACTACCTAGCTGGATGACTCCTTTTCCATTATTCAAACATGATTCTTTGCTAAATGTATCAAAATATGACCCGGTCTATTTTCAGAATATCTTGAAAGATATCCGTCCGCGGAGAACCACAAGCAAGGAACTCAGCGTTACATTTCGACTCTTTTCGACCTAGTTAACAGTACAAGAGAGTATGAAGCGAATTAAAGAGACCGGAGGATGTTAGGAATTTACGAGTCGAGTGCGTTGGGAGAGAACTTTGTCGAGGACTTGATAAAGGGTAATTTCTTGACTGTATTCACTGAAAAAGCGTCAAGAATGACCTAGTTCATCTGTTGGTATGTACTTCTCTTCATAAGCTAAACATGGCGGTGAGCTTACATTAGTGAGTGAAACAACTTTAAAAACATTAATCTCGCGCAATAAAAGCCCAAAATTTTCAGACGTGGTCAACAATTGAGCAAGTTAGACTTTCAAATACCTATCAACAATTTAACACAAATTTGCTACTTACAACTGATACACACGACCAGTGTTACGAAGAAGAAGACCAAATACCTCATACTGTTGCGATATTGTAACTATTTAACTCTCAGCGAAAGTTTGGATTCTCACAGGGCTCTACTGCAAACTGTGATGTGAACGCTTCAAGACAGAATGCTAGCTTGTGGTATAATGTGCCTAATCGCCGTCCCATCAGTCTGTCTGCAGCGTATCCCATTCTTTGCATTACTGGGTTATTAATTCATACTATGCCTGTTTATATTTCTGATAGCATCTCAGCTGAAAACAAAGCCAAAAGAAAACAGGAAATGGGGCTCATCACTAAGTTCATCCCGTATAATAATCATAATACCGGACCGTCTTACTAATACCATTCACATCATCTCTACTAATCGTCCACGTACTTTGTCGGGGTTTATTCATCTCACACGCAAAGTTCCCATTAAAAGTCTGGGAATAATGCTTCGTTGGCATTGATCCAGCCAATGATGACCCGAGTCACTGGGGAAGATCCTATTATCGTCCGTCAACGCCGAACGAGCCATCAAGCTCGACACGTTGGTAAAGAACGTCGTGGGGTGAAATTTCAGGAAGAAAAACTTGATGTGTGTGGTAAGTTTGAAAATAGGATCAGGTCAGGGAGCATGACCAGGAGACACTCGCCTCACGTGACTTATTGCCCCGCTTTTGGGCTATATTTAGAACTATATTTCGATCCCAGCGCACGCTTAAAAATTTGAGATTTGTCATGCATTCATTACCTGCGCGAGCCGACGTCGTTCGACATCGTTCGACATCGTTCGACATCGTTCAACGTAGTTCGGCATCGTCCAAAATCACCGAACGGGACGAGTTCTAGAACTAATCCAAACTCGGGGCAACCGGTCACGTCACACGTTTTCAAGTTGCTACCGAGGATTTTTATAAGGAGGTGTGTGCGCGCGCGCGTCTCCCAGTTACGCTCTCCTGGTCCAACAAACATTCAATCAATAGACCGTGACGTAGTTCAGCAATGCAATGTCCATGGGCCAATTAAGGCCAAGACTTACGCATGCGTGCTTGTACATTTTTATTTCCATATAGGCTGATTCCCGCGCGGGGAGGAACTTTGACAACGCTGATCCAAAGAATTCACGGCTCTGTAGTATTTACGCATGCGTAAGAGGTAGTGCGCATGCGCGTACTCACTTAACAATGTGGATCCCAAGAGTTCTCCAGCATGCTTCTTAAGAGTTCAGATGGGTTTTGATTGCATGTCCAATCAATTCCAAGAGCTGTATTATATGTCTTTTTGCAATCATGGCTGATTCCAGCTGATTTGCATATGTTTTTTGTAACAATTTAAATAATAATAAAAATTTAATCGATTTCCCCACTAAATCATATTTTATTCAGATTTGACATTTGCCATGCAATAGAATTAATATGCAACATTCTACTCGGATTCCGCGATTCAACTACTGATGCTACGTTGACAAAGCAAAACTTTTACACTCTTATTCGTGGAGCTACTGTTGAAGGGATCGTGTATCATGCATTCAACTGGTGTTATGGTGACGGCGTCGGCCAGCTCAAAGTCAACAAAGCTTTCATTTTTTTTGAGTTTACAAAGAATATTATAGATAGAATGAGCTGTTGTCAACATGTTTCTAGTGTCTAAGACGATTCTCCATCTTTATTGACAGTTACCATGGTAACTAAACATGGTAAGACTGGCCGTCTTTGATAAAGATATCGAAAAGTTTTGGGCGTTTAAAATCCCTTTATGTATACAATAACAAGCAAGCTGCATTGTTTTAATGGTGTTAGCCAGCTCGAGTCAAAATCACGAAACCTTTGGTTTCACAACTCTGGGAACTTGTACCGGAGGTAAAGATTCAATATGACGTCATTTTAGGTGTTATTGTAATTTAATGTCTAAACATACTACACGCTGATTGGTCGACCTGATCATGTCAACCAATCAGAAACGAGAGAAAACTTGACTTCGGGAAAAAGTCCTAACAGACATCATGCCCAGGAGTAATTCAGTTCTGGGAGCGAGAAGCGAGCTACAGAATATTACTCCTGGGTTCACGAGTATGTCGTTTGTTTGAACGGGAAAATCACATGGAGAAAATGTGATTTTCTCGTCAGGTATATAATCCTATAAGCCGGGCAACATCTAGCTAAGTACCCGAGAAACTTCTCCAACTTGTTTTTTCTATGATTTAAGAGTTTAAAATCTAGCAAGCATTCTTACTATATATTAAAATGCTCAGAGTTGTTCGTAGTATGTGCATTTTTCTTTAAAAACAAGAGAATTCTCTGTCATTGTGGCATTGTTTAGTTGGCATTCTGTATCGACAAAATTAATGGACTTGCAGTTTTCTCCAGCACTCAAGCAATATCCAATACACCGTGAAACCTCGCTGACGCCAGTCTCGGCGTAAAACACGTGACCAGGTAGAGACTTCCCATTGGTGGACATGAACATGATGTCATCGACTTTAGGTTGGTCTGTCAATGAATAAAAATGTAGCAATGAAAAAAAAGTCCCAAGTTTTTTCCCGACACGTTTGATAATTTACCTGGTTCTATGCAAAAGCGTCCATCGGTGGGTAGTTCATCAAACTTGAACACATAATACCCATAGCACTGCCTTACAAACACATAACCTTTAGAACCACAGCAGTTAGAACCTGTACGGTAACATATCTCCATCCTTGTAATCCCAGCCTCTCGAGATGGATATTGACCGTTTAGCCATCCTGGAGACTGGGTTCCACAAGAGCCTGCTTTTGGACAGGAAGAAGTGATTCGTCTGTTTTCAAATCGATACCAATGAGTACGACTGAGGGATTTTCTGTCAGATGATTCGCTGTTGATCACGTTGTCTATTGCTCTTGATGCGTCGTTTATTGATTCATACTCAAAACAGGACTTGTAGAGTTCTAAGAAAAGCGAAATAAATAACTGTTATATTAAAGCGGAAGATATTAATGTGAAGATATTATTTCTTTTGCTTCTAGCATGCATGGTTGCCCTTTGGGCATAGTAATTTACACATGGTGGCTAGTATACCGAGATCATTGCTCCAATTCCAACAATTGCGCACTTATTTTTCTTCGAGAACCTCCCCTGAGGTGACGTCAAACATGCGATGTAATTTTTTCGTGCAACGTTGTGCACGGTGGCAGCATTGCCGACCATTTGTCCACTAAAGTTGCGCACAATGAGGAAGAAGTCTTCCGTTTCAGATTTGATTTTGCATGTCGATCATTGCAATTTTTAAACAGAGCTTAGTAAATTAAGCGTAATATTGCAGGAATTCGAAATGCAACAACAACAACAACAACAACAAACAAAAACAAAAACAAAAACCAGAAATTTTTCATGTCAGTTGGCAATAGAAATAAAATGAGTTAGCTGTAGGTACTCTGACAAATATGCTTACCATTTTCACCGCAATAAGATTTTGCGACAAGTATTTCGTCTTTACTCAATGCCTCGTCATATAGCTGAACACAGGTAATTCGTCCTTGGTACGACCTTGAGTCACCAACTTTTTGCCCGCCAATCTTAACCTTTAAACCATAATTGTGCAATCTTCTTAAAAACTCATTCCTTTCATACATGTTTGGGTTACGCCATGTTTGCACATACTTATAACGCCAGCAAAAACATACTACACTTCTAAATTCAACATTTATCTATTTTCTGCTGGTTTTTGCTTCTAATTTCAGCATGGTTATCTGAAAACATCTATCTCTTTTTTATATCAATGATTTGAATTTCAGTTAGTTTTAATTTCAGAGCAATTTAACTTCATTAACTTAACTTCATTAACTTAACTTCATTAACTTAACTTCAGAGCAAGCTATAAGCTATATATAAATGTTCTGTAATATATCATAACCTCTCTCGTACCTTGTAGTTTGTTGCAAGTTCAAAACTTCCAATACTTTCACTTTTAGCTTCAATCCCATCCATATAAAGTATATGAATTCCCGTATGATAGTCATAGGTGTATCCAATGTGCACCCACTTGTTGGCTTGAAGAGGATCCGTTATCACTGGCGGTGCAGAGAGGTCTCTTTTTATTGGGCGAGTATAAACATGTAAGCCGGGTATTTTGACCACAAACATGGTAAATGCGTACGAACCGTCTAGTGTAGCATAGTCTAGAAGGGGTCCGTCAGTATTTTTACAGTAGATCCAGAGAAGTACCGATATGGAATACCTGAAAAGATCAAAAACCACATAACGCGCGGGTATTTCAGTTGATTGGTCGAAAACTGTGCGTTATCAGAGTAGAGAAGCATAGCGCTCCGATTGGTTCACATATTTTGATAAATACTATATAAAACAAAGAATGGACAATCTTAGAAGCTTAATATTGATAATAATATTAATAATAATTATTTATAATCTGTTATGAATACAATCTTACCTTACATCAAGCTTTGAGTTTTGCGGTAAATCTATGCTAGAGGAACTCCCCTGAAAGGCATATGAATCTTTCTCCTTCTTACTTGGTCCTTTGGCAAAGTTGACACCAGTGGGCGTACCAGAAGGTAAATAGTTCTTGCTGATATCTTTTGTACCGTACTGATGATTGAAAGGGTAAAATGCTACAGGTTCAGGATATTCTAAAAAAGATTGAATTTTTTAGAAGGCTTAGAAGATTGGAGATGATATTAGTACTGAAGCATCGCGATTCTCCTATCGTTTTAATCTACAGAGAGACGGCGTTATTTACCAATAATGTCGTCTCAAAATCAGCGTTTGTGATTGGCCCAAACATTGAGGACTGCATCGAAGAGGCTTTCTTCAAAATCACAAAAACCTACTGAAAATCAATCCTAAATTGAGCAGCAAATATAAAACATACAATGGCCGAAAACAATAACATATTTTAGTGAAAAAAGCGAGAAAAGTTAGTAAAAATTTCTTGAGCGCGCGCCTGATGGCGTAGCGATAGCGTGTTTGTGCGCGCATTCAGACTGAAAAACAACTTTGCACGTAAAGAGAATCTGACGTTCAATCAATCAAGAATGATAATTTTCCTCTTTTTTCTTTGCAAACAATAGCATCAGCTGAAATTCTCCTATATTAATTTACACACATAGTACACCGTGGACAAAACGACTGCGCATGTGCGATTTTTCGCGGGCTTATGCGCATCTGCGTCTTGACCACAGGAATCCCAAGCACTATTTTTAGAATTTGTCAAAATAGATTTCTCCATATCACATATTTGAGCTTAATTTTGAGCATTGGTGCAAATAGGAAAGTACTTGGTGCAAAAGGCAGATGACAGATACTACAATGTCCTCAAACTGATTTTTTGGGGACTAACTTTGGCTTAGTTTTCGCCGGCAAAGTACACTGCCCAATATTTTCACCCGAATCGTTTCATAAGCCGCGCATGCGTAGTACATACATATACGTACTAACCTTTTTCTCCACAATAGGTCTTTGCGGTCAGTATTTGGTCTTTAGTCAATGCCTTGTCATACAGTTGAACACAGGTAATACGTCCTTTGAACAGTCTGGAGTCTCCATTTTTCGCACCACCAATTTTAATCTTCAGAGGCAATTTATCATAATTATTTACATCTTATTGTGTCAAATTACTAACAGGAGAACTCCTGAATTTGAAAATGAATTTGAGCTAAATATGAAGGGCCATAAATCTAGCACTTCACACAAGTATTTTGAGCATGTGTCAAAAGATACAAAAAGGACTGGAGAGGCACGCGTTCGTTTTACATTTTGCCAAGGTATCGCAACAAGACCCAAGAACAACTTTTTTTGAAATAGGCTTAGTGAAGATACAATACCTTGTATTGTGTTGCAAGTTCCATTTGTCCCACAGCACCACTCTTAACTTCCAGCCCATCGACAAAAAGTTTGTGAATTCCTGTGTTATTATTATACGTATACCCCACATAGGTCCACTTGTTGACTTGTAATCCAGGAAAAGCGATAGCCTTCGCAAAATATAAATCTCGTCCTATTGGTCGAACAAAGAGAGTTGACTGATTGAAGGCATAAAGATGCAATGCCCAAGTAGAAGACAGAGTATCGTAGTGCAAAATGGGTCCAGATGTACCTTGGTAGAAGACCCACAAAAGCACTGTTATGGAATACCTACAAATCAATAAACATGCCTTAAGTAATGCCACAAGGAGACCAATACACGGGCTATTTTTAGAAATGATTTTTGATCGATAGATGCTTGCGCGCGCGCACTGAAATTCCCGTGGTAACTCCCTTTAATTGCTGGGTTTCATCATATGACGTCATTGTCAGTCTTGTTGGACTTTTCATCAGCTGAAAGACTTTTCATCAGCTGAAAAATAAGTTTTCAATAGAATATTCTCTGGTTGAGAGCACATAGTGGTCAATGTTTGACCATCATTCGAGGCAGATAACGGGATTCAACAGTTGTTTAATTTGAAACCCAGCTATTGTCCAAGTGATGGGAGTGATCGGGGGTCCTTTTAGGCTTAAAAATATTTCTCTTGTGTGCCTTTTAGGGGCTTCGTCAAAAACGCCCGTTATGTAGCATGACTTTGTACCTTTTTGTGGTGAATATATTGGACACATGGAAGAACAGAAGAAAGATGTCCAGTCACTGATGATTAAACGATGTCAGTGCAATCATAGTTTAAGCAACTGAATCTCCTCTTTTGATAAAGACGTCAATTATCAGTATTTTTCGTGCCTTTTAGGTGCTGAAATCAACATTGCTCCAACAGTTCTCTTCATTTATGTGTACCTTTTAGGAGTCGTCGCTTTTAAAACCGACCGCCGATGACCCTACCACTTAGGCAAAAGAGTACCCCTCCCCCTCCCGGGCTGAAAGCATTTGGATATTATCAGTACTGTGCATTTGGTACCAACGCTATGTGAACATACATTTCAGATCGGACCAGGACCACAGCGGTGAAAGGCCGGTGCTCTTACCACTCGGCCAACCATGCCACCCGAACAATAGAAACTTGTACATCTCATGTTTTTAAAATAATATCTTCTGAATAGTAAGATACAGATGTTCTTATGCTCTCCTACCTAACATCAATTTTAGAGCTTTGAGGTATATCGATGTAGCTAGAGGAACTTCCTTGAAAGTAGTATGAGCCCCCTGCTTTTCCATCTGGACCTGGAGCAAAGGTGACTCCAGCAGCCGTACCAGAAGATAGAAAGCTCCTACTGATGTCTTTTGTTGTGTATTTTTTATTCAGAGGGTAAAGTGCCACAGGCTCGGGATTTCCTAAAATATTCAACAAGATATCAGTTGATATAAGTTGCTATAAATTAAAACGTTCCTTCCACATTAGGAAGCGTGGTCAGCGGTCAGCCATAATAGCGGCCACGAATTTTTGAGTCCCCCCTCCTCACTAGCATTTCAAAGGGCTCCGCCGCCTCTGCTTGAAGTAGCATAAAAATGCTTCGTCTTTCAGCACTGACTCTTTGTTATAGGTCTCTGATCACACAGTTTCTTCCCAATATTTTCGGGATAGCATCAGTCTTTCGGAATCAGTAACATTCCGAAAGACTGATGCTAATTGTAGGAAGTCTGGGTTAAATCCTCCAGTATTTGTTTGAGAAGTAACGGCAAATACATTAGCAAAGCAAAATCATGGTAAATCGAATCCCGATTTTGCCCAGCATATCAAGATTAATCGTTGCGGTTTTTGGGCTTCCTGTGGTAAACAAACCGCGTGTTCCTGTTTCTACGCTGTTCCAGTCCTTTGTTTTCGGTCAAAATCAAGATGGCTGACTTGACTAGCAAGTTTTCACTCGAATGGCTATAAATTTAGATGGAATTTTCGAAGAAAATCGCTTTTATGCGATGAAAATTCATTCCAACTTCCAAATATGGTAAGTATAATTTCCTTATATGGACAAAATTCCTTATAAGGAGCTCGCACGAAAAAAGCCAAATTTTATAAGATATTTCTTGATACGCGTTCACCCCATTTAAACCATGAAAATCTCACATAACTTCATAAGGTAGCATATTTATTTCTATCTTATTATCCGATTTCCTTTTATCAAAAATTTAATTCCTGTACTGTGTGTTAATATAATCAATGCAACAATGTTCTATGTGGGGAACTTGACAAACTGGAAGCCCTCTCTTGGCTATTGTTTTGAACGCTTATGATTGGATCGGATCATATAGAAGCCAATAATTGAAAATGGGATTATATACCTTATATTTTAAAACGTTATCTATACTGAGTTGATATGTTAGAGTACAAACACTAAGCGTGCAATACTTTGCACTATTTAGTGCTAAATATTCCTAATTGAACAATAGAAAACAATAGAATTAGCATAACTTATCACTATTTATGTTGCACGTTTTTAGTGGTTGTACTCTAAAGTGGTTTTCATTTGACCATGAAGGAATAGACAAACCAGTAGACTCTAAAGCCATTGTTTTCTTTCGTTTCTTATCAACTACTACAAACTGAATAGTCATTTTTCTTTCATGGTCAAATGAAAATCACTCTATCATTCTGAAAACCAAGATATTCTAATGTTTGGAAGTTTAAATTGCAACAAAATAATAGAGAGTTGCCTAGTTCTTACGCGTATTTCATTGTTACTAAATAAAGTCTACTTATTTACAAAAAATATACTTACGTTCTCCAAGAACCAACTGACATCCGTAGAACAGAGCCTGTAAAGACAATGGGATAATATGAGACCGCTTGGATTGGCTCTATCGTAGTTACTGACTAATTATTAATGAAATATATAGCTTTGTAAAAGATCGAAGACGCTAACGCAGCATGATAAATTACATTCCAAAACATTATCACCCAAGTCATAACAACGTATTTCAACAATATAACTAGTAAAAGATCAAAGAAAGCAGCAACGATCCATAACCAGCAAAAAAAAAAAAAAGAAGAACCCGAAAAAACACACACACACAAATATTTCGCAATCTATCTGTTTTTATGCAAAACCACAAAGTAACGAATACAGATTATTTGTATTTTTACAATTTCTCAAGAAATAATTCATGATTTAATCAGGGTCTGGACGGGATATCCGTATGTCGATAGTCAGTTAAAATTTAAGCAGACGTAATCAGGTTTTTTATCAAATTTAAGCAATTTGTCAGTTGTCAGATAAAAAATTTATCTTTTGGTTGTCATTTAGTCTGCCAAAGTTCATTTGATTGTCGGTAGGCAGTACATTTTGAGCCAACTTTTGTTGGTATAGTCAGTTATTTTTACGTGGTTGTTTGTCCCATCTACATTCTGCTTAATGTTTTTTTGGAAAAGTTTGTGCAACCTTCGCACGCTGTCTTAAGCATGAGTATTTTCCTCTCAATTCTCCTCTCGTCTCTCACTTCTCGCTTATTTTGTTTTTGACTGCAGCTAATCTGATTCACCTCTAACAGCTGCAAATCGCATAAGATCTGCTTTGTTCAGCGATGAGGAGTTGCAGTCGGTAGGATATTATTCCGATAACTTACAACACTGAACAACAATTAGAGTGGTTTTCGTATGAGTGGGAACACTTTACGGTTACGATACGATATGGTTACAGCAGGAATTTCCAATGTTTTTATAGAAACTATGATACTGGTACAGTTACGATACGATACGGTAAGTTTCCCACTCATACGAAAACGAGGGTCTTACCTGAAATGAAAGGAAAAGAAAAGAAGTTTGAAACAACATCTTCAGTTTCTCGCTTACAAAATGTCTGTTGAAGCTGTGAGGATTGGTACACCTGACAAAAAGCAACTTATTAAACAAAATGAAAGTAATTCATTAATTATTAATTGTATCCCTGACACCGAGCCCGTCCTTGAAAAACAACGCATGATTAGGTCGTCGATAAAAGTGAAAAGGCTATCGGAGCCCAAGGCAATATACAAGCACATTCTTTCCTCGTTGAGTGAGTATGACATCATTGACTAGTTGGTCTTTGGTGGTCTTGGTAATGCAGTGATATTTAGATCCAAAAGCTTTTTGTATTTTCGTGACCTCATCTCCAATTACCTATCGCCTATTTTCTTTGACTCCAGCGTCAGTGCTTTTCTGAAACAATAGTAATTGCATCTTCCACGGATCAGAGGCTCTTTCAATTCATTTAGATATAATCGTCTATAGGTTTTGGTGATCCTGGGGCACTCTTAAAACTCGTGAATTTTGAATATTCAGATCGAAGGGCGTGCTTCCAATAGCCTCATAATAACTAGTCTGCCTACAAGTCTCCTCTCCCCTTGTTACCTGAAAAGAAGCATGGCGACACTTCTATTGCTATCAAAGACGATGTATTCCTCTTCCTTTTGAAATACCTATTTTCTGTGGATTTTATAGGATATACTTAGACTCATTTGATGCCATGATGATTTTAGAGACCTTTCTGGCCTCATTCTCGTAAACAATGAGCCCGTCATTTTTGAAAGTCGTCTATATCTTTACAAAAGTAAAGTTATGCAAAGTTATCAATGCAAAATGGGCGATTATATTTTCTTTATTATTTCAGAAAAGACCCATCTGAAACAGCGTTGTCGATGAATTAGTTCGATTCGTAGCGGTCGATCAATTTTGTCGAACAATTATCAAACCTGTGGAACATTTTAATTAAACCACAAAAAAGACCGGGCTTAGTAACAAGATATTTTAATCACAACAACATTGTTTACATACTTCAATATTAAGATATATTGATACATATTTTTAACAATTACATAACCAAGGATTTTTTTACAAATTTCTTTAGAAATTTTAAGTGTGAATTTGAGACTGACAGCAATTTACCCTTAAAAATATTATTACAAGCCGTTTCAAGTAATTAACAGTTCAAAACATCTATCCTATCCCTGAATTTGACGAGATATGGGAGGTAAAAATTTGAAAGTGATTATGATTTTTCCGGCTTGGAAACTGGCTTAACAAAGTAACTTAGTATCTGCTTTGAGCTAAGACTGAAAAAGTTTATTTTGATGTGTTCTTTTGAGTTTTGAAAGGAAAAAGAAAAGATCAATCAAAAGCTGCAGAACTGCTAAAAACGTTTTGATAGAATAATGGCCATGACAGTACTGAGGCACGAACCTGTCGTCATCCAACATGACCGCCTTGAAAACGTCATTAACTTTTAACATTTATAGCAATTGATTCTCTTTACACTGAACTTATGGAAGACCATATTGAAGAAAACTTTTTTCTTCGTTAAGAACATTACTTGTATAGATTGTTTACGGGAAAAACGAAAAGTCAAAATATGCAAATAAACTAAGCTTGAATTTATTTTCGCATATGTAAAAAAATCCAAATAAAAAACTTTTTGAATTGTAAATCGATTCAAAGTAGTTGATAATGTTTTTAACGACAAAATGTTATTGTAACTCAAAACTAAATGGTCACGTGATTATGCTTAGCCTCAAATAGATCTTATTAATTACACTACTAATATTTTAGTAGTGTAATTTTAGTAGTGTAATTAGCCTCAAATAGATCTTATTAATTACACTACTAATATTTTCAATATCACACTTTACTTTCTCCGAGAGGTTCATGTTCATTGTTATCTGTTGAGATAGCGTTTCTTGGGGAGCAGGTTTTCTAACAGCAGCTGAACTTGTGCATAATAGCATTCTGAACGTCGGGCATGCGCAATGCATAGACAATTGGATTAGCAAGTGAGTTCCCGTATTGAAGAAACTTAACAACAATCAAAACGATTACAAGTTGTTTTTGATTACTGAACCAGAAATAAACATAAATGTTAACAATCTGAAAGGGCATCCAAGCAATCAAACTAACAATAGTAACAATTACGAGCGTGACTGTTAGCTTTTTGTCACGCTGTTGATGATGAGAAGTCACTCGTGTCACGCGAGTAACTTGGATCCAAATATGTGCATATGCAGCGATTACACATATAAGCGATAGTATTGTAGGAGCAACTAATGCTAATAATGCTAGTTTCCCCAATTTAATGATAGAAGTCGAACAGAAAGCACTTATTAACGCTAAAACCCATGTAGCTGCTATAACTAGGATGTACACAGTTTTACTTAAGGTTCTGTGTTTGAACGGACAGGATGTTGCATAGGCCCGCTCGATGGCTAAGGCTGCCAAACCAACCACAGAAGCTGTTCCAAACAGAACATCTAGTGCTGTATATGCTTCAGTATATATAATTATATATGGGCTTTCCATCTCGTAGATATACGTAGGTACGGGTATAAGTCCAACTAGAAAATCAGCTACAGCTAAGTTCAAGACGAGTGTATACTTGCGATGTCGCAGGCGAGGAGTTCTTGTAAATATCACAATAATGGTTATATTCCCAACTACGATCAGGATAGCCTCTAAGGCAAAGATCCAAGTATAGTACGTCATGGTACTCAATCCTTAAGACTCTGAAATGAAATTTGAGGGAATTTAAGTTTGAGAATAGAGGAATGGAGCGGAGTGGAATGGAGTGGAATGGAATGGAATTGAGTGGAGTGAAGTGAAGTGGATTAAAATGGAATTGAGCTGGAGTGGAGTGAATTATGTTCAGTGGATGGGAGTGACGTGGAGAAGAGTGGAATGGAGTGAAATGGAGTGGAAGGGAATGGAGTGGAGCGAGGTATGTTCGGTGGAGTGAAGTATGATGAGAGGAATGGAGTGGAATGGAGTGAAAGTCATAAAATCGCATCATACATTACCTAGTAGTTGGTCACTGCATGGAAGCACCTTTCATTTGAATTCTTGTCCACTTAGTTCGTCTTTGTTTTAGAAGCCTTAGTCCATCTCCTTCTTGTTTATTTCAGTTGTCGTTCAAGATTGCTCAAGAATCAAATAAAACTCAACTAAGACTTGACCTTAAACTACACACCTTTGATTGTTGATTGAAAGTTGAAACTGAAGTTGGGTTGTAAGGGAAGTTCGTCAAGACTACTTTAAACAATGAAAATGTCGAAAATGGATGTGACACCTATTTCCTATTGATTCCTTATTGGAGTTATTTATAAAGCAGATTGTCAAATGGATGCAGCTGAAATCACGAACAACATCCTTCTAAACAACATATTTAGAACTTCCTTTCAAAGAAAAAAGGAAAGAAGGAAGGAAGAACAGAAGGAAAGAAAGAGATAAAGAAGGCAGAAAAAGAGATAGACATTTCTTTATTTAGTACTGACATTGCATATATTATTTTTACACGATAATTTTACATATTTATCAGGACCTATCAGGGCCAGGTTGTTCGAAAGACGATTACTAACCCAGGGTGGATAGCTAAGATATAATCATATAAATTAGGTCATTTGTCTATAGTACTAAAGAGAAAGAGAGAAAGGAAAGAAGGAAGGAAGGAAGGAAGGAAGAAAAGAAAAGAAAAGGAAAGAAAAATTGAGAGGAAAAGAAATGGAATGAACGATACCAAACGATATAGTTTCACTTCCTGTCAGGCTAATCAAACATCAATTTGGCTAGTTTACGTTTTAAAAGAAAACTCTTAATGACATAAAGACACCGAATTTTGACATATATTAAAATTAAAATGAATAGAAATGAATAGAAATGAATAGAAATTTTGGTGGTGGTGGTTCATAAAGGTTTTATAAAATGTAACTATTGTGATCGCATTCAATTAATTAAATTGAGTGTTTAAGATTCTTTTTTTGCTCTCCCTCATACCTGGTTTCTGCGGACAGATGGACCGTCATATGGCACACTCGCTCTCGAATTCCATTCATTGTCGATATTTTTACCTAAGTGCAAAAATCAAATCATTTTGATAAAAAATGACAGAAAAAATAGAAAATAAGTCAATAAAAACATTCTTAAGGAGAGAGAATAAAGGAAAATGCCAAGAGGGTCAGTCGATCTCGCTTAAAATGCAACTTGCTTTCTCTCTTTTGTATCCAGCTGGCCCCATGTAAAGAGCAAACAGACCAACCTCGTTCCCAGGCCCTTTTCCGCCCCACCTCCAAGCGAAGGGAAAAGGGCCTGGGAACGAGGTTGCAAACAGACCGCCTTTTTAAATCAGTCTACGGTTGACATTTTGTGCCTTTTACCTTTTGTTTTTAGGTTTTTATAAAATTATCTGCTAAGTTAGTAGGTTTATTTTATGAAACATGCAGATACAACTGATACAAGCCACAAAATGTTAGTTTAGACATATTCAACGAGGCGGGATGAGGGATCTTTGCGGGATGGGCGGGATCTTTGCGGGATGGGCCACCTGGATACATGCAAAGTAGAGAAACTGTTTATATCAGGGAATCAATGGCTGAAGGACCGAGTTTAGCGTTTAATTTGTCACTCCAACTGCGAGTCGCTTGGCAACTTTTTCGCAGTTGTTGACAATTTGAGCAATTCTTTTGAGAAACTTGGAGAAACTTTGTAAATTAAAGCACATAACATTGTTGGCATGTGATTTATCATGAATGACATAAAATGCAGTCTTCACTTGTTTTCACTGTCGTCTGCATTGAAAATTAATAAATCATGATCATGATATGTCAAGCAATATTTATGCGTTTATACATAGTAGTTAGGTGAGATAAATATAGAATGGCTATAACTGAATTGTAATTATGTACGTAATCTGATGGACGTGGGGGCAATTTGGAAAAAAATCGTATTTCAAAATTTCACTAGAGGTACGCGATTGCGAGTGCTATATATTTGGTATATTGTAAGCATCGTGTGTGTGATCATTTGTCTTAGTTGTACGATTAGCTGTTTATCATATATTCAACAAATTGTTTTGTAGATTGACAATTCGGGGCGTGAATTCTCCATGAGTATTCAGTCATGTTAATTCAAAAAACTCCCTATTTCTATACCAGCGGATTCAGTCTAGCATTGTCTGGAAATCACCCTGGGGCCGGGTGTACGAAGGGTGAATAGCGCTATCCAGCGGATAAATCCTTATCCAGCGCATAAAATCTATACAAAATCTATACAGTGGATAACTCTTATCCGGTGGATAACTAACATCCAACCTTCGTATAACCGGGCCCTGAAGAATAACAGCAAAGGAAAGAGCACCATTGAGATCATAAACACTTAATACAAGTGATGTAATTTTATTTAATTATATCATTTTTGTATTTCTAATATATTTACTTTTTGGTTTTCCTATATTTACTTAAGCGTCTGTCTTACACAATAAAGGAACAAGTAAACAGTCTGATCGCTTCAATTACTAAAATTGTCTTTTTTCGCTTTCACTTTACCTATTTTTAGCCCATGTACAATATAACCTAATATTTTATAGAAAGAAAGCAGAAACAGAAACCTGTCAATTAGGCACCTTTACTGAAATCGGTGTTTCTATAAATAATTGATAAAGGGAAGAATTGAATAAGAAGGAAAAGTAAGAAGAATCTAGGTCTAGTAAGTCACGCTAGTTTGACTTGGGTTTTCAGTCTCTTCGGCGCAGACAATAACATTTGAACTCATGAACAGGGAACTACCTATAGTCCACCTAACAGTGCTAGTTTTACAAGAAATGTGAACCAAATTACAAAAAAATAAGTGCAAAACGTGAGTTCTGCTGTGAGCTTTGGCGAACAGGTAAACTAATTTTCTTTTCTTTTATTGTCTCTCATCGCAATCTCGCTTGCCGCCATCTTGAATGAATCGAAACCAATTAATACCGATGGGATTCCTGTGTGGTTTCTATATAAGCCAATCAGGTTTTATGATTTTAATTTAATTTTCTTTTATAAACGGAAGATTGAAACGAACAAAAACCTAATAATGACCAGAATAATACTATACATTCTAGGGTAGCACTCTTCATCGCTTTGACTGTATTAACGACCTTTTAACTAAAATCTGTTGAGCTCTATTGAGTAACAAAGAAGACTAGTTGTCATGGCAATTTTAGACGGTACTTAGCAACCATTATTAACGTCATTTCTTATCATCTTATCAATTACAATCTGATTTGCCCATGCGCACTGTGTTTTATACAAAAAACTGTTATTAGTTAATTAATTACTTTTTACACTACAAAGCATTCTCCATATTTCTAAATAAAAGAGTTAAGTATTCAACTCGATTCAAAAGAATGACCTGACACTTGGACAACTGAAAAGATGACATATTAAGACTCGGTTGCCATGAAATATTTCTAAAGACTGTATATAATACCTTTTATGAACTGACAAGCACCACAGATAGTGTTCGTACTCATGTAAGGTAGTTCTAAGAAGTACTTCGATTCAAGGTAAGTAAATGATAATAATGATATATATCTCCAGAATCTTGATGTGCGCTTCATGAAATTTTGCCGTCAATTTCCAAATGACATTTACCTTTCTCTTGTATGACTAGTTGTTAGGAAGGCCTTTTTTTACTTACATATTTTATAAATTGAAAAATGGTTTGTTGTAAATAGACCATTCAAATGGTGTATGTTTTTTACATTGCGTTAGGTTGAAGCAGGGAATTAGACAAAGAGAATTGTAAAGGTTTTTAAGGACTTTTTAAAAGTTTTATGCTAAAAATATGCTCATAACTGATGACCAAACAATTAGAAATCCACCGGGTTTTGAACTAGCTAAAAGTTACTACTAAATTATTTGAGAAAAGAGAGGTATTTTATTAAAATGTATATGCTGTTAAATCTTTTCTATTTTCTTTCTTTCTTTCTTTCTTTCTTTCTTTTTTACTTCTTACTTACTTGTTTACTAACTAACTAACTAACTAACTAACTAACTAACTAACTAACTAACTAACTAACTAACTAACTAACTAACTAACTAACTAACTAACTAACTAACTAACTAACTAAATAACTAACTAACTAACTAACTAACTAACTAACTTTCTTTCTTTCGTTGCCTCCTCTTTTCTTTACGTTTTTCTCGGGTGGAGGGGAGGTCGTTTTCTTATTTGTTCCTTTCTTCCTAAAGTTTTCTGCTTACAACTATTATTTCGTGACATTTAACTTGGCTTCTCTATACATTTTGAAATCTTGAAAAGCACTACATCATTATTGTATAATAGCTTTTGAGTTGTCAATTTCATAAGTAGATGTGTGTCCTGCATGGTATCACAACTGACACCATTCAAAACGCCCCCGCTTATATTTTAGTACAGATCCAAAGAATAGAATCAGATTTTAAATTTAACTTAGATTTAGAGCATCTCCCGCTATACATTATTTAACATAATTTGATATTTTCATCCCAAATAGCCCTGTTCCAAATTTGTGTGCGTATTTGAATGCCGGCATTAGCGTTGTCTCAAAGAAATCAGACGTTAACGGGCCACAAACTCCATGAAAATAGCAGTAACATTTTAGCGCAAACAAGGGCAAATTTTTGGAGTGGTTTTGATATTAACCCGTGAAACAAAGTGTATTAGTTGGTGTGTTATAGTTATAAAAATAGAGTGATGCAAAAAAAAAAAAAAAAAACGTGAAATAGTTAGTAGACTAATAGCACACCAGTAGACCTTATTTCCATTGTTTTATTTTGTGTCTATTAAACTATCAAACATTCAATTTTTATTTCACGTGTTTATTGCATCCATTCTACAATAGAAAACAAAAGAATTTGAGCGAAGTAGTGCTAAATAAGTTAAAGTGTATTTTACGGGTTTATGCATTATAATTTTGAAGAAAAAAAACGCTGCAAATTAATATAACATACATTTACGAATTTGATGATACAAATTTGAAACTAAGTTATTACTTCATTTCAAATAGTTTTTCTTCTAGAAAACCACACATACGTACACACTTCACAAGTTTGAGTACTTTTATCATTAGCAACGTTATAAGATATATTATTGCCATGGCAACAAGACAGTATAGTCGTTGTATTCTTTAGTGAAGCACATGTTTTTATCGAAACCAAAATCAGAGTAATTTATAATGCAATATATCAAAAAGTAAACTTAAAACACTGAAGTGTATCAAATATACTTTTATTGTTCTATCGATTTTGATAAAATATGATCAGGCATGAGAATTTAAGTGGCTATGACCAAATATGAGAAACAGCTAATCGTACGTTTCATAAATTTGAGAAGTAAATTAGTGTTAAAATTTACTTCGTTCAAAAAGATATAAATTTAGAACAAAAGAAAGAAAGAAAAAAGTAAAAGCAATTAGAAATACTATATATCTATATAATATATACATATAAAAAATAAAAAATACATATAAAAAAACTAAAAACCTAACAAAGATGAATCATTGTAATTTAATCTTCTTTTACTTTTTTGTGCGTCCACGTGTGTAGATATACGTATCTTATAATATCAAAAAATAGCATAACAAGAAAATAGAAAAACATTGAAATACAATACAGGGCTGGAATCCCCAACCAAAAGCAAATTGGTAAGCTCATTTTACGCAAAACGAAAAATCGAAAAATCGGACCATTTATCCAGACAAACCCTGAATCGTCGTATGAATTTACGTAAAGGATGGTGATTATGGCCCTTCCGCGCTATCCAGTAGCACACACCAAGCATTTGGTTTCTCGTTTAAAAAATATAGAAATGAATAATAATTTTCAAATAGGTAATTTATGATGAAACCTTATTCTTTTGCAGAAGATTTTGAGGTTGACTGAGTTACTCATTTCAAAGGATGCTGCTTAAGGTATATATATCATCTTACATATTACACAAGACGCTATAATAGTATTCACTCGGGCTACCTCGTAGCCCGAGTAACAACGCTTGCTTGCAAAGGCCATCTGGGTAATTTTGCACACTTGCTCGTTTGACGACCGCAGCACAACTCCGCGGTCAATTTTTGCCGAGGAAGTCTAGGTACGAATTCTTAAGAAAACGTTCAGCAAAAAACGAAACTAACTAACTATGAAAGCATAAATAATTTTTATATGATTTCAAGGTAATCTTGCTGATGGTTACTGTCATGCTAATGAAAGATATTGAAAGTAAACCACCAACAAAGTTCTATAAAAAGTTAGCTGCGAATCGGAAAAACCTTAAGGGAAAACGATTGACAAGTCATCCTTGCGACAATGCCGTGCGAAACCAAGTCATCAGCACAGCCAGTGGGAATATTATTTGTAGCCGTCCTTCTGAGATGGAATTAGAGAGTTTGTTACGGTCGACCAGCGGCTACAATAAGCACTATATCGCCAAGACATTAAAAGAAGCAAGACATGATTTCAAGAATATGTTCACGATTTATGGAAAGGAGTTTGCGAATACAACTCAGTGGCAAGCATGGCTCAGTAATACTCAATACAAATTAGCATCTCCAGTCGTTGCCAGCCCAATCCAGTTAGCGTTAAGTAAAATACTAAACAAGGGCAAGCGGGACTTCCACAAGCTACAAAACCAAGGACGAAGCAAGCGTGAATTTGATCCAAGTGCTATACAATGCCTTCCTGGTGGCCGCCTGACTCCGAAAGGTAAGCCAGTTAGCAGAGATCCTTCAGGGCCTTTGCCGTAGCATATTCTACGGACTAAAGTTCTGGTAACCCACTTACTCCCCTGTTTTATCAAATGATTTTGTAGAAGTGCATTCATTTAGCAATAGAAAAAAGCCGCGCGTCCCTGAATGTATGGGAGATGTAGTGCAAGAGAAAAGTAAGCTGCTTTAGGTGCTGTTTATATGAAGGCCAGTTGTCCCCTGTAGCCGAGATTTTTGTTCTAGTGTACCCAGGAAAAAGAAACCAATAAAGTTATCCAGCTTCCAGGGGCAACTCTCCTTCATATAAGAACAGCTCCTAAGGAAGAAACACGAGGCGTAGCTAAGCGCGTTTCTCTAGCATTCTATTACTCAACATCTCCCAAATTAGAGAGACCTATATACCTCACGTATTAAGCCCAAAGTATTTGGAATTTACCTCGTATTTTTTAGGCATTCATTTATGTCCAGCATGCCAACGGTGCACTGAACTTCCAAAGTATTTCTTTCCTCGCTACGTCAACGAGCTGACATGTGACAACTCGCAAAGTGGCAATGAGAACCAAGCTGGCTGCTTCCTTACCACCAAATTTCAAATTGGTACATGCCAGCAGATAACCATGACCACCGATTTACTCGTCCACAAGAGTGGGAACTTTGCGATAACTTTCAAAAATGAAACGGTGACAAAATACAAAGAGGTTTACGTGCCTGTGACATATGCGTTACGGACATGTTGCGAGTGCATGGTGCTTGGTAGTAAGTAGCTAGAATTTCAGTGAAAAAAGTAAATAGCTAGAAGTCCTTCCCCCTTGGGTCAAGACTGTATAGTATGAAGTCCTCCCCCCTTGGGTCAAGACTGTATAGTATGAAGTCCTCCCCCCTTGGGTTAAGACTGCATAGTATGAAGTCCTCCCCCCTTGGGTCAAGACTGCATAGTATGAAGTCCTCCCCCCTTGGGTCAAGACTGCACAGTATGAAGTCCTCCCCCCCCCCTTGGGTCAAGACTGCACAGTATGAAGTCCTCTCCCCCCTTGGGTCAAGACTGCATAGTATGAAGTTCTTCCCCCCTTGGGTCAAGACTGCACAGTATGAAGTCCTCCCCCCCCCCCCCTTGGGTCAAGACTGCACAGTATGAAGTCCTCCTCCCCCCTTGGGTCAAGACTGCATAGTATGAAGTCCTCCCCCCCTTGGGTAAAAACTGCACAGTATGAAGTCCTCCCCCCCCTTGCGTCAGGACTCCATAGTATTAAGCCCCTCCCCTTGGGTCAACACTCCCTGATAGTAGCAAGTTCTCTCACCTTGAGTCAAGATTCCAACTATTTATCATTTTTGTCTTGCAGGTATTTATAAAGGATAGTGATAACCAAGAAGGCAGTGAAATCATTAAAAATGAGATTTTTGTACAAACGAAATGTCCTTTCCCCTCGTTTTATATCAGTAATAGAGTGATTTAGCATGAACAGGGGCGGCGGAGCGGTTTCAAAAAAGTGGGGGCTGAGTACGGTGTTATCGATTGCACCTTAGAATAATCTCAGTGAGCCGCTCAGGCAAACAATTTTAATTGTTTAATTGATATATTGATATTTTAAAAAGTATCTATAGGTGTTCTTCCTAGCTAATTTGGGGTTCTCCTGTGGATGTGAGGTGTAATTATAAGTCACTCCACAAAGAGTTCTAAGAATTTGCAGAGAAAGAATTGCAAATACAATAATTAGCCCTTGCGAGTACGAAGCGCGAATCGCTCTCTGAAAATCTTTTGTAAAGTAGTTTAAGAACAGATAAATGTGAGAACTGTCAAATTGTGTGATTTAGTTATTTACAACATAAAAAGGGGCGGCTTGCTCGATATTTTTTTAACTGTAGTTGATGTTACAGGATACTTTTAGGGTTAGAAAGATTGCTTTATATATATTTTGGGATTTAACCCTCCCCCCTCCAAATCAAATATCAAATGGTCCGTTCCTTATTCATTCTTTTCGATGATTCTAGTGCGCACTTTTCATTTGCTTTACGCAAAATATCTTGTGACAGCAGACTGCATAATAACGCCGTTATTATGCGATCCTGAGTCATTGCGTTTGAATGTTTTTAGATGTCTCAAATGAAAGCGAAGATTATATGCTCCAATTTTACTGTGCACCTTTCCTATAAGCCCTATTATGAGGATGTTTCATAAAATATCTCGCAAACGAGAATGGTGAAACGTATTTCTTATTTCACATATTGACTGAGAAGGTCGTAGAACATCAACGTAACATATGAATTATGAAAAAATGACATTTCTCGAACGTATATAGTTACTGGTAAAAATAGCTCAAGAGTTTGATTTCAGGTCGGCTCTCAAGACCACACGTAGTTCCATATTTCATCAATACGTTTACAGTTATTAGTACAATATTATTTGAACATGATTCCAATACTTAGCTTAGCTAGTGTAGATAAGATTACTTTTTGTAGCCTGCTAAAAACATACACTTTTTGCAACAAATAATTAGTGTTATATTTATTCAACTTCCAGTTACAGCCATATCAGTCGTCAGTCACATTTGTCATATTATGGGGTCATGTAGCACGAAAACGCCCTCATTTTATCGCACATTTAAAATGTCCATGGGGCAATAAACGACTATACAAAGTTTGGGAAGAATGACATTTCTCCTTATATTTCAAGGCAATTACCTTAAACCAGTTTTTTCCATAGGTTGGTACATCCCCAGCGTGAACATTTCATATTTCTGATGTGGGGAAAGTGATGTGCCGCAGAGCAGTAGACTCTTAGAGTGTTATCAGTGCAGCCTAACTACCAAGATTAGAGTGGTTCAGGAGGTTCTGTACTAAGGGTGTTTTCCATTTAGTGGAATCAACCGGCCAGTTCGATCAGTTCTTGAATGATACATGTCAATTCCTAGTTCTGGCTGGAATCAGTCTTAAGAAATCAGGCCGTTCTGGCCGGTTGGTTCCACTAAATAAAAAACACCCTAAGTGATTGACTAGACTGACTCAAAGTAAGAACAGTTGTTGTTAGGAACAAGCGATGTTTCTTTCATTGTACCGTTATTTATCTCACACTTATTATTAGAAATGAAATTAAAGGACTTGCAATTCGTCCCTGCCGTCAAGCAATAACCCATGCATCTAGAGATCTCTGTGATATCATTTTCGGCGTCGAACACGTGACCTGGTAAACAGTTTCCATTGGTTGACAAAAACATGATGTCATTGATGTGCTGTCTATCTG
The DNA here is from genome assembly GCA_029948255.1 of Telmatactis stephensoni. NCBI lineage: Eukaryota > Metazoa > Cnidaria > Anthozoa > Actiniaria > Isophelliidae > Telmatactis > Telmatactis stephensoni. Next base: position 789,800 of record JALIZF010001810.1, read on the forward strand.
TTTATAAAACATGAGGATGCATGGAATTAGTAACAACCAGCTGAACTAGAATGGATAGTATGCAAAACAATGATTCAATACTCAGGTGGATAAAATTGAAACACTGAGAACTATCTACCGATTGCCTAGACTGCTACGCATATCAATTGCAAACATATCTCTAGAATGTGTCGTTCGCACGACCATGAAGTCTATACAAATATTTAAGCAGTTTATCTTATTTGGAAGTCAACGTAAATTTGTTTTTGTTGATTTTAAACTGTCAAAATTCCATCAAAACTTGCAGATATTGTAGCGATGAAACACATGACATTGTCCACCATCTTGAAATTAGCTTAGAAACCTAGCTTTTCGGTAAACAGGAAACCCAATAGTAGAAACACAGGAAGCCCACACGGACGACAAAATATGTTTGATATGTTATCTTCCTTAAAGGGGAGAAGACACCGGGAAGGGAACCAGGAAAGGGAGCTGAGATCAAAGGGACAGAAAACAGCGCCTCCAGTATCTTTATAAATAACAAGAATATCCGATAATTAACGCCTCTATTGATTGAATAAATCAGTTCTGGCGGGAATATCGATCAAGACGATGTAGTGTATAATCAAAATATTTGAAAAAATCGTATGCAGAAGTACCTGGTTCTGTGCAAAAACGCCCATCGGTGGGTAGTTCATCAAACTTGAATACATAATACCCATAGCACTGCCTTACAAACACATAACCTTTAGAACCACAGCAGTTAGAACCTGTACGGTAACATATCTCTATCCTTGTAATCCCAGCCTCTCGCGATGGATATTGACCGTTAAGCCACCCAGGAGACTGGGTCCCACAAGAGCCCACTTTTGGACAGGAAGAAGTAATTCGTCCGTTTTCAAATCGATACCAATGACTCCGACTGAGGGACTGCCTGTCAGGAGCGGGTGCACTGCTGAGCAGGTTGTTTGCTGATCTTGAGTCCTTTACTGATTCATGTTCAAAACAGGATTTGTAGAGTTCTGTAAAGAATGTATCATCATTTGAGACACAATTTATCACTTTACTCAACACCACACCACACCACATCATATCACGCACACCCCATCACATTACATTACATCACGTCAAATAACATCACATCACAGCACATTAAATCACATCATTACTTTACATTATATTACATCACAACGTACCACATCACATTACATCACAACACATAACATCACACCACATAACATTACTTCACATCTCATCGCATCACTCCACGCCACATCACAACCGATTACATCGCCCACATCATGACATCACATCACAACATTAAATCACATCATTACACCAAATCACATGCATCACATCACATTACACTATACCATATTTCATCACACCACACCACACCACACCACACCACACCACATCACATCACAAAGTTACACTTACCGGTTTTGCCACAATACAATATTGCAGTCAGTATTTCGTCTTTAGTCAACGCCTTGTTGTATATTTGAACACAGGTAATTCGTCCCCTGAACATCCTGGAATCTCCGGCTTTTTGACCACCGATTTTAACCTTCAAGCAATAATATACTCTTTAAAAAACTTACTAATTATACACAAACATCCAAAATACGTGTCTATTCATGGATCGATCGAGTGACTGTCTCTTTTCATCATTAGAAATACAACTGAACTGAGCTCACGAATATAGTTTTGCGTGCGATTGTAACTCATTTAACTCCTATCAAGCTGTCTAGTAGCAAAAAATGTTACAATGTCACATACAGCAAAAAAGAAAAGAAAAGAAAAAAAGTCCCACACAATGCAGTGAAATTTCAGTTAATTGGGTGCGCAACGTGGATGCATGCATGTGTCGATTTGATTGATTGATTGATTGATTGATTGTTTGATTGATTGATTTGCTGAACTGTGCCATTAGTATTGATTTACGAAATGTGATACAAGTTCTTCTAATTACAGAATATCTTTACAAAATACTTGTTATATTAAGATTTTAACAAAGACAATATAGCATAAATATACCTTGAAGTGAGTTGCAATCTCGAACTTCCCTATACTTGCACTCTTAACTTTAACTCCATCGATATACAATCTGTGAATTCCTGTATTGTAGTCGTACATAAAACTGACGTGTTTCCAGGTATTGACTGGAATTTGGTACATTAGAACCGGTGTGGCATAAATATCAAGATTTCTTTTTGTTGGCTTCAAGAAAAGATAGTTTCCGTTAGTTATGTACGCGTGAACTGCAAACGAACCTGAACTTGTATCATAGAATAGAATAGGGCCAGCATTGCCATGACTGTAGACCCAGAAAAGTATTGATATGGAGTACCTGAAATGTAAATAAGATCTATATATTAGAAGGAGCTATTGCTATCGCCTCACTGATTAGCACACCAACGTACCCCCATGACATCACATGACATGACATCACACTACACCACATCAAATCACATCACACTATACCACATCAAATCACATCTCATTGCATCACATCGCATCGCATCGCATCACATCACATTACATCATATCACATCACATCACATCACAAATCACATCACACTATGCCACGTGCATGCACATCAAATCACATCTCATTGCATCGCATATCATCACATCACATCACATCACATCACATCACATCACATCACATCGCATCGCATCACATCACATCACATCACATCACATCACATCACATAATCTTACATCACATCACATCACATCACATCACATGGTGCTATATAAAAAAAGTTACACTCACCTAGTATCAAGTTTAGAGTGCTTTGGTATATCTATGTAGCTAGAGGAGCTTCCTTGAAAGTAGTATGACCCCCCTGCTTTTCCATCTGGGCCTGGAGCAAAGGTGAGTCCAGCGGGCGTGCCAGAAGGGAAATAGTTCTTGCTGATGTCTCTTGTACCGTATTGTTTATTCAGAGGGTAAAGTGCCACAGGCTCAGGATATTCTGTGGATAAACAATCGAAAAGATTTCAGTAGAAATATGAACCACGGAAAGGGGGCTCCGATATATCTAGAACGGGATGTTCGTCAGGATTTTTCATTTTACCCCTAAAAGGTACCAAACTTGGCGTTACAAAATAGCACAAACTCGCACAAAATCTCAAATTGATTTTTGTAAAAGTACGAGCGTCTCACGCTGAGCATATTAAAAGGAAATGGGCCCAGTCGCAATTAGAATGACATCTTTCACAACGAAAATCAAAATCAAAATCCTGAAACGGAAAAACTGTTGACTTTGAACAAACCAGACCACCACCCCCTCACCCTTCACCTTCATAGCTACTGCTATCAAGAGAGAGCAGGTGGTAAACCCGGTTTCATAAAGTTCAAAATGTTCATTGCAGAGACAGATAGATAATGTGGTGTAAATCAAGAACTGAAAATGAAGTGACAGTTTTAACTATTTGTCATCTGGAAATTCAGCTTGTGTGGGAAGGTTTTTTTGTTCGATAGTTACACTCCAAAACTAAATTACAACTACAGGTAGTCCGAGTGAAACAAACAAACAAACGAACGAACGAACGAACGAACGAACGAACGAACGAACGAACGAACGAACGAACGAACGAACGAACGAACGAACGAAAGAACGAACGAACGAACGAACGAACGAACGAACGAACGAACGAACGAACGAACAAACAAACAAAGGACACTATGATTCAAAACTCACCTTTTCCAAGAACTACTATTGACAATGTGCTGTACAACAGTATCTGAAAAGAGAAGAAGTCATTAAGGTGTTGAGAATATTGCTCCGAGTAAAAACTAAGCAAGATAACAGCAAAGAATGCATAAAAGTACGTTTGAAAACGGACATTTAATTTTTACATTTTATTCTGAAAAATTTTTTGTTCATAATTAAGTTAATGTATTTACATTTTGAAAGTAAAACGTTCAAAATGCCAATGTTCTTTGTTTTACTTACTTTTCTTTTCTTGTCTCCTCTGTAGTTTTTTAATTTAATCACTTATTTTCAATTTTATTTTTTCAGTATTACAAGTTATTTCAAAAGTTCATGTCCCTGTTTGAACTATAATTTTTGTTTTCATTAACAGGCACTGAATGAGCTTTTACCATGCAATTCCAAAAGTCACAGTACAGAAATATAATTACCATAGCTGGAAAGAGCACGTCAAAATTAGTCAAACTGTGAAGTTTGAATGAAGTAACTTTCAAACACACAAAGATATGAATTTTACGAAATCGAAATTTTGTATGAAAACATTCGCTGGTAGGCAAGAGATGCCTACCAGCAAAGGTTTTCTTACAAATTCACACTTTTCAAAAATTCATATTCTCGCGAGTTTTGGATTTAATTCCTTCAAACTTCACTGTCTTGCTAATTTTAACATGCTCTATCCAGCTATGGTAATTCTTTTTCTGTTTTACGAATTTAAGAATACCTGATAAAAGCTCATTATCCTTTTTGTTTTGTTAGAGTTTCTTTCCCACTTTGTCTACTAGCTTTTATGTGCTGAGGAATTTCAACAACATATATGGCGCCTATTATTTTTTTATCATATTATCTAGCAACCGCGATATCTAGTGTGATCCAGTGTGATGACTCCTGGAGTGTTGAAAAATAGCACATTTTGTATCCTTGCTTGATAAAACATTCAATTTTCAAATATTTGTTAGTTTTCTTTAACATTCCAGTAGGGCTAACTATAGATCTTTGAACTTGTAACCGATGCCTTTGTTCTCGTTATCTTTGAAATTATAAATGGATCGAGAAACTAAAGACTGCTAATTGTAAGAAGGAAGAAAAACGGCCATATTTGAAAATAGACTCTTTTGAGAGGAGAAACAAACGAACGACGTGTGACATCTAAGACCATTAAAACTACGAACTGCAGACTTTCGTGAAAATTGCCGAAAGAAAGAATTTTCAATTAGCCAGCATTACAAAATAAAGTTATGTGGTCACGAACTTTAGAAACATTCTGTAGTATAATTTGTCAACATACCCTTATTGTCAAATATATCTTCTCTTTAAGTCCTGTATTTTTAATTTTCACAATGTTCTGTGCCAACTAAAATGTCTTCCAAAGTGCTGTCCACACGGACAAAAGCTATTTGTCAAAGAAAATTTTCTCCTGGGGAAGAGACTCAAGGCATCTCGTCAAAATTAACACTAATCCAAAACCTATTTGGATTAGTAAGGTAATGAGCCTTACTTTAATTGTTTTGAGAGTTTACCTGCTTGAGAGAAAGCAGTAGCAAGCATCGAGAAATGATGTCCATCCCTTTTCAATCTTGAATACAAATAACGTGTCTTCAAAGAATACATGAAGTATTAAATTATGAATACTGGCTCACTGTTGAATATAAGTATTAAACAATGGACGAAAGAAATATAGAGGATTCTCTATTGTTCTCCATTTTTTCGCCGCAAAAGGGCTTTTCCTATGATCGATAGAATTTCTTGGTTTTGAGACTGAAGATATATTAATCTATGGATAATATGTTTTTTTTAAATCTCCGTTTTGAAGTTTCTTTTTTGATGGAAGATTTCCATAGCCAAACCTCGCTTCGAATTTGTTGCCAAAACGCCGGCCAAAACACTAGCAAAAACACGCTTCAAATTTGTCATGTTCACACGTAGAATTTTTGTAATATTAGAAACACATGAAAGATTTCATGAAAAGGAAATCAGTCGAGAAATAAAATAGAAATAATTGTGTAAACTCAGAGAAGTTATGACAGAGAGATTTTCATTTTATAAATAATGACGTGAATGTTTAAACAATATCCTAATTATCACTTTTCTGCATTTCATGCCGTTTGTCCCCTAGTTCTACTTGGAGCATTACTTATTCATACAAATTAGACTTGTTTCACGTCACTAATCCGAACAAATTTTTAAACTTAATTTTTGTTTTAACAATAGACGACTTTCAAAAATGGCGGCTCATTGTTCACGAGAACGAGGCCAGAAAGGCCTCTAAATTGTCATGGCATCAAATGAGTCTAAGTCTATTCTGTAAAATGCATAGAAAATAGTTATTTCAAAAGGAAGAGAAACACATCATCTTTGATAGCAATAGAGGTGTCGCCACGCTTATTTTCTTATAACAAGGCCTTTGTGGCCTCGTTCTCATGTGCTAGGCGGCCATTTTTGAAAGTCGTCAATAGGCCTCCCGCCCAAGGTGTTTCGGCCATCGTAAACGCATCTTTTTGAGAACTTTCTCCAGAGTGGATAAATTATAAAACAACGGCTGAGCGTTAAGTGTGGACAGCAAAAAACAAAATTTTCTAAAAACGCTGACGTCAATATGATCGTGTGATCTGAGCATGCTCATGTCGCTCAACCGCGAAGCCAACGAATTCAACGTTTCTAAGGCAGATGGGGCATATTATAAGGGAGTCTCAGTGGGGTTAATTAAACGTCAGCCGTAAAACGGTCAAAACGTCCAGAGGGATTTTTAAACCTCTCGAAAACTCGTATAAAACAGAAAAAAATTAATGGTTAGTCGTAAAAAAAGTTAGTCGTGTCTTTCTTTTTAGCGACGGTTCATTTTGGAGTGTTATTTCGTGGCCTGGGTACCGAAATATAGAGATGGTTCTCGCGGTGGTAAAATTGAAGAACTCTAAGACCTTAAACCTTTTCAACAACAAAAATTTATTTTAAAGCTACGAAAACAATGACATTAATTATTAAACTTTCTGTTGACCGTATCGGGAAGAAGTTAATCGCTGCTGTAAAAATTCTAAAATATAAAACGTTCATTAACCGTTTGAGTTCAACTCAAAACATGGACCGTTGGTGAAGTCCACAGATTGCGTCAACAATCCATACATTGATTTCAACTCAAAACATGGCCCGTTCGTGAAGTCCACAGATTGCGTCAACGCAGAATGTGGCTGCAGATACCATGGAGTGTACACTATGTGTTTGAGGCCACATTTTGCGTTGACACGAATTATGAACCATGCAGTGCAATCCATACATTGAGTTCAACTCAAAACATGGACCGTGCAGTTTTTCTACAATCACAATGAGATTACGTAGGGTAACGTTAAAATAGTACTCAGTTAAAACAAATTAATACACTCTTTTGCGTTACAAATAATGCATTATTTTGCCAACCAATCACGAAAAGAAATATCAAAGTTTAAAGATTTAGAGTGGTCCGCAAGGAATATTTCTTAATAAGACAGAAAACTCCTTTCCGTCTTACCAAAAAAGCTCTTCTCCACTCTGATCATCCATCGGCCATCTTTGAAAATAATGCTCACGTGATCAATGACGTCAACAACTTGATTGATTTATATTATTTATGTTCGAAAACGTTCTAGTTTAATTTTATAATGTTCAATTTTACCTTGTATATAAAGAGATTATATATATATTTACTCATATTTTTTTGTATCTTAAATTATTTTTACATTAAAATCCAACTTGTAATCTGAACTTTACACCGTCCGGTTGTCTTTGTTTAATTGGTATGCTTTGATTAGGAAGGCACGAAAGAATGTTCACCTCATCTCGAAGAATTATATTCCTCAGGATCCGTAGGACTTTATGGTGAAAACATCGAGGCAGGCGAACAAGGTTTCTTACGACGCACACCTGGGGATTTAGCAGTGGCTTCACTGCAAGTCTGACTATCAAGACTACAGAGGTTCAGTACTCAACACTTAGTGATTTAGATTTTGATTGTCCTGATTTATAGTTAGTTTCCTCGACGATTTTTAGTTATTTTTTCAACGTTTAGGCAAATTAGACTGACTCGAAGTAAGAACACTTGCTATTAGGAACAAGCGATGTTTCTTCCATTGTACCATTATTTATCTCACACTTATTATTAGAAATGAAATTAAAGGACTTGCAATTCGTCCCTGCCGTCAAGCAATAACCCATGCATCTAGAGATCTCTGTGATATCATTTTCGGCGTCGAACACGTGACCAGGTAAACAGTTTTCATTGGTGGACGAAAACATGATGTCATCGACGTGCTGTCTATCTGTTTATAAAACATGAAGATGCATGATATCAGTGAAAAGCAACAGATCTAGAATATTCAAGCCCGATTTAAACAATTCACAACCTTTTTATTGCACGGCACGCCTAATTCTGGGCGCGCCGGTCTATCATCTTCGGCACGCATGCGCACTTGTAATTGACATCGTGTGAACAGAAAATTTGTTGGTCTGTTAGGTACCCGAAATCAGTCTGTGTACCATGATTTAGTGGTACCGTACCACAAAAAACTTGTCGTGCAAATCGGACTTCAGTGTGTTAATCAGTTAAGAATGGAAACAATATATCTGCCTCAGGGGCGGATCCAGGGGGGTGTCCATAGGTGCACCGGACATCCCCTAGCACCGTACGAAATGACGTCATCAGATCCATTATTAGGAGGCCGCCATCTTGGAAGTGACGTCATCTCTCAAGAGGCCTATTTGGGACACCCCCCTTTTCAAAATCCTGGATCCGCCCCTGTGCCTATTGCTTAGGCGGCGTATGGCAAGAGAAAGGCGGTCGGGAGAAGAAAGAACGCCTACTGCCAACCTTAGCATAAGTATCACTCTCTTTAATTAGCATTGTCTAACAGATGAATAAATCAGGCTAGACTATCTAGAGACACAGTGGCGTATCCAAGGGGGGGTCCCAGGGTGCCCGTGACCCCCTTTGAAAACAAAAAGATGATAGAAATAAAAGAATCTGACTGGAGAAAGATTGAGAAATTGGAAGTGTGACCCCCCTTTGGTGGAAAATGGAAAGTGTGACCCCCCTTTGAAATATTCTGGATACGTCCCTGAGACAGTCCATCATTGTACAATTAAAAGAAGACGCGTACGCTCGTTTCAACGTTTACTCGGCGTGCTTTCCACCCTCTTTGCGTGAAGCACGCGTTATACAGTTTGCGACGTAGGACGACAATGAACAATATAACTGCATATTGTGACTCGGCTGGCTACGCCGTCGAGTAAACATCAAGATGAGGTAGTGTATAGAGGTACCTGGTTCTGTGCAAAAACGTCCATCGAAGGGTAGTTCATCAAACTTGAATACATAATACCCATAGCACTGCCTTACAAACACATAACCTTTGAAACCACAGCAGTTTGAACCTGTGCGGTAACATATCTCCATCCTTGTAATCCCAGCCTCTCGCGATGGATATTGACCGTTCATCCATCCAGGAGACTGGGTTCCACAAGAGCCCGCTTTTGGACAGGAAGAAGCGATTCGTCCGTTTTCAAATCGATACCAATGGGTACGACTGAGGGATTTTCTGTCAGATGATTCGCTGTTGATCACGTTGTCTATTGCTCTTGATTCGTCGTTTATTGATTCATACTCAAAACAGGACTTGTAAAGTTCTGTAAAACAATTTAGTTTCAAGGTTGGAAAATACAATGATTGAGAATGGCTAGCTTTCTTTGTGTGCCGCGCCGGATCCTTCTACCCTGGGATTATTCGTACACTAACCGTGTCGCTAGCTCTAGAATCGCAACATCGAATAGCTAGGTGGAATTCAAGTATAATACATGCACTACTGTGAACAAATGTACCAAAACAAGGAAACAGGGATTTTACAACCAACATTGTCCGATCTGTCGACATATCAATAAATTGGTGTTGATTTCGGGCTTCCTGTGGTAAAATAAACTGGGATCCCTGTTTTTTACTTTCCAGTCCTTTTTCGGCCAGAAATCAAGATGGCTGACTAGAAATTCTGTTTTTACTCGAAAATCTGTAAGTTGGTAGGGAATTTTCGAAGAAAATCCCCCCTTTTTTTTACGATGAAGTTTATTCCAACTTCCAAATACGGTAAGTACAAACTTCCTTATATGGAAGTGGAAAAAAACCCGACACTTTTTTATAAGATATTTCTTGATATGATTTTTGGTAATCAGTACCTATTTATTCGATTTACAGCGCCTAGGGAAAATCGCACCTACCAGTTTTACCACAGTACGTTGCTGCAGACAGTATTTGGTCTTTAGTTAAAGCCTTGTTGTATATTTGAAGACAGGTGATACGTCCCTTGTACAACCTTACGTCTCTGTATCTGGCACCACCAATTTTAACCTTCAAATTTATATACACATACATATACATTAATGAATGTACAGATTATTAGCAATCAGTCCTGTTAAAACTGTCTAGTCAGGTCACGTGACCTTCGTGCTGAGAAATTGGCACTTATGAAGAATCAGTACTTTATCTTATGAGTAATGAATACTCATGAATACGCAGTCGATTGCAGAAAAGTTGTGATATACATTTATATAAAAATACAATTTATTGGGTTGCATGTGACGTCAACAAAAGATTTCTCATTAGCGTCTATTGTTTGTTCATCCAACATGGCTACTGATTTATTGTCTTTTGATTCCCAATGAAATGTGTGAAATCCAATAAAATTTGAGACACCATAAAAGCTACCAGATCACTGATTTTGACCCCTAAAAGGTACGAAAAGCATCCCCGCCCAAAATATATGGGATCGTCCCCTAGCTAAATAGTTTTCCCGATGCTTACTCCGGTCTCAGCTTCTTTGATTTTCTATGTTCAGTTATGAAAGGGCCAATGTTTGTGCAAATAGCTATATCATCAGATTAAAAAAACGCTCCTATATTCTATCTATACCTTGTATTGTGTTGCAAGCTCGAACGTTCCTATACTTGCGCTCTGGACTTCAACTCCATCGATATACAGTTTATGAATTCCTGTATTGTAGTCATACGTATAACTAACTTGTTTCCAGGTATTGATTGGAATGTATGGGTGTCGCAAGTATGGTGTCGGATAGGAATCTCTTCTCATTGGACGGAAGAAGATAGTTTTTGGGTCAGTAATATAAAAGTGAAATCCCCACGTATTAGCAAGTGTCTCATAGTTTAGAATGGGACCGGCTATTCCCTCACTGTAAATCCAAGCAAGTATGGTTATGGAATACCTAGAATGGAAACAACATATCAAACAATTATTGTCGTTCGCGTGGGCTCATTGTGTTCTAACTTTTGGGCTTCCTGTATATCACAACACGTCAGGTTTCTAAGCTATTTTCAAGGTGCAGGACAGAAAAACGTATTGCGCATGTCAGTCCGCTCACCAGTAAAATTGCAGGCGATAGTGCGGGTTAAAAAAAAACCTTTGTCCAATTGTAGACATCGTGGTTTTTTTTTGCTTCGGCAGAAAAATAGTGACAGAACCAAAGCTAATAATTAAATTAAAGAAATAACAATATTATTTCCTCAAAATGTTTGAGCCCTGTTTTTCAAAAACTGTCATTACGATTCAAATAACCGTCATTTTTGTTTTCGAGCCTTCATTTTCCTGGCCGAGCAAATTTAAATCCAAGGGAAAAAAGCCTTCCCATGGCCTAGAAGACTTTAAAAAGTGCTCAAAACCGCGAAAATTTTGAAAATTTGTAACCGCGCAGTATGTTTTCGCGCATGACAAATACGTTTTCTGACCTGTTTTTTCCAATGTGATTTATTTCATTAGTATAATATCTGAACGTTTTGATTCAAATTTTCAACAGTTTGAAGCTCTAAGTTGCAGGGAAATTTACAAAAATGAATATGTACGTTGATTTCCAAAGGTAGACTACCCATATATGGATATAGGTTGACAGCCGTGAAAACGACGACTTTTTATGGGGAATTGTTCGATACACAACATCCGTCTGAATAGAATAAAATGTCAACTTTTAAAAATCAAGAACGTTTTACTAATAAAAATGATATATCAACTACTATTAATGCAAATTTTGCCAGTATGTATCAAACAGGAACGCGGAAAACGTGAGAGACGGCTTTTTCCATTTGTTTGACAATCAATCGTGCAGCTTTTCAGTATATTTTCGCGTGTTTTTCGTTAGGATTGGATAGAAAATTTGTTGCGACATTTACCTGGTGTCAAGTTTAGAGTTTTGTGGTATATCGATGTCGCTAGAGGAATAAAGAGAAGGTACATCAGAAAAAGTACACTCACCTAGTATCAAGCTTAGAGTGCTTTGGTATATCTATGTAGCTAAAGAGGCTTCCTTGAAAGTAGTATGATCCCCCTGCTTTTCCATCTGGACCTGGAGCAAAGGTGACTCCAGCGGCCGTACCAGAAGGTAAATAGTTCTTGCTGATGTCTCTTGTACCGTATTGTTCATTCAGAGGATAAAATGCTGCAGGCTCAGGATATTCTGTGAACAGTTGAAAGGATTTCTATGAAATTCGTGTCAAGTACGGTTCAGTTTTTACTAAAAAATACCTAACGTTTGTTGAAACAAAACAAAATATTTCCTTTTCCTAAGGCTGATTACATTTCCATGACAGTCTGAAGTAAATGATGTTTCATGCAGCGTGCAAACCTGCGTTGACCGTCTCCATGATTATTATATAAGCAGTATGAGGGACTGTGTCTCAAGAATAGTATGTAAATAATAGTAATGAGGGAAACTTAGACTAAATTTCAGCCGCCCACCCATCATTAATAGAGTGATTTTCACCGGACTGTGAAATAGTTACTAAGCTAATAGACACTAGTAGACTCTGCACCCATTGTTTTCTTTTGTTTCAATACAACTATTAGACACTATTAAACAATGACTATTAGTAATTGTTTCACAGTCCGATGAAAATCACTCTAAGCTGAATTGTGTTTTAAATCTCCCTCATTCTATTCATGGAGGAATGATGTTTAGCCTGGTTCAAATGAGTGACGCAAATGCAAATGAAAGCATTGTTCACACATAAACGTAAATGCAAGGATTACGTACATACGCATGCGCAGTTAAGGTGTTTACGAAGACAGACACAAAGACTTGCGTTTGCATTTGCGTAAACCCCGATTCGCACGATATAGAAACGCTCAAGAAAATGACAAAGTTCCATTCCTTGCGCTTGTATTTTCACGTGTGCTTGCACTTGCGTTTCTGAATTAGTTCACACGTACATTGGCTTGCAGTTGCAGTTGCAAGAAAACTTTTTCCGTGTTTGCATTGCCTGATACAAACACGAGCGCGCGTAGTATCTTAGTTATTTGATGATAGAATTTATTTCTTTGAACAGAGAGTACGTGTTACTTTCGTGATTTTCAGTTGGCCATAAAAAATGTTACAAAAATATCAAAAAATTACAAGTATACACTGTTTGTAAAACGTTTATAAAGTAAGAAGATAAACTATGTACAAGAATCGTATCGATGAAGATATAGAAATGACATCAAATAAACTAAGTGCCCTACGTAATTATGACGTCACGGCTTGTTTACGATGGGGGCAAAATTACAGAGAACAACAGGAATTTCCACAAATTTGTCAAATAGATAATATTTATGAATTTGATGAATGTTACCGCTTTTTTTCGTTCTATAGACTGCATTTTTATACCAATTTCCTTGGTGTTGTTTCTGAGTTGCCCCCTCTTACGACTATGATCGTATCATAGTGAAAAAGGAGGTAAATTATAGAGGTAAATTAATATGGTAATTAAAATTACTACGAAACACATCATGAATTCACGATACGTTAAAGGTCTAACTTGCTTTCTAATTGATTTTATAGATTTTTCATTTCCAAAATCATTTGAAAAACAAGTAAGAAACTATATCTGAACAATTCCCGATAATTATAAGGCCCTATTGAAATCAATTTACAATTAATTAATTATCCCTTATTATTATTACTATTCATTTATTTATATTTTTTTAGATACATCACTTATATAGATAGATAGATAGATAGATAGATTGATAATTAAGATATTGTAATTTGCCTAGGTTTTATTTGAATCAGTTTTTCTTTCCTTTTGTTTGTTTGTTTGTTTTTGTTTTTGTTTCAGTTCCTTTTTGTTGTTGTTGTTGTAATTTCTACAGTTATTTAAGTTCTTTTCCAATAGGCCTGTTGCTCGTGCACTTAGACCGCTCGAGCGTTTACCGTTAATTCTGTTGTTTTGTAACATACAAATATCTCGCGCAAGTAACATCATTCCATCACTGCCCTGAAGATGGACAATTTGTCCGAAAGCTTGGCATAAAATTAAAGAAAAACGTAGTTGAACTTATTTATTCCTGATAATGAATCCTACGTACAAACACACCATTGATCTGAACTTTAACGTGTCGTGAACGTGCGTCGTCCATTAATTACCATATTTAAATTTATTTCTATAATCAGTTTATTTTGTCATTTCTATATCTTCATTCTTTTTCGTTTTGCATCCCGCTGCGTTGCATTTGCGTCGCTCTCGTGAACCAGACTTTAATTTAAAGATTTAAGAACCCTCATAGAACAATGGATTCCGAGATGTTCATGGTATCATGCAATTCAGGAAATAATGACTCAGAGGAGGGTAAAGTGCACACAGTCGGCATCAGTAACTCTTGAATTTGACTGTCATACGTTACCAGCCAAAATGGAGCCAAGCCTAGGGAAAAATATATTTTGAAAAAACTTGACTCAAAAAGCTTCCCATTTCTGTACACATTTTAATAAACTAGGCCTTTTTTCATTTCTCGGTAGAGTGATTAATTATCTGCCAGTGTGGTTGTGGTGTTGATTTTCCCGTAGGGACGTTGGAAAATGATATTTTGTTGGACATTAAACATCGCCAATCTACGAAAAATAAGGCGACTTTACCTTTACTTTCTCCAAGGACAATTGACCACATGAACAATAGTGTCTGAAAAGAAAAAAACAGCGATGAAACGTGTTATATGTCAATATGTCAAGATGGATCAGTACTTCTACATCAAATCTCAAATTATTAGTTGATGAGAAAGAAAAACAGTCCACAATAAATGAAAACTGAGCTAAAACCAAATGCAAGATTTATGTTGACTTTGCTTTTTTATCCTATATAATTTGGTTTTATTTTAAAGCGCCCATCCGCCAGGTGTACAAGTTGGCAAACGGAAAAACTTAGGTCGTGCGACCTGGCTTAGATCATTCTACTGAAATTGTAAAGTAATTTTTTTTCTTTCTTCCTTCTTGTTTTCCTTCCTTCCTTTTTCTCTCAGCCTACTTAAATTCTATCAAAACTAATATCAATTTTGAAAAAAGAAAATTAAAGTAAAATTAAAGTAAAATTGAATTATTTGGGATTGAATTATTAAACATGAATTAGTCTCCTTGAAAATCTAAGCAAGAACTATTTCTCATACTGTAAAAAAATCTAAATAATTGAATATTTTTAATGCTCTTGCCAAACACTTTTAGATCATTTTTTCATATTGATACTTGAAGAAATTCCGCCTTGGTTTTAGATCCAATTGTACTTTTTCTAAAGTTAAAAATGATTACGTAAATATTTCATTTATAAGCTGCCTGTACAGAAATCTTTTAAACATAGTAACAGCGGAGAACTTCATCTGGATTTTGTACAAAACTTAGTTATTTTGTCTAAAAAATTCATGTTTATGAAAACAGCAATGCCGTCACTATAAATTATTGGTAGCTCCGATCATAATGATTTAAGCGTCAAAAGAAACTTGAAACTATCCCTAGACTGATTTGCTGTGAATTTTTTTTGAAAGGTTTTTGGCCGCTACGCATTTTGCGATCAAACAGTGGAGGTGCGCCTCAAACAAAACCAAGTCGAGCCAACTTATTTATTCTAACACCGTCGTAGTTCAAATGTTATCAACATATTAATGAAACATTTACCTGGAGATAAAGCAGAAACAATCGTCGAACAACGGTTCCCATCTCTGTGCTTGGCGTGTTTACAAAGTTACGGTAGCGAACCTAAGTTGAGCAGATAAACTACGCAGCGTGAACACCTGCTTATTGGAGGATAGTTTATGAAAGCCAAATTGACATTGTTCCAAATACTACTAGTTAATAAATCTTCAAATTCAAGAACCTACTGTTTAAGGTGACAGAGATAAAAAAAACCTAATAATCCATAATAGCATTTCTCATCAAAAATTTATAACTAAAGCTCAATAACGAAAATGCAAATAAACCGAGTTTAAGCTTTTTGCAATTTTTTTAATTATGACTTAATTATTTTCGGACTATCATTAAAATATTTTCGTGACGAGAAAACGGCTAGAGAATTTTTCATCTTTTAACTTTTTTTGTGTCTTTTTTTAATTGCGTGCTGGTTGGAGAGTGACGTCACAGCATCCATCTTGGATAAACTTCAAAATAAGATTTTACATTTGCATCTGTTGTTGTTTACCCAACACGGCTGCAACTATTTTACCTTTTCATTCTCAGGCAAGGGTGAAACCAATTATCAAAGAACCACCTCGTAATTTGAGTTTGAGTTAACTTTGACATTACCCATACATTTATTATCGGAAACCAACACTCCATGAAATCGGAGGTATTTAAAATTTGCGTGACTTGAATTGTGATTATACAATAATAATCTTTATTCCGTGCAAAACGCCAATAATGGTATATAAGGAATACATAACATTCATACAAAAAAATACGTATATAGCAATGAAACAGAACAATTTAAAAAAAATTGAAGTTCTACTAAAAATTACAATTTCAAACAATGATAAGTTTATGTACTTATTTACCGGGTCAATTTGGCTCGATCTCATGATGTACGGACCACGCGCCAAGAGCCAAATATTTTCCCGTCCGGCCCGATCTTACTCAGTCAATTTTATCATATGACTGAGGTATTTTTACCACCATTTTATTTGAAGGGTTCGTGCTGAGATATGAATTTAAAATTCCAGGAGAATTCAAGGAGTATTCAAGGACCCAAAAACGATTTTTCAAGGAGAAGTGTTACCTAATTTTTACCAATGGTTTTACTAAAATACTAGGACATCCTCTTCCCTCACTTACATGTAAAAGAAAAAAGTGAATTTCTATGTTTCCCATTCAATTCAAGTCCTTTACGTTTTTTCTTAAAAGTATAAATTCAAGGAGTATTCAAGGAGTTTGAGCAGAATTTCTAGAATTCAAGGACATTTCAAGCACCCTTGAAACGTAAATGAAATTTAAGTAGTTTTCAAGGAGTTTAAGGAGTAGCACGAACCCTGTATTTATATTTTTGGCGCGCGCGGGCCAGGGTGCAGATACGGGTTTTTCCGGACTACCTTCGAAAAGCCGTCCAGACTTGCTCACTTCATTTTTTTCGAAAGTTTTCTTAAGACCGCGCACGGGGGCCAAATATGGGTCATGTGATTAGAGGCAATATATGCCTGTTTCAAAAAACGTTTATGTTGGTCATAGTGGTCTGAATCTGAGACGAAACATAAATAAATTGCTTTGTGTTCTAATTCTTTGACTAAAATACGACAAAGATATAATTTTAATTCAAGCATCATAACTTATATCTCAATATTACACTAACTGCATCGCTCGGCTTTGTATATATATTAAAATTTGCAGCTATTGTCAGAAATCGGTATATATGTAGCAAGAAATATCAAGAACATCAAAAACACTCCAATCTCATTACAGTGATAATGATAACGATGTTGTTGATGATGATGATAATGACGAGTTATCTCAGTTAGTGATTTAGGCTGACACTATTGACAACCATCTCCACAACGGCTACCCTGGGGAAAGATTTAAGGCATCCTCGGGGACCCAGGGTGAAAGGGGAGGGGAAGGACCGGAGGGGGAGGGGGAGGGGGAAGGAAAGGGAAAGGGAAATGAATGGCCGTTTTCGAAAGGCGACAGTTGCCGGAACAAAGGTATCTAGTGAACGTGTGGTTCAGATCATTGGAGGGGACGGCAAACGCTTGGCGTTGTGGAAATTAAGGTGGACGCTCTACAAAGATTTCAGCAATCAGTACAGTTCAAATATAAATGAATTCCTGCCCAGGGATGTTTTCATCTTAGGACGAAATTTTCCAGGTCTCCATGGTAACGCACTAGTTCCAGTTTGTATGTAGAGTTCTACATCACGAGCGTTTGACCGTGGTGGGAGTCATGAATTCAACGCGGGTACAAATTTATGCTCTTTATTTAACTCGTAAAAAACCGGTGAAAACCTAAGAAACACATAAACCACGTACGTTACACAAATACAATGTACACAAAGACACAAGCAAACAAGTACAAGAAAGCACGAAACTTACCAAATTGACAAACCCACGATACAAACGGTACAAACACCACGAGGCTCACACACAACTCGCACGGTAACATGGGATACATAAGCACACTTAACAAATGATTACGGATACGGGACACAGGACAGAACGGAAATAAAATATCAACTTAAATATTGTTGAGGATAAGCCTCAACACAGTTTCAAGTTATGTTTGCTTGCATTGTTAGAGGGTCTCAATGGGCTGGTGGCTTTTACGGCTAGTGATTAAGATTTTGGCTTTTGACGGTAACGATTAATTTATTCTCATTACAGTTAACACAAAGGTAAATGATTAATTTCCGGTGATTGTTTTTGAGGGCTAAAATTATTTTTTTATTGATAAATAACATATTTAAGGTCTTAGGGCTCTTCTAGTTTACTGTACAAGACCCCAGGTCTATTTTTCGTTACCAAGCCAAGAAATAAGACTCATAAAAAGCTCTGACAATTGTTCTTGATACATTCAAAATGAAAAATCGTTCCTAGAAAACTGACGTGTTACGACTTACTTTTTTAACGGCTTACGGTTAAGATTCTTCTATTTTTACGCAGTAAAGGCTATATTTTTGGTTTACTTTCCCGCCCTATGATATTCAAAACTGATGGTGAGTAAAACCTCGTGGAAATCTAAAGTATTTGCTTAATTAATTCCTATGCATTCTCTTTCCACGGACTGTTCCCAAAATTCCAAAGAATACATTGCGTGCAATCGATCGAGACTAACGAACAGGGTTAATTTATTCAACATTAAGTTACTCGACTAAAAACAGATATAGAGCTGGAACCATGAGCAGAAATGGCTGGAAACCAGAAGAAAGCTCTTCATCTTTCAAAACAGAGGACAAGAGAGTTGTATCAGTGAATGGAAAGCAAACCAGCAGCGGTGAAAGCCAAGGGTTTTTACGTGATGGGCTGACATCGACATTGACTCATGGCTGATGGAGTAAACTTTACCCAAGCTGAGCAGAAGTGGTAAGTTGTTGTAGTTGTTGGGCAGAAATTAAAGCTGGTTGATTAAGGGCAAGGTGAATTAACGATATTATTCAATCGTGAAAGAACAATATCGAAGTATTTTGACCCTATATATCAGTTTACTTCGAGTAAATTTTTGAGGTTAACATTTTCAAAATGTCGGAATCAACTGCTCATGAAGCAATTTTAATTTAAATTTTTTTAATTCGAATTTTGCTCCTCATTTAAAAATTAATTCGTTCATTTTTTGCCCAATTTTGTTCTTAATTTTTGATAAAATGCACAATAACTGTAACGTTCGCAGGTCGCTTTCTCTTTTATTGGAACCTGTGGTAACACTTGAGGAGAGAGAACTGGGAATATGCACCTCCTTTCCACAGGAAGCCCATTTAGTAGTTCATGTTAAAAAGCATCACTGAAAACACTTTGCAAATTCCAGTAGAAAGAAAGAAAAAAAAAGAATTATATATCATGGTCATCAATGATTTTTACAAATGTAATTTAATTCATAAGACGTGAGAGTAAATAGAGGCATTTTCCGAAGCAAGAAAGGTTTAATTATAAAATTCTAAAGAAGACCTTTTTTTCTTGGACAAGTTGCACGAATCCACAGGATATTCAATGGGAGTTTTAATGGCAAATTGAAAAAGCACACTTTCAACGTCTAACAGACAAATAAGTTATATGCGTGCTTCGTTAAACGGTTTTGATTGAAGTCAATGAAACATTGGCAATTTATGAAAGCAATGTCTAAATAGTACTCAATATCCCCTCCCCTCTCCCACTCAGTTTGCTATTAACAAATCAGAAACAGTGATAGTTTGGCATAAAATTGGGAGAAGCTGTCAATTTCTTACAGGAGGCGGTGAAACCGATCGACAGAGAATAAGCAATAAGTCTGTTGTTACCAATGAAACTAGTGTATAGTCACTTGATTTTAAAACTAGACTAAAACTAACCGGCTTTTGCTTTCAATAGGATTTTTGAGGAGTAATTTCTTTAAAAAAGATTTAAAAGATTTCGATTCTTCGGAATCAAATTAAAGTTCTCTCGGCAGCTACTTGGCCATTCAGGCAGCTGATCCAACTTTAGTGGCGTGTTTGTAGACCATAATTATAGAGAGCAATAGCACGTCACCCAAAACGAATATCCCGCGTTACTTGCTATAGAATCAAAACTACAATAAACAATAAAAACTAATAACATACCGAAAAAACATTCTACTGATTTTGAAAATGTTTCTTTTTCGTCTTTTTCACATCATTTGGGTCGTTTTACATCATTTTTTAAGTCAGACTAATTTAGATGAAGTTTGTCGCTCGCACAATATGTATTGATACAGATGTGAAAGCTGGTTCGTATCAAATAGCACAGCATTTATTACCGATAAATCATACAGTCTTGATCCTGGACTGGTTACGATGCTACACATTGGTTTTCTTGTAATTTTGGCTTCTCTTTCTGGTTTTTCTCGCCCAGAGAAAATTCCATCTCTTGATGAACTAAACGGTGAGTTGGAGCACTGAAGAGAGAGATAGAAACTAAATTATGATAACTCGATAAGGTCGGTAAGATTTAAGACTAGTTTAATTTCGACACCGAATATACTGATGTCTCTTAAACAAAATAAGAAAAAAAACATTTTGTGTTCTAAATGCTCTAATTCGCTAAGGGTTTTCTATATTTCTGGCATGCTTCAATCAGCACAAAACAAGCGTTCTTTATTCAAATCAATTTTTTTGATACATTTTCAAATGTGTCCCAATTAGTGGCCGTCTGATCTTACTCAATTATTAAACTTCCAAAATGATTGAGAACTCGCCCAAAGTCGCGCTGACTGCTTTCAGTTAGCTAGAAAGTTTTAATTTTTTTTCCACACGTGAATAATTTTTTGGGAAATGTATATAATGGCAATAAAATATATCACAGTTTGATTATAGAAATGTATTGATTTTGATCACAATGGTCATTGATCACAACACATTCATTCATTTTCTTATTTTATACCCTACACTGTTTTTATTGAATTGAAATGAATTTCAAATACCTTTTACTATTCTAATTCTATTTTATTATTCTTTTCTTTACACGTTTTTGTTGTAAATGTTTATTTATATTTTGTTATGCGCGCCTGTGATCATTTCGTCATGGAACAAGCGCTTTACAAAACCATTAGATTATTGTTCACTTTTTAATTTCTTGCGCAATAATCCCTTTTTATTCATTATTGATTACTATACTGCAGTTATATTCATTGTTTTTTATTAGATTTGTCTGTGTTTGTAAATTTTGTCCTCTTTCTAACAATCGCAGAGCTCTTCAAGAATGAGCATATGAGAGTCAAGCGAGCAGGTAATCGATACATCAGTGCGAATTTAATATCATTCATAAGTGAGATTAATCAATCCGACGGGATGAGAGCAAATAGATGAATGGATGTAAAACAAAAGAAAGGAGCTGAAAGGAAAATAAAGGAAGGAAGGGAAAGGAAAGGAAAGGAAGGAAAAAGGGAAAAGAAAGGATAGGGGACGAAAGAGAATGAAAGGGAAGGGAAGGAAGGAAAAGAAAGGAAAGGCAAGGATAGTAAGGAAAGGAAGGCAAGTGAAGGGAAGGGAAGGGAAAGGAAGCGAAAGAAGGAAAAGAAAGGAAAGGAAAGGAAAGGAAAAATATGAAATGGGGCGAAAAAAGTGGAGAACAAGATGAAAAGCGTTAGAGAGGAAGAAATATGGGAATGGAAAGACAAAAAAGAGAAACAAAAACGATCTACAGCCCTTGCCATTATTTGTTAACATAATGTGGAATCTGACATGTTTCATGTCTGAATTGTTTGTGTCATTTGTTTGTTTGTTGGTTGGTTGGTGGTTGTGTGTGGGTTTTGTTTGTTTCTGTTTTTTTTGTTTTTTGTTTTTACTATATTATTCACTTAAGTACTTTATATCCCCCTCCCAAATGCAATGTTGCTGGTGGTCATAAAACAAATTAAGACTTAGAACTTTAATTTAGTTTATATTTGTACACGTTTTACAATAAAAAGCTACACAATCAAAAACTATTGTTATCTAATGTAGAATGACTTGAAAGGATAAAATATATGAAATACAGATAAAGAAGCATAAAGGTTGGTTGGGGTGGGCTGGGCTGGGTTGTTGTTTTCACAGCAGCATTGTAATGGAAGCGAAAAGGGTGGCTAGGGTAAGATGGGGTGGGTTGTTAGTTGCAGACGGGATATTCTGGCAATGATTGTTCAGTTAAACCCGTAAATACGTTAATAATATTATTGCGGCCAAAAATAACTGGTAATAATAGGCGGCTGCATTAATGTTTTTTACAAGATATCAAGTCCTATTGTTGCTGGGCCAAAATGAGGTGGTCGTAATAACGGGGTAGTCGTATTAACGGGGTATTTTTTTACAAGAGATTAAGTCCGACTTCTAGTTGCTCGGCCAAAATGAGTTGGTCGTTATAGCGAGGGTGCCGTATTAATGGGGTGGCCATAAGGCGGGGTTTTACGTACTTCATAAAGCTGCAAAGCGTACGTACTCTTGACTACATATACGCAGCTTAAATCGATCGGTCAGCTGATGTGATATATTTTTTATTAATCCTAGCTTGTGTGGATTTGAGCGACTATTGCAGTTCTTATAAAGATTATTGTAAAGATCCGAACTACGAGAAATATCTTAAAAAAGAATGCAAGAAAACATGTAATTTTTGTGAAAAACGTGAGTATTGCAGAATATAGTCGTTTAAGCCATTCCAGTGTTTTTTATCTATTTTATTTAAATTTATAGCTTATTTACCAATAACGATAACAATAACAATGACAATGACAATAATAATAACAATAACAATAACAATAACAATAACAATGATAATGACAATGACAATAGTAATAACAATGACAATGACAATAACAATGATAATAACAATGACAATGGCAATAGTGATAACAATGACAATGACAATAACAATGACAATAACAATGACAATAACAATGATAATGACAATGACAATAGTAATAACAATGACAATGACAATAACACTGATAATGACAATGAAAATGGTAATGACAAAGACAATAACAATGACAATAATAATGACAATAGTAATAACAATGACAACAACAATGATAATGACAATGAAAATGGTAATGACAATGACAATGACAATGACAATTAGCAATAACAATAACAATACCATCATTAACAACAATAACAATATAACACTAGAGTGGTTTTCATAAACCCGTGAAATAAATACTAGCAGTTATTGAGTAATAGTCAAACAAGAACAAAAGAAAACAATAGAATTAGGGTTCCCTAATGTGTATTAGTTTAGTATCTATCTCACGAGTTCATGAAAACCACTCTAAGCATTACTGTCTCTTAAGAAACTTACATATTTAAGAAAACGTACTATAAAATTTTACTAAAATTCTGTAATTTTGAATTATATTATAAATGAATATCAAAAGGTTTGAAGAATTTATGGGATAAGTGGTTAATGATATTCCTTCCCATTTTCTAGGGCTTCAGAATCTTCGATACTTTTGATATGAATTTATATGTATAAATTTAAAATCGAAAGAAATTTTGCGAGTCGTTCTATGTGTTTATTTCTGTATAGAGTTGTTTTCGTATGAGTGGGAAACTTACCGTACCGTATCGTAACTGTACCAGTATCATAGTTTCTATAAAAACATTCAAAATTCCTGCTGTAACCGTATCGTATCGTAACGGTGCAGTGTTCCCACTTATACGAAAACCACTCTATGGACACTTCTCATACATACTGCTTGGATAACTATGTATTACTATATCTCTTTCTCTGTCAGCATGCTTTGATCGATACATAAAGTGTGACGTTTACCTGCAGTCTTGCAAAATTCCAAGCTATAGGAAGTCTTTGGAACATTTCTGTGCAAAAACCTGTGGATTCTGCCAAGGTAATAGAAGAAATAATCTTAATCTTAAGTAATGGTTCGAGTAAGAGGTAGGCATCACCAATGCACGGAATGCAGAAAGGTGCTAAATTTATATTGTTTACTCCATCCATCTCATTGGCTAAAACATGAAAATCCAACATTATCTTCATCAGATATTACATCAGTTAATTTCTCCCTAGTCCACTAGTTGATTTTCTCTTGGTTAAAAATTTTCTGAGTTTTAATAAAACAAAAATTCTATGTGGAGAACATGGAACATTGGAAGCTTTTCTTGGATTTTGTTTTGGAATCTCATGATTGAATCGAATGAATGCTTTTCACACAAAAGAAGTGTCCCTGTTAAATAGAGTTTTAGCACATTTTATTTCAATAACATGTCAGTTGTTCATAGGTTGACGTATTCTCAGCCTGAAAATTCAACCCGATTCTTAATATGGGGAAAGTGAAATGCATCGGAACATTAGACAGTTGCCTACTTTTTACACGCATTCTTACTTAAACATATGTAGGTAGAGTAGATGAAGAAATGTCCATTCATTCTATTCTGACAGTTTACATAATGAAGGAGTTTAGGCTAAGTAAACCTCCCATGTACAGCCTCTGATCCTTCGATTCCTTCAGCTGTCTGTAACAAGTTGCCACATCTTTAGTCCAGGTGACACGAATAATTTCACTATTGCTTTCTGTCTCAATCATGCATACGTATACATAACCAATCCCCACCCAACCACTACGGATTCAAATCCTTTTATAGTATTGATGAAGGACTAAGGCTCCCAGGGGCGTATCCAGAATATTTCAAAGGGGGGGGGGGGGGGGGGGGTCACACTTTCCATTTTCCACCAAAGGGGGGTCACACTTCCAATTTCTCAATCTTTCTCCAGTCAGATTCTTTTATTTCTATCATCTTTTTGTTTTCAAAGGGGGGTCACGGGCACCCTGGGACCCCCCTGGATACGCCCCTGGCTCCAAACGTTAGTAAAGTAAGTATTCTATTTTTATACGATGTTACAGACTTCCATTCTTTCCCTGTTGTATCCTCATACACGACCCAGCCCAACTCGTTCACTCCCTAGTTACCAGTTCATAGTTTTCCAGTTTTAGGATGCAATCCTTGCTCATTGCAGCACAACCACAGAAGATGTACTAACAGTTTTGCATGTTAGTATTTAGATTGATATTGTGTCTGGATTCATTTTTAGTTCCAACAACTACCAAAGCACCTACAACGTTACCAAGAACTGAGAGACCCATTGTACACGGTAATAGCATGGCCGTAACCAAGGGGGGTGCACAGGGTGCAAGTGTACCTCCCCATTTGAAGCCAAAGGTCCCCTTATCTATAATTATGCTAGCTGTCACTGAGTAGCAGGTCCACTTCCTTTCCCCTCTCCCCCACTGCAGCAAAATGTTAGGAAAAAAGTAAGGTATTTAGATAAAGCAAGCATAGAAATAGGTCCATTTCCATTTCATGTGCACCCTCCCAGCAAAACTGCTTGTTACGGCCCTAAATAGGCAAGCTACAGTCATAGGCACATTTGTTTAAAACACAGGAACTCCATATTTATTCCTACAGAGCGCGCTCTACTACCCCAGCAACCACCATTACAAAGCCGAGCACTGGATAACCAACATTGAACGGTTATAGGGGAGGGGGAGGGTTCTTACTCCTATTAGGCAGTTCTTGTACGCCTGTTATTTAGAATGCATTGACTGAAATATGTTAGTTGTTTGATTCCATTCGTTAAGTCCACGATTGTACTTCCATACACAGTAAACAACAAAGGGAAAGAAAGAACCGCAGCCAATTGCGTTCTTCTTCCTTCTCTTATCAGAAGGATGTCCTTGGGTATCTAATACTGCAAAATGGCAGGAAAGCCGAGAAAAAAATCGTCACCCGGCCCAACCCTGAAAACGCTTGCGGTTTCTGACGATAATACACCAGTAAAAATGCAAAATTAGCGAAATACCTATTAAAAATAAGGCTCGAAACTGCATCAACGCAAGCCTCATGGTCCCCTCTAACAGAAATTAGCACCTGAATAGTTCAGATATTGTTACGCTCGGGATGCAACTTGCTTACAACGTGACTTGCGCACCATTTACACGCTCACAACTTTGATGCTCACAACTCTACAAAGTCGCATCATCTTGTCTAAGGCTATGTTCACACTAGTTCAAAAAGATTTGAAATGGCATCTTTTTTCTCCGTTTTCGCACCTTACAGAAAAGAAAAATGTCGTTTGAGTGTGGACGGAATGTCAAAATCCATCAAAAATTGAAGTAGGCATTTTGAAAGACCAAATACGCGCGCCGCACACGTTGAGAAACTGTGTGAGGAAACTGCTACGCGAGGCACTTTTCTCACCGTGTACTCTTTTCTTTTTGGTATTTTTGGCTTCGCGTAGCCAAAGATGCAACGTCTACGGCGAGAAATCGTCTGAGCTAAGTGCCTCGCGTGGCAGTTTCCTCACGCAGTTTCTCAACGTGTGCGGCGGGCTTTAATTTTGACGCAGCCCAAGGCGTTTTATCTTACACTAAAATACATAACAGTAAAACTGTTACTTTAGTCGAAGTTAGAGATTTTTATGAGCTTCTCTAGTACTATATCCAACTGCTCTGTTTGATCTCAGAGTGATCTGTAGTGGGTTGGCGCTGGGATTGTCTTGTGAGCGGTGTTGATAATGAGAATATCCGGCAACTTGGAGCCAACATTTTGGGGAGTTGTCTAGCAACAATGTTTGGATCGTATATACGAGTAAATATATTTTTTTTAGAGGATATAAAATGTGGTACTAAAGGCAAAGGTAACACAAGAATTGTTGGGGGTACCAAAGCAAAGAAAGGTGCATGGCCTTGGCAGATTACCATGAATTATAAAAACAACGCTGCAGCATCTACCCCTCACTGGTGTGGTGGTTCAGTCATTGCCCCTCAGTGGATCGTTACTGCTGCTCATTGCTTTGTTTATAGCGATAAGCCAAACGATTATACAGTAATTATGGGTGAGAAAACAATTGGACTTATTTATAATTTTTGTCAGTGATATCCTTTCTTTTACTCGTTCGTTCGTTCGTTCATTCATTCATACGAAATTCAAGTTTTACTGATTCATTTATTCATTCATTCATTATTCACTCAATCACTAATTCATTCATCCTTCCTCCCTCCCTCCCTCCTTCCCTCTTTCCCTCCTTCCTTTCTTCCCTCCTTCCTTTCTTGCTTTCATTCCTTCCTTTCTTCCTCCATCCTTTCCTTCTTTCCTTCCTTCCTTCCTTCCTTCCTTCCTTCCTTCCTTCCTTCCTTCCTTCCTTCCATTCCTTCCTTCCTTCTTTCTTTCTTCCGTTTCTTCCTTTTTTCCGTCCTTTTTTCTTCCTACATGCCTTCTCCTTCGTTTGTTCGTTCGTTCCCTCCCTCGTTCCTTCCTTCCTTCCCTTCTCCATTTGTTCCTTCTTTTTCCTTTCTTCTTTCTTTCTTCCTCTGTCTCTTTCCTCCTTCCTTTGTCCATTCCTGCTTCCCTTTCTCCCTACCTTCTTCCCTTAATTATTCATTCTTTTCGTCCCTTCCCTTAACTTCGACGTACAACATGGGAACTCACTGTTTTCAACAGGTGAACATGATCTTAACGTCACCGATGGCTACGAGCAAAATATTCCCATCGAAAAGATTATCAAACATCCTTTCTACGACGCCTATAATCACCACGACTACGATGTTGCTTTGGTCAAACTGAAGTCAAACGTGACTTACAACGACAGAGTTCGTCCAATTTGTCTTCCAAAGACTGACTTCAAAGCAAAAACTAATTGTTATATCAGTGGATGGGGGCATTTAATGGAAGCAGGGCATGGTCCGTGGGTTTTACATCAGGTAATTCTCCTCCCTTATAGTATGGCTTGTGGTGTTATAGAGTAGATGTCGTATGATTGTGAAAACGGTACCGCACGGTCAAGGCATGGTTACGTCCGGAATTTCGAATGTTTTCATAGACAACACGACATTGACACGGTCACGGCACGGCGCCGTCCGTTTCACACTCGTAGGAAATCTGCTCTAGTTACAGTATTAAAAATATCAGTTCTATAGACTGATTCCACAAGTCGTACTTTTCGTTCTTTGTATGGATAGATCACTTACCACAGGTAGCCCAAAGAGCCCAAACACAGGTAGCCCAAAGAGCAAACAGACTGAGTTGAGAACAAGTTATGGTACTGTTGAGAAAAAATAACCGTAGAACCTCTTTAAACATGATACTAGAATACTGAAGATGTGTCCTTATTATTTTAAGGCGATGGTTCCATTGATTTCACGAGAAGCCTGTCAGAAGTCTTACGATGATCTTCGCTACACTCTCACTACACGCATGCGCTGTGCTGGTAACGGCAGAGGAGGAATCGACGCATGCCAAGGAGACAGCGGAGGCCCGCTAGTGTGCAAGAGAAAAGATACATGGGAGCTTGTTGGTGTCATAAGCTGGGGTATAGGGTGCGCGCGCAAGGGTCGATATGGTGTGTACGCTGACATGGTTGACCTTAAGTACTGGGTACAGGGCACAGTTCATAGCGGATAGTCAGTGATTGCTCTGAAAAGGCAAAATAAACTAGTTGCAATGAAAACGATGTTTGAGTGTACCATCTAGCATTCTTTTTTTCTATCATGCGATGTATTGTTCTCTTTAGAATAGTTTTTGTGTGAGCCTTTTCATTTTGTCCATTTTGGGCCATTTTGCATGGGCTACAATCTTTGCATTATGTTTTTGAGCATTTTTCATGGGCTATACTTTGCATATCATTTCAACTGAAGTTCCTAAGGTAAATCCAAATCACCCTCTTGTCTCTCTAATTATTGAAATAAAAACAAAACAGTTAATAAAAGGCGTTTTTTGACGATATTTTTTAAGAATGTACTCAAAATTACAAAACTGCTGTAGTTTCAATTTTTAAATGTTATCTCCTGAGTAAGAAACGGGTGCCAAGTAGCCGAATAATCTGGCCACAATTTGTTTATTTGTGGCCAAGCTAGCTGGAACATAGAAACAGTTTTTTAAAATTAAAGAGTTGTTTATATACAACTGTCGAGCCTAGGGAAGACTATTTGCCCAGCGACACTGAACTTTTCGCTAGCCCTCCCGGTGCGAATAGCTTTGACACTTGGACCCAGTGATTTCTGTGCTAGGATGGCACGAGTTGTATGAGTGAGATCAAGATGTAAACTATATTCGATTTCTCTGAACAAGTATATTTTTTACATCTTTCAGCAAACTTTCAGCAGATTTTCGTCTCCTGACGTGTAGCTGCAATATCTAGCTTTAGCTCCGTGAATATGAGATTCATTGGAAGAATTTATCGCGGTGAAATGAGTAGTTATAAGGATAGAGAGCTAAAGTAAGACCAAAACAACTCAAAATTCACACAAATACAGCTAAAACCAACTCTAAATCTATTTAAACCGTTATAGAATGTAAAACGTTAACACTTGTAGGCAATTTTTCAAATCAAGCTCATCCCTATCAGTAAAAATGTGTCGTTAGCATGGCCATGAAGTCTATATCCATATTTTGGCAGTTTACCTTATTTTTTGAAGTCAATGTAGATTTATTTTTGTTGATTTTCCTGCAATTTGGAGCCTCAAACTGTCAAAATTCCACCAAACTTGCAGATATTGTAGCGATGAAACACATCACATTGTCCACCATCTTGAAATTTATAGCTTAGAAACCTAGCTTTACGTTAAACAGGAAGCCCAATACTAGAAACACAGGAAGCCCGCGCGAACGAGACAATGTTTGATATGAACATCCATTCATTTGCAATTTTTTTGAGTCGCGTGTATGATAATTGGTTTTCACTAGTGGTAAACTTGAGCTCCCTGTGAAACCATGTGCAGAAATGATTGGAAACCAGATGAAAGCTCTTCATCTTATGAAAGAAAGGCCAAGGGAGTTGTATCAACGAATGGAAAGTAAAGCGGCAGACATGTTTTATATGATGGGCTGATATTGATTCTCATGGCTGATGCAGATGGAGAAAACTAAACCCAAGCTGAGCGTAAGTGGTAAGTTGTCGTAGGAGGAAAGATGAATTAACGATTATATTTTATCGTCATTAAAGGAACAATATCGAAGTATTTTGACTCCGCCTAAACATCAGTCGGTCACTTTGAGTGAATTTTTGAGCTTAACAGGAATGTTGAATGCCGTTCATTCCAATTTTGCTCCTATTTCAAAATAAATTCGTTAATTTTTTATCCAATTTTGTTCTTGATTTTTAATAAAATGCACAATAAATGTAGCGTTCGTAGGCTACTCTCTCTCTCTCTTATTGGATACCTGTGGTAACACTTGAGAGAGAGAACTGGGAATATGCACCTCCTTTCCACAGGAAGCCCATAAATGAATTACATGTTCTTGATAGAAAGCACTACTTGAAACACTGAAAATTCCATTAAAAAGCAATAAATAGCAAATATTACAAGGAATAGAAGATATTACATGGCCTCACGGAGATCGAGTGTTGAGGTCGGTTATATCTTATGAGTGAGCGGATGAAAATGCTTCGTTTTTTAGAGTGCTTCTTTTTTTGGTTCGTGAAGGTACTGAATATAGGTCCACTTTAGTTGTTAGAAATTTTATGATCTATATCAGTTGCATATAAATTTGTTTAGTCACATATTTATACATAAATAGTTTTTATAGATTTCTTATAATTTTTCATAGTTTTTTCAATAAAGTTTGTTATCAATAGTCCCCTTCGCAGTTCCCTGCGCCATTTTGAAAGGTAGCCATGCCTTTGCTTCGACGGCGAGACGAACGGTGAGCATGCAATGATAGATACCTTTTTTAACACCAAGGACAATTATTCTCAGGTCTGTATCAATGCAAGCTCACCGTTCGTCTCGCTTCGATGCAAAGGCATGGCTACCTTTCAAGATGGCACAGAGAACTGTGAAGGGGACTATATTTTTACAGAATTGCTTCGCTAAATCTGTGCTTGAGGTAAATGAAACTTTGCCAATTCATAACAAACAAAAAAGTGTATCTCGGTGTACATTTCCAACTCAAAATTCCCACCTACTTAGTTTGCTTTAAACAAACCAGGAACAAGGATAGTCTGGCATGAAATTGGAAGAAGCTGTCAAATTCTTACCATGAGGAGGCTCTCTATTTGCCTCGTATAGCAGTGAATAAAGGTCTGACTTTACCGATAAAAACAGTCTATATTCACTTGCCTTTTAACGAGATTAAAAAAAAAAAACGATTCAAAAAGATTTTGATTCTTTGGAAATCCTCAGCAGCTCCTTGGCCATTCAGGCAGCTGATGTGACTCAATTTAGTAGCGTGTTTGTAGACCGCAATTATAGAGAGTAATAGCACGTCACCCAAAACGAAAACGTCGTAACTTGGTTTACAATCAAAACTACAATAAAAACTAAAACCTAATAACATATATACCGAAAAAGAATTTCTTCTAGCATAGAAAATGTTTCTTTTTCAATTCGTCTTTTTTTAACATCATTTGGATCGTTGTACGCCATTTTTTAATTCAGAGTAATTTAGACAAAGTTTGTCGTTCGCAGAATATGTATTGACACAGATGTGGGTCGTTTTACATCATTTTTTATTTCAGACTAATTCAGCCAAAGTTTGTCGTTCGCACAATAAAAAATAAATAACTGTTTATTTAAGTGTCCAAGTCTTCTAGCGCTTGCGCACTAATTGGGGGACACTGTACTCTCGACACACACTATCACTAACTTAACTGGTTTTAGCCATGCAACTCTCAGCCTCACATGTTGATTTTTATGGAGGGAGGAAAACCGGAGAACCCGGAGAAAAACCCTCGCTGGCAAGGGAGAGAACAACACATCAAACAAACTCAATTCACATATGATCCAGGCGCTCGAGCTGGGACTCGAACCCGGACCACAGCGGTGAAAGGCCAGCACTCTAACCGCTCGGCCAACCATGCCACCTGTATTGATACAGATGTGAGTTGCTTCATATCAAATAGCACAGCATGTATTACCGATAAATCATACAGTCTTGATCCTGAACTGGTTAAGATGCTACGTATTAGTCTTTTCGCGGTAATTTTGGCTTTTCTTTCTGGTCTTTCTTGCCCAGAGAAAATTCCATCCCTTGATGAACGAAACGGTAAGTTGTAACACTCTAGAGCCGGATAGAAACTAAAGTATGATGAGGAGCTCAGTAAGTTTTTAGACCAGTTTCAACATCGAAAATACTGATGTTTCTTTTACAAAAAATGGAATATTTGTGCGCAAATAGGATTTTTATGTTAATTTTTATGTGTGACATAGCCAGGGGAAAACATAAATAGAACATTTTGTGTTCTAAGCGCTATAATTTGCAAACAATATTTTATTTTTCCCACAAATAACTGAAAAACCGTTTGTCGAGGTAGTAAAAACTTTTCCAGTCCGTCCGACTGCTTTCGAGGCGGCAGGTTCCAAAGATTTCACAGCAACACTGCATGCAATTGGAAGCCGGGTGAAAGTGCTAAAGTGTGATTGGGGTGGGATCTGTAGGGGTGGGATGGGTGGTTATTTTCACAGCAGCATTGTAAATGGAAGGGAAAAAAGTGGTTGGTTGTGTGTGTGTGTGTGTGTGTGGGGGGGGGGGGATGTGGGGTTGGGTGGTTGGATGGTTGGGTGGTTTCAGCACAAGTGCTTAATTATAAGGGGCGCTGCTCAACATGATCGAGTCGAAGGTATACGCTTCCATTACGAGACAATTACACAATTACACATTTACATTTGCATATTAGCATTTGGATTGATATTTTGTGTGACTTTTGTTTTCGTTCCAGCAACCACTAAAGCACCTACAACTTTACCAAGAACTGAACGACCCACTGTACATGGTAATAGTTAAACTGTCTAGTTTCATACACAGTCAAATAACACCAAAAATTTAACGAAAGAGAACAGCAAAGATCGCGTTCTTCCCTGTCTAGCTTCTATCAGGGGGAAACACTGGGGGAGGGTAGTTTCTAGTACCGCAAAACCGCAAAGAAAACCGAGAAAAAAAATATTAAAGATATTAAAGACTGTGCTTGTTTGAAAAGGTACTAAATTTGAATAAAATGTATAGTATCTATACATTTCTTAAAACTTGTGTTATACCAAGCACTTATCGACCTGTTTGAAAACATTTTGAATAATACACTATATGAATACTTAAACGGCTCGCAGCACTTCACTTTCTGTTAGTAACGGCTAGTACTATTACTATTTCTATCACTATTACTTAGTATTACTTATTTCTCTGTTAGCATGCTTTGATCGATCCAACCTGTGCAACTTTTTCCAAGTTCTTTGCGAAAAGAATAGGGAAGACATGGAATATTTCTGTGCAAAAACCTGTAGATACTGCGAAGGTACGAAAAACATTCTTTCAAGTTTCTATTTTGCTAGTTTTAGAATGCAAATCGCACTCATTAGAGCAAAACCAAGAAAAAACATACAGTTTTGCATATTAGCATTTGGATTGATATTTTGTGTGACTTTTGTTTTCGTTCCAGCACCTACAAATTTTCCAAGAACTGAACGACCCATTGTACATGGTAATAGTCAAACTAATTCCATACACAGTCAAATAACACCAAAAATTTACCGAAAAAGAGCAGCAAAGATCGCGTTCTTCCCTGTCTAGCTTCTAACAGGGGGAAGCATTGTTACGCCCGAATGATTTGCGCGGCATAAGTTTTGCCTACAGCTGTCGCATGCAACTTGCTTACAACGTGACTTGCGCACCATGCATTTATACGCGCACAACTTTGATGCTCACAACTCTACAAAGTCGTATGCGTCTTGTCTTAAGCTACATTTACTGGCACCAGATTTTATAATTAGGACAACTTAAATTTAGTACTTTTGCGAGTTGTCTACCAACGTTATATGTACGAGTAAATATTATTTTTTTAGAGGATATAAAATGTGGTACTAAAGGCAAAGGTAACACAAGAATTGTTGGGGGTACCAAAGCAAAGAAAGGTGCATGGCCATGGCAGATTACCATGCAGTATGAAGATAACGCTGGAATATTTATCCGTCACTTGTGTGGTGGTTCAGTCATCGCCCCTCAGTGGATCGTTACTGCTGCCCATTGCTTTTATTATAGCGATAAACCAAACGTTTATACAGTAATTGCAGGTTAGAAAACCATTGGACTTATTTATAATTTTTGTCAGTGAAATCCTTTCTCTGACTCGTTTGTTCGTTCGTTCGTTCATCAATTCATTTATTCATTCATTCATTCATTTGCTCGTTCGTTCTTTCTTCACTCGCAATTCAAGTTTTATTTATTTATTTATTCATTCATTTATTCACTCAATCACTTATTCATTCATCCTTCCTCCCTCCCCTATCTCCTTCCCTCCCTCCCTCTTTCCTTCCCTCTCTTCTTCCTTTCTTGCTTTCCTTCCTTCCTTCTTTCCTCCATTCTTTCTTTCCTTCCTTCCATTCGCTTCCCTCCCTTCTTTCCTTCCTTTCTTTCTTCCATTTATTCTTTCTTTCTTTCCTCCGTTTCTTCCTTTTTCTTCCTAAATACCTTTTCCTTCGTTCGTTCGTCCCTTCCTTCTTTTCTCCATTTGTCCCTTCTTTTCCTTTCTTCTTTCCTCTTTTCTTTCCTTTTCTTCCTCCGTTCCTTCTCTCCTTCCTTTCTCCCTTCCTTTATCCGAGCTCCGATCCTCCCTTCCTCATTCTTTCTTTTCGTCCTTTCCCTTCGACGTACAATACGGAACTCATTGTTTTCAACAGGTGAACATGATTTTGACGTCACCGATGGTAAAGAGCGAAATTTTCCCGTCGATAAGATTATCAAACATCCTTCCTACGACAATAACACCAACGACTACGATGTTGCTTTGATCAAACTGAAGTCAAACGTGACTTACAACGACAGAATTCGTCCAATTTGTCTTCCAAAGACTGACTTCAAAGCAGGAACTAATTGTTTTATAAGTGGATGGGGAGACTTAATGGAAGATGGCCATGGTCCGTGGGTTTTACATCAGGTAATTCTCCCTTGTAGTATGGCTTGTGGTGTTATAGAGTAGATGTCGTATGACTGTGAAAACGGCACTGCACGATCACGGCACGGTTACGTCCGGAATTTCGAATGTTTTCATAGACAACACGACACTGACACGGTCACGGCACGGCGCCGTCCGTTTCACACTCGTAGGAAATCTGCTCTAGTTACAGTATTAAAAATATCAGTCCTATAGACTGATTCCACAAGTCGTACTTTTCGTTCTTTGTATGGATAGATCACTTACCACAGGTAGCCCAAAGAGCGAACAGACTGAGTTGAGAACAAGTTATGTTACTGTTGAGGAAAAAACCATAGAACCTCTTTAAAGCAGCTGAAGATGTGTCCGTTAAAATGAGGTGACCGCATTATGGAGGTTTGATTCGTTAGGTCTTAGCTACAGTAAAATCTTTCCTGACGATACCTCCATAATTAGCCACTTTCATACCGTGAAGACTGGATACGAGTCCCTCAAATTTTGACGATGGTAACGCAAACCTCATATAGTCAGAAAGAGCACATCGAGCTATATAAAATCCTGAAGTTTGGTGTTAATCGGTTTAATATTGAATGACTAACAGCCGTGCAAAAATGCTAGAATTTACAAAGAAATGTATGGTTGTAGGGGACAATTTGTGGACATTTTTCCCTACAACCATACATTTCTTTGTAAAATCTAGCATGTTTAAACTGCTGTATCTCTTTCAATGTATATCAATGTATATATATATATATATATATATGTTGGAATATCCACATATTTTCATTCATTTTATACCATTATTAACATTAACTGTTATTCCTTTAAGGCGAGGGTTCCACTGGTGTCACGTAATGTCTGTCAGAGTGCCCTTCGTCAGGCTAATTCTGGAATCACCCTTACCCCGCGCATGCGCTGTGCTGGTTATGTCAAAGGAGGAATCGACTCATGCCAAGGAGACAGCGGAGGACCGCTGATGTGCGAGAGAGGAGATACATGGGAGCTTGTTGGTGTCATAAGCTGGGGTATAGGGTGCGCGCGCAAGAATCGATATGGTGTGTACGCCGACATGGTTGACCTTAAGTACTGGGTGCAGGGGATAGTTCATTAGTGGATAGTCAGTGATTGCTCTGAAAAGGCAAAATAAACTAGTTGCAATGAAAACGATGTTTGAGTGTACCATCTAGCATTCTTTCATTCTTTATATCATGCGATGTATTGTTCTCTTTAGAATAGTTTTTGTGTGTGCCTTTTCATTTTGTCTATTTTGGGCCATTTTGTATGGGCTATAGCCTTTGCATTTTGTCGAGTTCAAAACATTTTTGTCCATTTTCCATGGGCTATAGCCCTTGCATTTTGTCGATTTTGAGCCATTTTTGCATAGATTGTTTGGGCTACAATCTTTGCATTGTTAGTTTTGGACCTTTTTTGAGCATATTTCATTGGCCATAGCCTTTGCATATCATTTCGTCGCTGGAAAAATATTCTGCCCTCCCGAACCCCGAGCCGGAGACGAATTTCAAAGTCCCCAGGGTAAACCCAGTGTGTTGTGAACTGAAGCCAATTGAAAGACGAGAATTTTTAACTGAATGTACTCAAAATTTCAAAACTGCTGTAGTTTCAATTTTAAAATGTTATCTCCTGAGTAGGAAACGGTTGCCAAGTAGCCGAATAAGCTGGCCACAATTTCTTTATCAGTTGTGGCCAAACCGGAACACAGAAAGAGTTTTCTTTAAGTAAACAGTTGTTTAAACGACTGTCAAGACTGGGGACATATCAAGAAATTCCTTATAAAAATATTTTTCGCTCGAGCTCACGCGAGCTCCTTCTTCCACATAAGGAAATTTATACTTACCATATTTGAAAGTCGGAATAAATTTTTATCGCGAAAAAAAAGCGATTTTTTCTTCAAAAATTCCATCCAAATTTACAGCCATTCGAGTGAAAACAGTAACCAAGTCAGCCATCTTGATTTTGACCGAAAAAGGACTGGAAAAGTGTAGAAATAGGGATCCGTGGTTTGTTTACCACAGGAAGCCCGACACGGTGCGAGAATAGCTTTGACACTTGGACCCAGTGTTTTCCGTGCTAAGATGGCACGAGTTGTGTGATCGGCCGGATCAAGAAATAAGCTATATTCGATTTCTCTGAACAAGTATATTTTTTACATCTAGCAAACGTTCAGCAGTTTTTTGTCTCCTGACGTGTAGCTGCAATATCGAGCTTTAGCTCCGTGAATATGAGATTCATTGGAAGAATTTATCGCGGTGAAATGAGTAGTTATAAGGAAAGAGAGCTAAAGTAAGACCAAAACAACTCAAAATTCACACAAATATAGCTAAAACCAACTCTAAATCTATTTAAACTTTATAGAATGTAAAACGTTAACACTTGTAGGCAATTTTTCATATCAAACTTACCTCTATAAACTAAATTGTGTCGTTGGCACAGCCATGAAGTCTATATCCATATTTGGGCAGTTTACCCTATTTGGAAGTCAATGTAGATTTTTTGTTGTTGTTGTTTTTGATTTTCCTGCAATTTGGAGCCTCAAACTGTCAAAATTTCATCAAAACTTGCAGATATTGTAGGGATGAAACACATCACATCGTCCACCATCTTGAAATTATCTTAGAAACCCAGGTTTTGGTTAAACAGGAAGCCCAAGAAACACAGGAAGCCCGCGCGAACGAGACAATATGTTTGATGTGGATATTCATTTGAAATGTTTTTGAGTCGCATGTATGATAATTGAGAGAGAGAGAGAGAGAGAGAGAGAGAGAGAGAGAGAGAGAGAGAGAGAGAGAGAGAGAGAGAGAGAGAGAGAGAGAGAGAGAGAGAGAGAGAGAGAGAGAGAACTGGGAATATGCACCTCCTTTCCACAGCAAGCCCGTAAATGAATTACATGTTCTTGATAGAAAGCACAAATATTATAAGGAATAGAAGATATTACATGGCCTCACGGAGATCGAGTGTTGAGGTCGGTTATATCTTACGAGTGAGCGAAGCGAATGAAAATGCTTCATTTTCTATATAGAGTGCTTCGTTTTTGTTTCGTGTATACACCGTATACGTATGTGTATCAGAAGCTAACACCTATCAACCTATCATGCCTGTTTATTATCGTTATCATTACTGTTTTCCCTCTTTTCTTCATTTCCAATATATATGCCATGTATATTTTTTTCTACGAATAGTTTTTGTGTCAGTCATGCAATTGAAATTGTTTAATATGCAATGTGCAAGAGCTAGTTAATCAGTAAGTTCAAGTAATGTTTATTTGAATATTTTGTAATGTAATGTAAATGTTAAACAGTGAACCAAATTGAAAAACAGCCAATTTTGTAGCTGAATTTGTATTACTTCAAAAAAATGACTGAAAGATTGATTGATTGATCTTCACGTGCAAGATCTCATATAACCCATCAATAAATGAATTTTTAAGCGAGCCTATTGGCCAAAACAGATCACGTGGTATGTTCTCGGACAAATATCAGACGATATTTCCCCGTCTTGAAGGAATATCCCCATCCAGCGTAAAAAAGAAACATGCAAGAAAGAAAGAAATGACATGAGAGTAAATAGAGGCGTTTCCCGAGGCAAGTAAGGTTTTTAAGTATTTAATTTCAAAGAAAACTTGTCCCAGACAATGAAAAAATCCACAAAATATTCAACGAAAAGTATTTATGGCAAAAACAACACCTTTTCTACGTCCAACAAGCATGCTTTGCTAAAGTTTTTCTTGAAGTAAATGAACTTTGCCAATTCACAAGAAACAAAAAATTGTATCAATTGTGCAAAATTCCCACCTACTCAGTTTGCTGTTAACAAACCAGGAAGAGTGATAGTCTGGTATGAAATTGGAAGAAGCTGTCAATTTCTTACAAGAAGCTTTGCTAGCAGTGAAGAGAGGTCTGACCGTACCGCTAAAAACAGTGTATATTCATGATCACTTGGTTTCGTAACTAACTTTTGCCTTTTAACGAGATTTTTGGGGTAATTTCTTTAGAAAAAGATTAAAAATTTTTGATTCTTTGGAAATCCTCGGCAGCTACTTGGCCATTCAGGCAGCAGCTGATGTAACTCTATTTAGTAACGTGTTTGTAGACTGCAATTACAGAAAGTAATAGCACGTCACCCAAAACGAAAACTTCGTTACTTGCTTTACAATCAAAACTACAATAAACAATCAAAACTAATAGAATACCGAAAAAGAATTTCTGCTAGCATAGAAATTTTTTCTTTTTCGTCTTTTTTACATCATTTGGATCGTTGTACACCATTTTTCTAATTCAGACTAATTTAGACAAAGTTTGTCGTTCGCTGAATATGTATTGATACAGATGTGAAAGCTGTTTCATATCAAATAACACAGCATGTATTACCGATAAATCATACAGTCTTGATCCTGAACTGGTTAAGATGCTACGTATTGTTCTTTTCGCGGTAATTTTGGCTTCTCTTTCTGGTCTTTCTTGCCCAGAGAAAATTCCATCCCTTGATGAACGAAACGGTAAGTTGCAGCACTCAAGAGATAGAAACTAAATTATGATGAGAAACTCAGTAAGTTTTAAGACCAGTTTCATACTTTTTATTCTGGTTAGATCATATTTTTATCTTTATGCTCCTACGAATTCTATTCTGGAGTAAACGGGGAGTTGCATTGGCGACGCTCTGTTTGCTGAGGACATGAAAACACTAAAAGCATGTTGGAACATTTTGGCCACCGGAGTGGCCATTTATTGACTAAAAAAACAAACTCGTAAAAATATAATGCAATGTTCACAGCAAAGGTGAGGGCAATCCCGCCATCA
The DNA here is from genome assembly GCA_029948255.1 of Telmatactis stephensoni. Classification (NCBI taxonomy): domain Eukaryota; kingdom Metazoa; phylum Cnidaria; class Anthozoa; order Actiniaria; family Isophelliidae; genus Telmatactis; species Telmatactis stephensoni. The sequence continues at coordinate 829,612 of JALIZF010001810.1, forward strand.
CGAAATAAATTCTCTTGGGCTAAAAGAGAAGGGAGGGAATGGGAGGGAAAGATGTTCGCCTGGCAGGAATGGAGGTCAAAAGAGGAACGCCAGCCTGCCAGGCAAGCCCTTGTAAGAGAGATCATCACGTGACCGGAAGTAATATTTCGAGTTTCATAAAACCATTTATTTCCGGTGAAAATAAATGACCTTTTTGTTTCTTTTTATATTAGGGGTCCTAGTGATAACAGGGATTATTGTATATAGTCACTGATATGATTACCCTCTGTAAATAAAGGAATCTATCTATCTATCAAAAATACTGATGTTTCTTTTACAAAAAATAAAACATTTTGTAATTTCTATAATTCGCAAACGGCTATTTTGGCAATATTTTCGCACTAAAAACTGAAAAACCGCTTGTCGAGGTAGTAAAAACTTTTCCACCCCGTCCGACTGCTTTCGGGGCGGCAGGTTCCAAAGATTTCACAGCAACATTGTAAATGGAAGGGAAACGAGTGGTTGGGGTTGGATGGGGTGGTTGGTTGTTTTCTTAGCCGCATTACAAATGGAAGTGAGAAAGAATGGCTGGGGTGGGGTAGGGTGGTTTGGTTGGTTGTTTGTTTTCACAGCAGCATTGCAAATGGAAAGGGGAAAGGGTGGTTTGTGTGGGGTAGGGTTGGTTGGGTGAATGGTTTCAGCACAAGTGCTGAATTCTAAACTCAACGTGATCGAGTTGAAGGTATATATACAAGGGTGCTTCCATTACGAGACAGTTACACATTTATATACAAATTTACTTACAAACAATTAACTTTAGCTTGTGTGGATAAGGGCGACTATTGCAGTTCTTATAAGGATTACTGTAATCATCCGAGCTACAAGGATTATCTTAAAGAAGAATGCAAGAAAACATGTGATGTTTGTGCAAAACGTAAGTATTGCAGAACATGACGTCGTTCCAGTGTTTTATGTATTTGATTTAAATTTTATAGTATTTAACAAAAACAATAACTATAACGATAACGACAACGACAACGACAACGACAACGACAATAATAATAACGACAATGACAATGACAATAATGACATTGACAATAACAATGACAATAATGACAATGACAATGACAATGACAATGACAATAATGACATTGACAATAACAATGACAATAACAATGACAATGACAATGACAATGACAATGACAATGACAATGACAATGACAATAATAACAATGACAATGACAGTAATAACAATAACCATAACAATAACAATAACAATAACAATGACAATAACAATGACAATGACAGTGACAATTGTTACGGTGAAACCTAAGATATTTAGCTAGTTTGATAGTTAGTGACGTCACAATCGATAATTGCCATTTACGCACGTTTTCCTCGCCAAAGTAACATCTCACAAGAGCCATCGGGTAAATATCGATATTATCGTTGATACACAATGTATTTCTATTGTAACGTACAGCTCATAATGTGTAACATCATGTACTAGGTTTCGAAAGACTAACGGACTGACAGATTAACGAACTAGTGAACCGACTGATGACAGACCAATAAAGTCCTTTGAAAACGCTGGCTAGCTTGTTTGATCGGTCGAGGAAACAATGACAGTGATAATGACAATGACAATGACAATAACAATGACAATGACAATGACAGTGACAATGACAATGACAATGACAATGACAATGACAATGACAATGACAATGACAATGATAATGACAATGACAATGACAATGACAATGTCGACTGACGATGACTGCAATGACAATGACAGTGACAATGACAATGACAATGACAATGACAATGACAGTGATAATGACAGTGACAATGACAATGACAATAACAGTGACAATGTCGACTGACGATGACTGCAATGACAATGACAGTGACAATGACAATGACAATGACAATGACAATGACAATGACAATGACAATGACAATGACAATGACAATGAACAATGACAATGACAATGACAGTGACAATGACAATGACAATGACAGTGACAATGGCAATGACAATAACACTGATAATGACAATGACAATGGCAATAACAATGACAGTGACAATGACAGTGACAATGACAATGACAATGACAGTGACAATGACAGTGACAATGGCAATGACAATAACAATGACAATGACAATAACAATGACAATGACAATGACAATAACAATGACAGTGACAATGACAGTGACAGTGACAATGACAATGACAATGACAGTGACAGTGACAGTGACAATGACAATAACAATGACAATAACAATGACAATGACAATGACAATGACAATGACAATGACAATGACAATGACAATGACAATAACAATGACAGTGACAATGACAATGACAATAACAGTGACAATGACAGTGACAATGGCAATGACAATGACAATGACAATGACAATGACAGTGACAATGACAATGACAGTGACAATGGCAATGACAATAACAATGACAATGACAATAACAATGACAGTGACAGTGACAATGACAATGACAATGACAATGACAATGACAATGACAGTGACAGTGACAATGACAATGACAATAACAGTGACAATGACAGTGACAATGGCAATGACAATGACAATGACAATGACAATGACAATGACAATGACAATGACAGTGACAATGACAATGACAGTGACAATGACAATGGCAATAACAATGACAATGACAATGACATTAACAATGGCAATGACAATGACAATGACAATGACAATGGCAATAACAATGACAATGACAATAACAATGACAATGACAATAACAATGGCAATGACAATGACAATGACAATGACAATGACAATGACAATGACAGTGACAATGACAATGGCAATGACAATAAGAATAAAAAATAAGTTCTAAGCATTGCAGTCTCTGAAGCCCCTTGCATAAACGAATAACCAACAATAGCAATGTGCAAAAATTCATTAATTTTGAATTGTATATAAATAAATACTATTCCTATTCCTATTACTTATTACTCTTTTAGCATGCTTTGATCGATCCAAGTGCGAAGATTACCAAATGTTTTGCAAAATCCAGAAGTACAGGAAATCCATGGAATATCACTGTGCAAAAACCTGTGGATTCTGCCAAGGTACGAAAAAATGTTCTTCCCAGTTTCTATTTTGCTAGTTTTAGAATGCAAATCGCACTTATTACAGCAAAACAAAGAAAAAACATACAGTTTTGCATATTAGCATTTGGATTGATATTTTGTGTTACTTTTGTTTTCGTTCCAGCAACCACTAAAGCACCTACAACTTTACCAAGAACTGAACGACCCATTGTACATGGTAATAGTTAAACTAGTTCCATACACAGTCAAATAACACCAAAAATGTAACGAAAAAGAACAGCAACGATCACGTTCTTCCCTGTCTAGCTTCTAACAGGGGAAAGCTCTGGGGGAGGGTAGTTTTTAATGCCGCAAAGCCGCAAGGAAAACCGAGAAAAAATATTAAAGAAAATCGTAAAAAACTCAACACCGGAAAACGCTTGCGGAACCAACGTCTGCGCATGCGCGCCTGAAGAGTTCAGATATTGTTACGCCCGAATGATTTGCGCGGCATAAGTTTTGCCTACAGCTCTCGCATGCAACTTGCTTACAACGTGACTTGCGCACCGTTTACACGCCCACAACTCTGATGCTCACAACTCTACAAAGTCGTATGCATCTTGTCTTAAGCTACATTTACTGGCACCAGATTTTAGAATTAGGACAACTTAAATTTAGTACTTTTGCGAGTTGTCTACCAACGTTATTTGGAGCTTATGTACAAGTAAATATTGTTTTTAGAGGATATAAAATGTGGTACTAAAGGCAAAGGTAACACAAGAATTGTTGGGGGTACCAAAGCAAAGAAAGGTGCATGGCCATGGCAAATTACCATGAATTATAAAAACAACGATAATGCATACACTCCTCACTGGTGTGGTGGTTCAGTCATCGCCCCTCAGTGGATCGTTACTGCTGCTCATTGCTTTGTTTATAGCGATAAACTAAACGATTATACAGTTGTTATGGGTGAGAAAATCATTAGATTTCTTCATGAGTTTTGTCAGTGACATATATTCTTTCATTCGTTCATTCATTCATTCATTCATTCATTCATTCATTCATTCATTCATTCATTCATTCGTTCATCCGTTCGTTCGTTCGTTCAATTCAAGTTATATTTTGTTTTCATTTGTTTATTTACTCACTGAATAATTCCTTTTTCAAATAAACAAACAAACAAATAATCTTTTCACAGCTATATATCTACATAGCTGTTCTTCGTCTGCTGGCGTACACACTGACTCACTACCTCTACATTAAATATTTTGCATACAAAGCTCAACTCACATGTTGATTTTTGCTGAGGCTAGGGAGGAAAAACCGGAGAATCCGCAGAAAAAATCCCTCATGGCATGGTAGAGAACAACAGATCAAACAAACTCAACAAGTCCCCGAGATGGGACTCGAACCCGTACCAACAGCGGTGAATGGTCGGTGCTTTCGCCACTAGGCCAATCATGCCACCGACAGTGGCACCCTCTCATTCATTCTTCTTTCCTTCATTCCCGTCTTCCTTCCCGTCTTCCTCCCACCCTCCTTCCTTTGTCCATTTCCTTGCTCCTTTCTCTTTCCTCCTTTCCCTTTTCTCCTTTCTTTCCTTCCTCCCTTCCTCCCTTCCTCCCTTCCTCCCTTCCTCCCTTCCTCTCTCCCTCAGCCCTTCTTCCTTCCTTCCTTGCTTCTTCCCTTCCATCCTACTTGTTTTACTACGTTAAAAAACATTGAAACACATTGCTTTCAACAGGTGAACATGACCTTAATGTTACCGATGGTTATGAGCAAAATATTCCCATTGAAAAGATCATCAAACATCCTTTGTACAACATCTACAATCACCCATACGACTACGATGTTGCTTTAATCAAACTGAAGTCAAACGTGACTTACAACGATAGGGTTCGTCCAGTTTGTCTTCCAAAGACTGACTTCAAAGTAGGAGCTAATTGTTATATCAGTGGATGGGGGCGCTTAACGGAATATGGCCATGGTCCGTGGGTTTTACATCAGGTAATCTTCCTGCCTTGTAGTAACAGCTCATGGTCCTATAGACTAGTTATAGTTACTATAAATATCAGTTCTACAGACTGATTCCACAAGTTGTACTTTTCGTTCCGGGCCTTCTTTGTATGGATAGAGCACTTACCATAGGTAGCCCAAAGAGCGAACAGACAGACACGTCTATTGTTACTGTTACTGTTCAGAAAAAAATCGTAGAACCTCAAAGCTGACCCCCGGGGGGGGGGGGGGGGGGGGACACCGATCGGAAATGGACGGGGATGCTCGTCGTACCTTTTAGGGGTCAAAATCAGCGATCTGGTACCTTTGAGGGTGTCCCAGACTTTAGTGGACTACTAGAGACCTAGCTGGTACCTTTTAGGGTGATTTTTCCTCCATCAACGATTAAATACTGGAAACAAAGATAAGATTGCACGACAATCAAATTGTTCGTATATAAATAGACACAATTGATCGCTTGATTGACTAAAATATGCCAAATGTTAAATTTAGTGTTTTTGAGTTGGTACCTTTTAGGGGTAAAAACATGTATTGCCACGCCCATCCCGGATATGACTTTGGTACCTTTTAGGGGTCATTTTTAAAATTTCCGACGAGCATCCCCGTCCTCTTATATATAGGAGTCCCCCCCCGGGAAGCTGACACTAGAGTACTGAAGATAAGTGTCCGTAAAACTGATGTGTTGGCATTATGGAGGTGGCGGTAAGGTTTTACTGCACATACTACAATAAGATTTCTTCTTACGACCTCCATAATAAGGACACCTCTCTATTACGGACAGGTCTCCATATTCTGACAGGTGAAGTAAATAAAACCTCTATAGAACGGACATCTCTATATTACGGGCACTTCTCTATAGCGAACAGGTCTCTATGCCTCTAAATATAAAACCTTCCAAAATGGATACCTCTATATCACGAACACTTTTTGGCTCTTGAAAGCTGAGTGATTCATTGTATTAATCATAGGACTGATTATTTTAAGGCGATGGTTCCATTGATTTCACGTAAAGCCTGTAAGAAGTCTTACGGTGATCGTCCAGCCAACACTATCACCACACGCATGCGCTGTGCTGGTTACGGCGGAGGAGGAATCGATGCATGCAAAGGAGACAGCGGAGGACCGCTGGTGTGCAAGAGAGGAGACACCTGGGAGCTTGTTGGTGTCATAAGCTGGGGTTTAGGGTGCGCGCGCAAGGGTCGATATGGTGTGTACGCTGACATGGTTGACCTTAAGTACTGGGTGCAGGGCACAGTTCATAGTGGATAGTCAGTGATTGCTCTGAAAAGGCAAAATAAACTAGTTGCAATGAAAACGATGTTTGAATGTACCATCTAGCATTCTTTCATTCTAACCATGCAATATATTGTTCTCTTTGGAATAGTTTTCGTGTGAGAGTGAAAAGAACCGCACCGCGCGCGCTGTGGACCGCGTCAGTGCCGTGATGTCCATAAAATCATTCGAAATTCGTAACGTAAAGGTACCGTTGCGTGACCGTGCCGTTTTCACAGTTTTCACAGCACGAAAACAGCTCTATGGTGTCCTTGTGTCGTCTGCTTCTCGATCCAGAATGAGATACTTCTTCCCATTTGTATCTATATTCTATTTCCACGATTGAGGATGTTTTTATTTTGGGTTTGCTGTTGTCTGAACAGTCGGGCGTTTGTTTTTTGTGAGTTATTCTAGCTTTTCTAGACAAAGAGTCAGTAAAAGTGATCTATAGTTAGACCATAGAGAGTCATAGAGCTCAGTATTACGCCAGTTATGAAACGGAAAAGATGGTATGGCTTGGGATCTAGTCAAAATTATAGATCCTTTTTAAAAAAATTTGGGTAAAATGTATACCCTGTTCAAGACAGCAGGGCCAAAAACCATACCCTATCCAGCGGCACATACCCGTATAGCAAATATATGTGAGTACCCCCTCCCCCCGGGCAGAAATAGTGCTAGCTTGGCTGAGATGCTGGAATGGCTAACATGCTACGCATTTGTATTTTTCTACTTTTGGCTTCTCTTTCTGGCCTGTCTCGTTCACAGAAGTTCTAGATCTCTACCCTCGATAAACTATACGGTAAGATGCCCTTTTTTTGTTCCGGAGGATATTTTTTGTCATTTAAAAGTAGAAGTAATAGACCTTTTTCCAAAATGGCCGCCGCTCATTAGCATAATATTTTTTAACCTAAGACATAAAATACTAAAAAGCACGTTTCACTTAGTAACTGTGCAAAAATTTAGAAAGTTCCCACGAAAATCCGCAGAGATATGAATTTTTCAAATTGTGAAAAAATGAGCGAATTTCAAAAATTCATAACGGAGAAATTAAATGGGCTGTAACAGCATTAACTTATTTGGTTCGAAATTGTGTAAACGATCGTATTTTAGTGCTTATTTCACGTAAATTTCTAATTGAGACGAGGATGATTTTGTAAAGGTCAAGATAAACAAAGAAAAGCAAGGCATTAAGAAGAAACAGGTTCAGACAAAATCGTTTTTCATGATAACTAGTTTTCCAAATAAAAAAATTAGAGAGAAAAAAATGAAGAAACTGATTGAAATCTGATTTCATCTGATTGACGTTAAGGGCATTTAACTCATTTAATAGCAAAAAAAAAAAAAAAAAAAAAAAAAGACACAGGCAAGGTTCGAACCCGCAACCCCCCAAAAATAGTGTGCTTTTTTTATGCAAAACCTAAAAAATTCGGACCATGCATCCAGACAAACGCTGAATCATCGCATGTTACGTATAGGATGGAGATTTCGGCCCCTTCCGCGCTATCCGGTAGAACACAGCGAGCTTCGCAGTCAAAGAGGGAGGAAACAGTCGGATCCTAGGCCGTAAATGACTGCACCTTACCACTAGACTAACTGGTCTACTGAGGGATTTGGAAGACAAAATAAACTAGTGTATCGCGTAAATTGGCTATCTATTGTTGTGCAAATTACGCGATCCCGTGGCACAGTTGGAAAACCCTTGAACTGTGAAGCAAGTAAACAGATGTAAAAGCCGGGTTCGAAACCGGCTAGGGCCTTTTTTCTTTTTTTTTTTTTCTTTCTTTCTTTTTTTTTTTTTCTTTTCTTTCTTTCTTCCTCCTTTTTTCCTGCCTCAAAATCAAAATTAGTAGCTGATTAAAAGAGAGAGAGATAAAATGTGACACTCTCAGTGGTAGAATATGAATGCCGAAGTGGATTGAAAATCGAAGTATTTCAGGAAAATTGAACTAGAAAGATCCTTCGGCCCAAGCAAAGCCTGCACGAGTACAAAGCTTTCATTGCAACCATGTTTGGAGTCAAAATAATAGCTAGTGCTTTTCCTTCAAGAGAAATAGAATATTCGGTCGTTCAAAAACTTTCTATTGTACTGGCCCACAAACATATGGCTGTCATGAAATAACTCGAAAGCCCTTTCTTCAAAAATCTCCCAATCAATTGTTGCCTTTCGCGGGCTTCCTGTGTTTTTACCATTGGGTTTCCATGTTTATTGAAAAGCGAGGTTTCTAAGCAATTTTCAAGATGGTGGACAATGTGTGTTTCAAATTTTCGACCATTTTGCCGAAAAATCAGCAAAAATGGATCAACGTCACTTCCCAATGCCTGCCCAAATATGGAATAGAGGTGACTACCGAGCGAATGACAACTTTTTATTGACAATTGTTTGATATGATATGCCACATGTGCGACTTAATTTTTTGAAATTTTGCTTCACGATTTGGTCGCAGTTCAGACAACAACTCAGGCACCTACAACGTTACCAAGAACCGAGAGACCCATTGTACACGGTAAGCCTTCCAGTTAGATAGTTTTCAGACTTTGGGCCTTTCTTAGTGTCGGGATCCCTGTGCTCTCTCCCCACAAACGATTGCTTTCTTTTGTGTTGAGGGAGCACAGGGATCCCGACACTAAAACAGCTGCATAGGAGACTAGCATTAGTCCCCACAAACGACTGCTTTGCAAATTTTTACAATTTTTCAAAGCTTATAAAAATTCCTTTGACTCTACTTCCGCTCTTCAACACACCTTTCAGTGGCTTTTGCA